>JAXIVH010000019.1:7149933-7229933 GCA_036785325.1 Urophycis tenuis | reverse complement strand
AGAGAGAATCTTCTACAGGTCTTTGGGGATGACAGGGATGAACACACATCTAAATGAGGCGACAGAGTGACGTTGAAATAAAAAAAAGAAGAAAGAAAAAGAGAGCTAGAGAGAGAGAGTGTGAGAGTGAAAATGGCAAGTCAGAGAAAGGGAAAGATAATGAGTGGGGGGGTGGGATTGGAGGGAGAGTTCACCAAAGCAGTTGATGGAAGACATTTCATCCGTCTTAAGTGAGAGAGAGCGCAAGCAAACCAGAGCGAGAGAGAGAGGAAGGAGACGAGAGGGCGGAGGAGGGAGGTGGAGGATTGATAGAGAACACGGTTGTAGATGTAGGATCTACCGTTGCCATCTGTTTTCCCACTTCCAACCAATCCATCCGTAGCCTGACACCACCAGACCAATTCGCAAATGCGTATCAGTCTTGAACTTCGCAGTTCATTTTCAGTTTCCAAGGCGCATTATCAACGGCCACAGACCAAAATGCCTCCGGGCGCAATTGGACGGGCCAACAACCGATCAGAGCAACAAAACATGTGACGCAGTGCAGAGCAATGGTTGGCAAGCTACATTTTTGCCAAATCTCATCCACAGTATGGCGAACACATCTTGCTTCATCAACAAAAAAAAGCTTTTAAATGCAGTGAAAATACACCGTCCAGTGAGTTTGATGCCGTCGCAAAAGCGGTTTCAACACGCCGTTCCACATCAGCGGCAGCCATTTTGTTTGTTTACAAAAAAAAAAAAACGCCTCAACGTCGCTCCTCTGGACAGTCAATTGTGTCAAACCGAAGCCCATAGAAGATAAACGGTTGTGATTGGCCCGGCCCGGGTCAGGTCGGCTGGAAATCTGTCTGAACGGGAGGAGGGCCAGACCATCTGCCAGAGCAAATAAAACATGAGCTCACGGATTCGTCCGGGTCCGGGGCTAATCCATCCCCGCAGACGGCCGCATAGCCCCACACTGGCCCCAGAAACTTGTGGCTCGTGAGATGTCACTTCCGCCCCATCTGTCGCGTGGTGCGGTGAGGCATGAGCCGTTGGGACAAGAATAGAAATCTGACGGGGGCGAGGGAACGTAGGGGATGGAATGACAATGGTGGAGGGAAGTGGAAGTGGTTGGCGGTTGTTGAAGGAAGGTGGTCTGTGATGGAGGTAGGTGGTGGGTGGTAATGGCACTGGGCGGTGGTTGGGGGTCTGTGATGGAGGCGGGTGGAGGGGTGGGGGGGTAGGATGTGGCTGGGCAAGGGGGCTGTCGGCTGGGGGAGGGGCTTAGCTGCGCGGAGGAGAGAGTACATTGTTGACGGTGAACCAAGAGAGCCTTGTTTTAAGCACTTCATTAAAAAAAAAAAAACAAGACATTCTGCAGCAGCACGCCTCAACCCACCCTTCACGGGGCCGAGACGAAACAGAAGGAACAAACTGCGGGAAAAAGCAAGTGCCTCAGCGTTACCCATGGCAACAGAGAGGGAAACGAGGGGCAGAGAGCCAGGTGCCTTCCCCCTTCATTTAGCTCTGTAAACAGCAGGCCTAAATTATGATCCTCGCCTGTGGGAGCGCCGTGTTGACACGAAAAACAATCCTCCAATGAGACATGCCCCCAGGCAAAAACATCTTTATTCTTTTTTTTTCTCTCTCTCCAACGTGTGTTTTGATCTCATGCCGGTTGTGTTTGTGAGGGGGCCGGCGTTTGGTGTGGGGAGAGGAGGAGGGGAGGAGGGGGAGACGGGGCCACCTACCCGAGTATCGTATGCGGAAGCCCTTGTGACTGGTGGTGTGGTCGAAGGACCAGTGCAGGTAGACCTTGTTGCCTGAGCTGGTGATGCTCAGCGGGCTGGAGTAGTTCCCGCTCAGGGTGATCAGGAGGTTGCTCTGTCGGGACGGGCCTGGATGGGGAGACGGGGGGAGAGAGAGAGAGAGAGAGAGAGAGAGAGAGAGAGACAAGAGACAGAGAGAATTCGTTTTGCAATTTAATTTCACAAAAAGGTCATGGGATGGTATAACTCATTGGTACACACATCTGTGAATCTTACCTCCATAAGAACGGCCCGAATCGATCATATTGGAGGACGAAAAAATAAATCCGCTCCGCTCATGACTCAGGAAAAAAAAAAAGAACCGACTCAATGATATGTTTCTTCACATCATTGTCTTGTCCCCACGCAGCAATCAGTGAACACTTCTGCCAAGGGCCGCCATTTTCTCACTCAGCCCAAGAGGGGGTGGGCCGGCTCTCTCGTGGTGCCCTTTAACGACATGGTAATGTACGACGACGAGGGCGGAGCACCCATCGCCGTGGGGATGAGGCCTACTTTTTCATACTGCAGCAGTGCTGGGACTGAATCCTTTTTAGAACTTCAATATGTCCGCTGTATGTTAGTTTATGTGTGTGTGTGTGTGTGTGTGTATTGATCAACACACACACACATAACTCATAAGGTATTCTGTTTGAGGGCTGATAGTTGAAAAGTTGCGACCGCCATTTTGAAACGTGCCAAGGACAAACGGCGCTGGCACGCCAGCTTTCCTGTTAATGTGCGGTCGTGGAGGGTGGGTGGGTGGGGGAGGAGCGGGAAGCGCCGGCTACGCGGCTGGGGTCCATAAACATCCACGCGCCTCATTATGATGAGCGACTGTTCACCGGTCTGCCAGCAACGCCGTCTCCGTTTAATGTGTGTATAAAAAAAAAATACAAATAAAAAAACTCATAAAAGACAAGGTGAGACGCCATCATGTGTACCGTGATGATTTTTTTTTTTTTTTTTTCTTTGGTTACCTTCCTGTAACCCCGGACTATTCAAGCCCATAGTCCAATGGCAGATGGGTTCTGACCTTCAGCGGAGACTTCAGGTTGGATTGAAATCTCATTTGAAATGAGGTCATGCTTTGCGCTGACCTCGCACGCCTGAAGTGTCCGTGGCGGGGTGGCGGTGGGTCCTCTCGTACACGGGGGCCTGTTGATTACCTCCTACATCATGTAAAAGGCTCGTCCAGCCCTCTCTCGCCCCCCCTGCTCTCCCTCTATCTCTCTCTTCCTCACCCAGAGCCCCCACTTCTTCAACAAATGGAACGGTTGCACAAGGCCAGCGTTGTCATAGCATCCAATTCTAGATATTTTTTTTTTTTTTTAGATGAGAAGAGAGGAGTTTTTGGTCTGTCTTAGTATTTTTTAGATATGGGAATGACATGTGTTCTCTGCATTTGACCCATCCTATGGTAAATAAGAGCAGTGGGCTGCTATGTTCAGCGCCCGGGGAGCAAGTTGGGGTTCAGTGTCTTGCTCAGTTTGGAGGTGGGGATCGAGGGGATCAAACTGCCGACCCTACGGTTAGTGAACGACCCACTCTGTCTACCCGCTCTATCCACTGAGCTACTGCCACCCCTTTAGATTAACTCTTTTATGTACTCCTTGTCCTCGCTTAACATTCTGCGTTATACTTATTCTGCGTTTATCATCCATAAAAGTCGGCAATAAAAAAAACATGCAACTATATTACCAAAAAAAAAAAAAAAAGTATAAAATGTGCTTTCAAATGGCCAATGCCATTTGACTACAAATTAAACCTCATTTCTTATCCCATGATACACATTCATGTATTCAGTCTTCTGATTTTCACCAGTTCCCCCCCGCCAAGAGGCACGAAAGAACCCAACTCACCGTCAAATATCTCCAGCTCATCAAACTGCCGGCTGGTCATGAAGTGCTCTATGGTGAAGGTGATGTTGTAGCCGGGCTCCACCTTCACCACCCAAGAACACGACTCAAAGTGGGGGAAGCCGTTGCCGGGCGACTGGCTCATGATGACCCCCGTGGAGGCAGTCAGCACCTCGTTCATGGGACACGTCACTGTGGCCAGAGGATGGATGGGGAGGGAGAAGAAGAAGGACGAGAGGGAAGAGATGAAGAGAGAGAGAGAGATAGGTGGAACAAGAGAGGTGGAAAGAGAGAGAGGGAAAGAGAGAGATAGAGAGAGAAACACACAAGCGGAGAAAGAGAGATGAAGAGAGCGAATGAGACAGACCAAGCGAGAAAGAGAGACAGACACAACCGGAGAAAGAAAAAAGAGAGATGGAGAGAGCGAAGGAGACAGACCAAGCAAAAGAGAGAGAGAGAGCGAGAGAGAGAGACGGACAGACACAACCGGAGAAAGAGAAAGAAAGGGATGGAGAGAGCGAAGGAGACAGACCAAGCGAGAGAGAGAGAGAGAAGATAAAGAGAGAAGAACAACGTCAAATTAATCCAAACTCATTCAAACCAAAGGGGAATTGAATGCCATGAATTGTTTATTGTTTCTGAAGTATTTTTTTTTATTTTTGTAATTGCTGATAACTTGAAATGGATGTTCATTCTACTAGGAGGACATAAATCGCACGAGGAGACACAAATTGGATTGGATTGAACCTCGCCGTGGTTGGAGGGCACACTTTAAGGTAATTGTCAGTGTCTCTCCACCGCCATCACGGGAAACAAGGACTGACGGCGCAAAAGAAAATGGCGGCCCCTAAAAAAAACAGTTGATGATATCACTGACACGCCGCAAGATGAGTGTATTCTATCTCTGTCCTTCCCCTCCTTCTTAATCAATCACATGAATGGGCTTTGCGAGACACTAACGTGTGTAGCACAAAAAAAACAAAAAAACAAAGAAACAGCGATGTACCGGGTATACAGCAAACATCTCTCACTTCCCCCGGGGGGGTCAGACGGCGCCCTTGCAGGAAAACACAGGCGACACGCTGCGACCTGCTGTCTGGGCATGTTTTTGTGCTTTGCAAGTGCATGTCGTGGTGGCCTGACCCCTACCTGGAGAGCCACGCGGTCCGGATGAATTACACACCAAAAAAAGAAACGGGAAAAAAACAACAAGAAGAAGAGAAGAAAAAAATACAAACAGAAAATTATGATAATAGCTAAATACCATGTTGTTGTTGTAGTAGCTGTTTTTACATATATTGGTTGGACGTCCTTAGAATTTCTCCAACCTTTCCAGACAGCCTTGGAGTTTCCAACTTTATGAATTAACATAGGAAAAGACAGACCATAACTTGGCTAAGTTGGAACACAGCCACAAATGAAGAAAAATTAGTCTTTATGTCACCATAAAAAAAAATGAAATCAACATGCCGAGGATACTTTAGCACAAACGCAAGGTTAAATGGAGTTCAGCTCAAGAGTCAAGCAATAGGAAACTATTTTAATGACAACTGAAGCTATGGATTTGGAAACACCTGCTTCCAACAGCCATTCTCAAAGCTATGACCATTGTATACAAAAAGTGTCCAAAACATATGCTGAGTACGCTGATGAGATGGGATTAGAATGGAGGAGAGAAAGCACTAGAGCATGACCAGATGCTGCTCAGCTGTGTGTATGTGTGTGCGTGCGTTCGTACATGTGTATGTTGTTGTGGCATAAGTTTGCCTAAAGAAAACCATTGACTAAGGCCTGACAGGTCCATTGAATGGAGAAAAATCCTTCACCATTTTCAGGTTGCTTGTCCATAAAGAGTGAGGTTATGCCTATGTGTGTGTGTGTGTGTGTGAGTGGTTGTGGGCTTGTGTTCCTGTGTGGTGGAATGTGTGTTGGAATGTGTGTGTGTGTGTGTGTGTGTGTGTGTGTGTGTGTGTATATTTATCGGTACACATTTGTGTGTCCATGTGTGGGCGCACATCTGTTACCCTGAGCAAATGTTAGATTGCATGTATGTCTCTCTTGGTTTGCCCTGCCATCCTTCTAAATGGTGCGTTTGGATAAAAACACTTTAAATCGCCGCAAACCCAAGCAGGCGACATGGGTCACATGGAATTTATAAAAGCCTATATTTTAACTTAGCTTAGCGTGTCAGACCAGATCTAGTTCACTGCCATGGGCTGATGCATATATGTAGAGGCAGGGGAAACAAGCTGTCAATCACTGGTAGGTAAACCATTCGGTACCTTTTTGCTGTTTTTCTTTGCCAAACTGCAAATTCATTTTTACACAGTTAAAGGGATTGCTAATTAAACACTATACAGTAATAATTTAGATAATTATTTCTAACACAGCAATTAATCACATTTCACTGTTGTTTAGGTATAGCAGATGCCCATGCATAAGGTGCCATGATTTGTCACTGGATCTAACAATATGCCCATATACACAAACCGTAGACTATACTCCCGGTGAACAAGAAAAAAACACTTTTATTCAACACAATTATGCACAAATTGCTTTTGTGAGTGACAAGCCAAACAGGGTAACTCGTCCAGTTTTACAAGAGGCACAAAAGGACAGACACTACATTCTCAAATGTGACTGGGAAATCACTTAAAGGGGAAGTTAAACCACAATCTTGTGTTTAGCTTTTTTAAACTAGGTAATTAAATGTATTACCCTGCATAACCCTACCCTCATGCTCTTATTTGTTGTACGTCTTGGCACTTTAATCACTCTTTGTAAATTGGCACTTTAATCGCTCTTTGTAACTTGGCACTCAGTCAGAGATGTTGTATACTAGTAAGGTTAACCTAGCAATTGAAATGCTTGAAACGTGTTCTGGTGACTTTCTTACTGTGTTAGCAGCAATGACATCATTAACCTTCTTATGACAAATGTACTCTTTGTAAGTTGCTTTGGATAAAAGCGTTTGCTAAATGCCCTTAAAGTAAATGTAAATGATCTTCAACATAGTGAGTAATGACCATAGACTGTATATATATATGGACAAACCCTCCGTGACGTCACCCATAGACATTCTTAACAGCGGAGATGAAGCCTAAAATGGGGCTTCAGGGCGCCGCCATATTGGACATTTCAGTCTGTGTTCTAAGCCCGCCTACCTCCGGCCAGACCAATCAAAGCCTCGAATCCGTGAAGGTCATGCCGTGATGACAGATGAGAGCTGCCAATCAAGTTGACCACGCCCTTAATTATTCATAAAATAAATCCTTCTCTGTGCATTGAAATAATGGATTCTAAAAAAATTCACCCCCCTCACAGTTGTCATGGACTCGAACACTACTGAAAGACACCAAAACCGTTTTTTGAACCAGGCTGTAAACATGTTTATTTTGGCTGTAAAGTTGGACATTTTAACATGGGTGTCTATGGGAGTTGACTCCCTTCTGCAGCCAGCCTCAAGCGGCCAGTCGAGGAACTGCAAGTTTTTGCACTTCCGCATGGGCTTCATTTTTCAGCATGGAATGTTGCCGCTTGGTAATGACACGTTATTACCGTTACTGAAATAAGATCGTCATTTAGAGAAAATCAACCCCAGTTTGTGAATGTGCCTCTCAGTTCCGAAAACAGTTTGCATTCCTTTAGTGACGTTGTCGGGCCTTTTACATTCTTAAATGTGACTGGGATTTAAGAATGTAAAATATTTAGTTAAATGTGCAAAAACAGAGATGGAACAAAAATCCATAGTGCTAGATCTCCTGGAAACAAGACATCTGATTCGACAAGAGGCCATCCTTCTGATCATGATGCAAATTCCAAATAACAGCTAAAACATTAATTTACAGCATTAAAAAAAAAAAAGTTTTAGCAGCACTGCCATGTTCCTGGGGCATGATGGCACACTGGTGGCGACATGTGTGTGGATGTGTGGAGCTCTGGCTGGGCCTCCCGGACACTTTATGCTAAAACACCATGGTGTGTGTGAAGCATTTCAGATACAACACGGCTCATTAGAACGCCCCTAAGCAACGAGGGTAGTAAAAAAAGAACCACAAAGTTACTGTGGGTCGCAACCATGGTGATAACACGCCGCCTCCTTCCTGGAACTCGCAGCCCAAAACACGTTTTGTTTTACCTCATACTGTTCAGAATCAAACTGTTCGCCTACACATTAAAAAGCACCTTTCACCTGAATATGGAAGATTTGACCCGAAATATCTGTCCCTCTGATCCGATTGCCGCTCAAAGTTCCATTGATGCGTCTGGGTTGGAGGGTAGAAAGGTCAGGGGCAGTTTAGGAGGAGAGATGGATGTTTGCGGTGACCTTTCAGATAGCCAATGGCTTCTCTTCCTGGGCTGTTTCACACCCTGGCTAACAGCAGGTTAGATGAGCTTATAGCAGCTTTGGTCAGTCGCTTGCTACTTATTAAGTGAATCTGCCATGAGACAGGACATTACCCTTTTTGCCCGTAAACAACAGGGGCATTAGGGGGGGCGTGGAGGGCAGGGGGACCCTCTGGAAAAGAGGGGAGATTTAAAATGGCCACTTGTACCACAACGCTTGTTTTTTTGTGAATGGTATCTGGTGGAGTAAATTTAGAAAGGAAAGAAAGGAATTTTTAAATTGGGCACAAATGGTCACAGACAAAATGGTTACTTTTGGAAGTGTTTTTTAAAAACTGATGCATGTGCACATCTGACACTGACTGACACATGTTTGGACAGACCGGCACATTCATGCGGCCCAACACATAGAGGGACAGAGGTTGGGTTGCTTTTAGACAGCTAAATATCCTCCTTGTTTGAGGGTGTTAATGGGTAAGTGAGTGTTGGCACGCGTGCACTGGGCCAGCGCCAGACACACAGACACACACACACACACACACACACACACACACACACACACACACACACTCACACACAGAACTAAATGTGACAGTGAGGGGAAGTGACCGTCTAATGGGGAGGGTTGGTGGGGATTGAAAAGAGAGGGAGAATGTAAAAGGATGTGAGGGGCTTTTAGTGTGTGTGAGTGAGTGAGTGAGTGAGTGAGTGAGTGAGTGAGTGAGTGAGTGAGTGAGTGAGTGAGTGAGTGAGTGAGTGAGTGAGAGAGCGAGAGAGAGAGAGAGAGAGAGAGAGAGAGAGCTAGAGAGAGAGAGAGAGAGAGAGAGAGAGAGTGTGTGGTATCTTACTCTCGGCAGGTTCATGTATCCACTGTGTGAAAGCCTACAGCTACAAAACTACAATGCTCCTAATATCCACTCCAAAGAGAAACACACACTCACACACAGAACTAAATGTGACAGTGAGGGGAAGTGACCGTCTAATGGAGAGGGTTGGTGGGGATTGAAAAGAGAGGGAGAATGTGAAAGGATGTGAGGGGCTTTTAGTGTGTGTGTGTGTGTGTGTGTGTGTGTGTGTGTGTGTGTGTGTGTGTGTGTGTGTGTGTGTGTGTGTGTGTGTGTGTGTGTCCGTGTGTGTGTGTGTGTGTGTGTGTGTGTTGGAGGGGAGGGGGGGTAATTTCGGGGGTCTATCTTCTGTTACTTGCGGCAGGTTCATGTATCCGCTGTGTTAAAGTCTACAGCTACAAAACTACAATGCTCCTAATATCCATTCCAAACAGAAACACACACACACACAAACAGTACAATTGCAATACATTGCGTTGATGTGGGATGATGTGTCCTTTTTTTTGTGTATGCGTGCGTTGTTTACACGCGTGTGTGGCTGTAGGACACGCAGGGGGGAGTGTACTTGTCAGAGCAGGGAGGGTGATTTGATAGGTGCAGCTGCAGCCTGTATGTCCCCTGCATTTCAATGAGCTCCCTGCCTCGCCGCTGCCCTTCTTCCCTCTCCCCTCCCTCTCTCTCTATGGCTCAGTCATTCTCTCTCTCCGTCTCTTAGGCCCTGTCACCTAACTCTCTCTCCCCTCTCTTTCTCTCTCACTCACTCTGCGTCTGTCTGTCTCGCTCACTCCCTTGTTAGCTCTTGAGCTGCTCCCAGCCACACGCTGTTTCCTTTTCTAGTCTGCTTCCTGTCTACGTGCACAAACCACCCCCCCTGCCCCCCAACACACACACACACACACTCCCTGTGTAGCAATCTAAAAACCACATTCTCTTCTCCTCTCCCCCTGTGTTTCTCCCCTATCTTCCTCCTGTACCCCCTGCCTGTCTCTCTTCTTTTATGTTTAGCTTGGCACGGAGTAGATAATGTTTACACTGTATATCTCTTTGTCGTCTATGCTATGTTAATCTGAAGCCCTCACCCCATGCACAGACACACACACACACACACACACACACACACACACCCTTCCATTGAACCACCCCACTGGAGGATCTAGACTGAGTGATGGAATGGGAACAAGAGCGAAAGAGAGACAAAAGGTGAGAGAGAGAGAGAGAGAGAGAGAGAGAGAGAGAGAGAGAGAGAGAGAGAGAGAGAGAGAGAGAGAGAGAGAGAGAGAGAGAGAGAGTGAGAGAGAGAGACAAAGTGGGGCAAATAAGGGGATATTGAGAGAGGGATGAGAGGGTGAAATGGAGGGATTTGGATGGAACCTCACCGGTACTGGCCATGAAGGGTCTTCAAGGGGGGGGGGGGGGGGGGGGGCGGAGGAGGAGGAGGAGGGGGGAAGGGTAAAGATTGGCGGGAGGCGCAGCACACAATTAGAGCTGAGATGAGTTATGAGGCGAGGGCAGGGGGAAGGCGCGATGGGGAGAGGAACCGCGGTGGGGAAGGTCGGGTTTGGGCACCGGAGAGTAAAGTCCGCTCTCTCTCACTTCGCTTGGGCCTTCTACGTGTACTTCCAAGCGCCCCACCTCCCCCTCCCACACACATGTATGCACGCACACACACACACACACACACACACTGTATCTCCTTCATCACTCCAGCTCCTCTAACCCGTCCTCTTCGCCTCTCTTCCTCCTTCCCCACACCACCACACACTGGGGTCATTTGCATATTTTTCCTATTTCAGAGGGGGCCTAAATTAGTTTCATTCATCAAAAGAGGGTTTTTTTTTTCTTTTTCTTTTTTTTCTCCCTTTCGTCTTTCCTTGTACATTCACGGCACACTGCCCCGGAGAACACGCCAGGCAGACCCCTGAGTACAGAGGGCAAAACATAAAGAGATAGAGATAAATAGCAGCTCTTAAACCTCAGCGACAGCAACAGAGACCGAGGATTGATAACAAGGTAAACAGATGGAGGTAGGAAGACGGAAGGGGGAGGAGGAGATAAAGACAGACTGATAGACAGAGGGCTAAGATAGACAGGTAGGGAGACAGAAATAAGACAGAGAGAAAGAAAGAAGACTCAGAGGTAGAAAGACTCAGAGGTAGAAAGCAAGAGAGAAAATGAAAGAGTTAAACAATAAAAAAAAAAAAAGGTAAGAAAGAATGGAAGAAAACAGACTCCATTATGCATCCGGCAGCTCAGCCTAAAGAGAAGATCTACGGAGCGCCCCAGAGTTCTGCACGAGTGTGTGCGTGCATGCGTGCGTGTGTGCGTGTGTGCGCGCACACACACACTGAAAAAAAAAAAAAAAAAGCGCCACATCACACATCCCCCTCTCCCCCCAGGAGAACGATGCCCCACCCCCCCATGGGATCAAAACATCATCTGCATGAAGACACAGGGTGACACCAAACGGAGAGGCAGTGGCAGCCGCGGCTGTCGGGGAAAAAAACAACAACGCCGGGGCACCCATGGGACGGGGTAGGAGGCAGTGATGCCGTCGTATATGCGGCCAAACCTCAAAAACCTTGCTCTGAGCAGAGTGACGCCTTTCACCCGCATCTAATGACATCAGTGGGAATTGTTCCCACGACACGCAGGGGAAGTAAAAATAGGTCTGCGGTCGCGTAAAGTTGATAACATCATGAACATCCCGTCAACGCTGCCACTCCAACGCCATCTCAACTGAAGGCCGTTTCACTGCAGCGCCACCCTTGAGTTTCCGTGTTGTGTTTGATTCCCCTGGCTATGGAATAATAGGCAACCATGTCCACGGCGCTGCGGAGGAATCGTTGAGCAAGAATGCTCCAAACGCCAACCTGCTCCACAAGCTCTTCATCATCGGCCTCTTTCTCAGCGCATCGCTAAAAATAACATCGCCATAGTTAATAGACAATGTGCCACAGCTATGCTATGTATAGCGTGTCTTGGTGCCAAAAGAAGGATAAAGCCAGAGCAGTTGCATTGTAGGTGAAATGATGTGTTGGTATGTGGATGTGAATGAAGTAAGAACATGGTACACATTGAATCAAATTTCTGCCTGAAATACATTCAATGGTTTAAATGGAATGAATACCACCTAGTGGTGGTATCACATCAGTTATACAGTTATACTATGCCCCCGTACTTATTGTATGGGGGCATGGCACACCATCGTCTGAGTCTCCTGGATCAAGATTTGATGGCAATACAGGTAAAAAGTACGGCAAAGATAAAGAGGTTTCAGTAGAGGTACATTTAGGCAGAGTCTCCAAAAAAAACCTATCAATTCAATGCAAACCAATGCAAAAATTACAATACAAACGTAATGAGACCCAAACTATAGGTTCTTGAGAACCCATTGATAAATTTTGACATTTGACACCTCTATTGATAGTTCAGGGTGAATATAGAATTGAATGACACCATGCCAAACAATCGCAATTGCACCACAGGGCAACCAGCTGGGGATATAGATTGTGTCCTGATTGAAGACAGGCCTATTTCCTCAGCAACTAGGCATTGATTTTGAACACAGTTTGCGGTGTGCCCAGAACCTGGATGAAAGACACAACAGTAGTTGTGGCGTGCTGATTAGTTTGTTTTGAGTTGTAATTGTGTTTCATTATGGTAACAATGGTTATGATGGTAAAGGGTAAAGGGGCATTTAGCAGACGCTTTTGTCCAAAGCGACATTTGTGGGGTTTGACATGTGGACAGTTGGAGGAGGGGGATCAAGGGGATCGAACCGCCGACCCTACGGTTAGTGGACGACCCGCTCTGTCCACCCGCTGCCCGCTGTACCCACTGAGCTAATGCCGCCCCCATGATGGGAATCTAATGTAATCTAATCTAACCTAATCTGGGGATGTGTCAAAAGATTTTGCTTTTCAAACTCTCTTTGCATTGGGGGGGGGGGGGGAGGGGGGGCATTGCCCTTCCCATGGGAAGAGGAGGTTAAAATGACCGGCATCTGAATTCACTCAAAGTCGCTTTCGAGCAAGCAACCAAGCTAAACAAAATAAGGCAGTATTAACAGTAACAACAGTATGGCAACGCGGCGGGCCCCTCACTCACCGTCGCAGGAGGGCGGAGGGCCCTGGAACTCAAGGTAGATGCCCAGGCGACAGGTCAGGATGGCGTTCCCGCTCAGCTGGTAGCCCGGGAGACACCTATAGCGCACAATGTCACCTGTGGACGGAGACGGAAGAGGGACAAAGCTCAGGGTGAGGTGAGTACAGACAATGGCTCTCTGGCGACATGCTCCTGGTGGAGAAAGCCAGATCCGTTTGTCTCGTGGAGAGGCAAAGTTAGAGCAGGCTGTGACAAAGAGAGAAGAAGAATAAACTAGGATTATGAATCCCCAGAAGGTGCCCTGTTGGATGAAATGTTATTCCGGTGCCACTGTTGTACTGTGTATGACTAATCGCTTGCGACTGAGCTATGCAAATAAACAGCGAGGGAGTATTAATCTCTGAGCTCATTTCTGCAGGAAAAAGAAAAGCACCTGCCCCAGCATCGATTTTGGCTCACTGATAGCTTATTCACCATTCATTTATATCGCTGCCCTGCAGCCTCCTGCGTAACGCGGTTTGGCTACGTTAAATGTTCACCTCTTGCCTGAGGGGACTTTGGGACTCATAGTCAGTGTAGCAGTGTCCTCATGGGAACAAAGTTTGGGTGCGTATATGTGTGAGTAGCTGTGTGTGTGTGTGTGTGTGTGTGTGTGTACATATTGAGAATGAACTAAGTTCCTCTCTCTGTTCGGGAGACATTATTAATAAAAGTTGCTCAAGCTTGAAAATGAACTTGCAGTGGAACTCATTGCTTTCAAATGTTACACTTCCTTGACTCAGGGTTGAAGCACTGTGAGTGTGTGTGTGTGTGTGTGTGTGTGTGTGTGTGTGTGTGTGTGTGTGTGTGTGTGTGTGTGTGTGTGTGTGTGTGCATGTGTTTGTGTATGGGTGGCAGGAGAGCGAGAGCAAGAGAGAGAGAGAGCGAGAGCGAGAGAGGGAGAGAATATTTTAAGTTGTGTTTTAACTTTTTTTTTTTACCTTTACACTGGCTTTTATCATTTAGGCTGGATTCACAAACTACCACAATGTAAAACAAATTCCCCATTGTGTTTGATGTGTAAGCATGTGTGCGTGTTTCTGTCTATGTGATGTCTTCGACCATGAGTTATATTTACCTATTTTAAATTCCTTGCTTGCCATCAAAATCTCTGCATTAGGAATAATGGGTGGAGGCAGGCAAAACTGGAGTCTGTAGGCTGTGGAACAGATGCAAAACAGAAACACAAATGGTGAGCATAATCCAACAAGGCCCCTTTCTTCGACAGAAGCAGTCACAATTCCCACGTACCTTGGTAGCTGACGCGGAAGAGTCCGCCCTTCTCCGTGTTGCTACGGAAACGGAGCAGCACCTGGTTGGACGTGCTGCTGGGCGACTCGTTGGGCTCGCCGTCGTTGAACACGCCCAGCTTCCTGGCCGTCTCCTGAGGTCCATCCCTGCAGGGCAGTAGAGAGTGAGAGCGAGAGTGAGAAAGAGACCACTGAACAGAGCTGCTGCTGGGGGTAAAGGAGAAATACACCATGGACAACGGAGGTGATGGTGAACACGGATATGTGTAAAGCATGTCAGAGCCGATACAGGCTTCCATTTTAATGAGAAGTAAACACCAGGCACAAACAACGACAGAGAAAAACAGACTTTGAAAGAAGAGACCCAGATTGTATTTGCATAGATCCTGACAATAAAAGTAGTACAAAAACCAAACTTCCCTAACCCAGAAGGCTGCACTGTTACCAACCAAATATGGTAGGAATGGCAGACATGGGGATGATGGGGCCGGATGGTACCATCCAGCGGAAAGCGTCTATGGAAACTGTGGCCCAGCCTTGGCAGTCCCAGAGTGTGGGCATGGCCGATTAAGCCAGTTCGCAGATTCCTGCTGCAGCCATTCAGCTTAAAAACCATCTGTCTTTGGCTGTCAGGCTGGGCATGGGAGATTACAAGCAGCTCTGGAAACTGCTGGCTAGGGACTGGTGCCTAACAACACTCTGGCAAAACTGCCATTATGGGGCCCATTTCCCTGGCTCAGAAGTTCATGGATAGACACACACACACACGCATATAGGAAACTGGGGAATATAATAGCCTCAATTTTGGCTCTTGGGGAACCTTGTTGGTAGAGATCAAAAATGGTGTCGGCCCCTGGTTAGAATAGAGCAACATTCAGAAAAAAATAATTTTTGACTCACCGCTATCCTTGTTTACTCCAACTAAAACACACGTGTCAAACACAAGGCTCAGGAGCTAAATCAGGCCCCCGGCAAAATTCTATCTGTCCAATCAATCGAGTTTTCCATTAATTTAGTCTCGCATCGCTAACTCCCGCGACGTGCAACACTACAAGTCCCACAAAGCACTGCAATCACGCTCGTAGGCATCGCTGCTGTGTGTTCAATTGCTCCACCACCCTCCCCCCTTGGCTCACATGAAAGCGTACACAATGTCCAAGGGTGCACACTTAGAATATCAGGACCGTTCACTGTTTCAGCAGCAGCGCCATTTACTTTGAATGCAGTGGGACCGACCTGCTGCGGGGCATTGCACTCAGTCGGACTTCAGCTTTTTCCATCGGCAACGTTGTGCACATAGTCAAGCAGAAACTGGAGAGGCAGCCACTCGATTCACATGAATTGCCATGCAATCAACTAACGCTAACTAACTAAATCAAATCAACTACTAAAAAAAAATGATTGCGAAAAATGCACCTTTGACATGCATTCAGGGGTGTCACTTTTGACACCCAGAGCAAAAATCAAGTATGATACAGTCAGAGCTTGAAGGAAATAACACATATCTAAAAGTACAGCGATCAGCCTCAGGTTGTGAATTTTATTATACACAGTTAGTAAAACATTCTGTGGCTGACTTAAGGTATCACTTTGCGATTTTGGTTAATTGGTTGACCAACAGTCAGAGAGATGGGGCTTTTGGAGTCAGAATTCCGTCCCTCACCAACCACACACCAGCCATGAAATAAACATCAGACAGAAAATACTCCTGAGAACACCGCAACCAAGAAGTAATTGGACTTTAAAAATAAAAAAATGAAATGAATCTAAAAAGTGCTGAGCAAAGAAAATGTCTGCCACTCAGCCGTGCAAGGGCTACAACAGTGTGACCACTGTGCGGGTACCAGGGGTTCTGATGGTACACACGCACACGAGGGCAAAGCCTGCAAAGTTGGCGGCACAACGTGCCAGCAGCAACGGACAATAGGATGGGAAGACTGAAAGATTGGTTAATAAGAGCAAAACATTATATCATTACCATTAGTAGGCCTACCAAGTAAAATACAATTAAACAGAACGGCTGCTGTGTTTAAGGGGTTAAAAATGAAGAGGCTTACATTGCTTAGTTAATCTGATAAAATTTAACTCTATAATAAGAGGCGAAATGTTTAGAGATCAAGCGGCCCAGAACTAGACTTCTTGTACAGAGATGACACAAACTTTGAATTGACTGTGAATTTCGTAATTGAACAGATGTATGTGAGAGGCAACAATGGCATTCCAATAATATGAACAAGCACCCATAACAAATCAAGCAGTTCAGAACTCGGCAGGTATGGAAATGTCTGTCAGAAACACACAGATATTGAATTAAGTTGTAGTTTATAGTACAATCGATGGTCAGATCGTTGTTAAACAGACATTTTATATAAGCAGAACACGCACACACACACTTATATGGCATACATTTGGTTTGGACAGTGACAACAACAACAGAATGACCCTGTCTTACATCGTGCACACAACAAATGAAACACTTTGAAGCACTGACTTTAATTTCAGGGGCAGTTAAGGGCCTGATTTTTCAGATATTAAAATAAAAGTTATAATCTTTTCCTTGTGAAACTTAAAAATGTCAAATATTAAAAGGTTTTTGACATGACAATTATGTCCAGATACTCATAAAACTTCATAAAAGCACTTCACAAACTGGACATTGTCAAGAGATAGAGAGAGAGAGAGAGAGAGAGAGAGAGAGAGATCACAGGACAAGGGAAGAACACAGGCAGCCCTCTGGCACTGGATGACAAGAACAAGGAAGGAACATGCGCCTGGCGAAGGATATGAAGGAAGAATGTTAGGCACTAGGCCACAGGATCAGCAGAGAGGGAAATAGAGACAGAGAGAAAGAGAGAGAGAGAGAGAGAGAGAGAGAGACAGAGAGAAAGAGCGAGAGCGAGCAGTGATGGGGGTCTCAGAGCGGATTAGCTGACTGAACCCTGACTCTCTCATTTGTCAAGCAAAAGAGAGAGAGAGAGAGAGAGAGAGAGAGAGAGAGAGAGAGAGAGAGAGAGAGAGAGAGAGGCAGAGGTGGAGGGAACACAGAACGGAAACAAGAGAGGTAGATAGAAGTCAGAGCATTTGGAAGCAGCCAATTAAACAGCACAAACAAAAATGAACGAAACAAATCAGAGCAGAGGCCAAGTGCAAAGGTCGACCCATGCAGACGCTTACCAGACGGTGATGAAGTCGTGGGGGCCGTGGACCTGCAGCAGGGTGAAGTTGAGTCGGATGCCCAGGCCGGGGGCCACGGTGATCAGCCAGGTACAGTCAGCCGAGCTGGGGTACTCCTCCGGGTACCCCGGGGAGAAGACGGTCCCGTTGTCTGAGGTTATGTTCCCCCCACACGGCACTGATATGAGGGGAGAGAGAGAGAGAGAGAGAGAGAGAGAGAGAGAGAGAGAGAGAGAGAGAGAGAGACCTCAAGGTCAACCTTAGGAAACCCAGGATTTTTTTTTCTTGAAGTCTGGTTTTATGCATGGGTTCTTCCTTGACAGATGTCATTCCAGAACACACACACACCCCTGACCAACACCTCACACATACTGTGTGTGTGTGTGTGTGTGTGTGTGTGTGTGTCTGAGTTGGAACCACCAGTAACTTCAGACCTAGCTGCAAAGACCAAACCACACATAATGCCCTACTTGACTTCCGCACCATGGCCAATTAATAAGACTGAGCAATGAATATGCATGCAGCACAGAAACATACATAAACAACACCATACATAACACACCCACGTTCAAATCCAGAAACAAAATCTGAGTAGGGCAATTTCAATATCCAAAAAAAAAAAAAAAATCCTTGAACTTCCCAGCATCTCAGCCGTGATTAAAACTGCCTCTCCTTAAGGCTCATTACTAGTGCACAGGGAGGAATGATTATATTGATTGGGTGTAAGGGCGGAGGGTGGAGGGGGACTAACAGAGGGGCTGGTAATCACTGCGCAGCCGACACATCCCGGGGAAGCACCCCCGGTTGGGGCATACAGTTTTAATGGTTCACCCTCTGGAGGGTTTAGGACATGTGGGATTAGCCACGATTTCCCACAGCAACAACTCGTCTACTGCATTGCTGCTAAGATACAGCCGCTGACTCAGCGTGTTCCACGGGTTAGCGCACACGTGTTTGCGCACAATGCAACAGCAGGTGATTCTGGTTCTTAATGGGCCGACCCGAGGCTTTGCATGAACGATGGATCTCTAGACCCTTTCACAAGGACATTCTGGCACTTAGAGTCACACCGGGCATGCATTCGCTGTCCGGTTTCCATTCCTAGCTAAAGGGGCCACATGCATAATATCAATGAGATACTGTTACAGGCTGCAACTAATTTGGTTCTACAACAGACTATTCTTTTCTATCTCAAGTTCAAACCGTGTACATGGAGGACCAATTGTGCCACTAAAAGATTGAATTAGTGATTAATAATTGACCCATTTGAAGGCTGTTTTAATAAAGACGGCATTAATCAATTATCAAATATGTTTTTATGGAGCATTCAATGAGATGGTTGAAGGACACAGTGATTACATGTCCACTCAAAATAGTACATGTTCAGATAGATAAAAAAAACATTATTACACTGGTTTATAAAACAATGTATTTAATGTCAGTTTAATTAGTCAATTATTAATGGCCTTTTAAACACTCTAAGCGGACGTTTAAATAATCACTTGTTTTCCGTGTTCATTTCCTTATTACTTTCCCTTCACACAATCCATTCCCCAGGCAGTGTTAACAAAGACAAACCTTATATTTAAACACACCAACTGACTGTAAAGTCAGAGATGTAACAAAATCAGCACATTTCAATCTCGAAGGCCGGCTACCTTTTGTTGTTTTGTTGCTTTTTTCCGAGGTTGAGTTTTGGTCCGTTGCAAGAATGTATTTGCGCTGATCAGGGCATGTGTTTCCACACGTGAAATTAGTGATGGTTACCAGGGCAAAAACAACAACATGTGCACATGGTGAAAAGTGCATTGTCGAATGCCCTGAGGCAGGCAATGCTGAATGTGTGTGTGTGTGTGTGCATATGTGTGTGCTTTTGTCTGTGTCTGTGTGTACCGTGTTTGATGTATGCATGTCTCTGTGTGTTATAGGAACAGGTCATTATAACAGTAGTTTATAAATAGGGAAATGACACACACACACGCACACACACAACAAAAATCTAATGTTGGATGTGGCGCCACGCGTGCTCACCAGTTTGGGCTTTCTTGGAGATCAGAAACCATGGTTATTAAATCAGTCCTCAGGTGTGTTTTTTTTATTTATTTTTTTATCCTGTTAAGCGGTGATATGCCTCCTCTGCCTTCATCTCCCGCTGTGGCGTTTCCTGTCTCGCCGAAGCGTCTGCATTAAGGCCAATTCAATCACGTTCACAGCCAGAACGCCGGGGTTTGCCTGCTCGGCTCGGCTATGGGTGTGGGGGACACGGCGTGCAGGCTGACCGGAATGGGGTTACGGCGTGCTCGCAGAGCGCTACACAAACAGGATCGTTTATGTTGCACATTTTATTAAACTGCGCCCACGCTCCTGTTTAGCATATATAGGAGTCAGTAGCTGCACACTTTGTGGCGCTGCCCAGGTTCAAAGACACACACCGGACCTATAAAGGTGTATGCACATCAAAAGGAAACATGTGAAAACGTAGCTGTGACATTAGTACCCCCGGAGTACCCGATGACAGCGGCGTTTCGTCCCCAGCCTGTCTACTGAGAGATCTGCGACTGCCTTCAAACCACCAGGTCCCTGGGGATATTAAATAAGGCTTGGTCATAACACAACTTAAATAGGGGTGCTGAGAGATGATCATTCCAATTTTCTGCGGTCCCTCCCTCCCTCCCTCCCCCTCTTCCTCTCCTTCAGTGTTGCAGACGTTATATATCCCGCTCTCGGTAATTTCGTCTTATTGAATATTTGACAGCCAGAGCAGGAGAGCAGGGAAATCTAGGTCAAGGACGACCATTACTTTGCTCTTCTCAATAAATCCCCTGCCCTCTCTTCTTACCTAGGCCATCCCCCCCAACACCAACACCAACACCACCTCCACCTCATAAACACCCTGTTCCTCCACCAGCCTTCCTGTTGTCCCATCCATCTGTTCAGTATTGATTTCTTATCGAATCATACTTTGCAGAGGTAATCGGCGCCACGATGATCAAGTTCAATTTGCATTATGCATAACGGGCCGTAACTTCCACCGTAGCGCCTGTGTGTGTCTGCGTCAGCAGGTTACCTGATGAGTTTAATGGTAAATAGATTAAAGGTTAATCAGGTAGAGTTAAGATAGAGAAATATCAGGATTGAGATGATTAAGTCACATTTACTAGGTTCTCCCACACACCTGTATTACTGTAGACACACGCACATGCACAAACACACACACACACACACACTGCATACCTTCACAGCGGGGGATCGGGTGGTCCCAATTGCGCGTGGTCCCGTGTTCGCAGGTGAGGATGGCGTGTCCCGTTAGTTGGTATCCGGGGAGGCACTCGAACGAAATGGACTGGCCTACATTAAAACCTGCCCCCACCACAACGCCATAATGGAAGGGCTCTGGATCAGGGCACTCCTGGAGTTCATAAGCTGCAAGGAGAGGAGACAGAGGCTAGAGTTTCGAATGGAGACAGGATGGTGGGATAGCGATAGAGGCTATAGTCACATTTATAGCAGACTGGAAGACACTTGGGAAAAACCACAGCTCTCTTCACCCTGGCCGTGCGTAGAATCCTATAGACCTAGAGGGCAGACAGAGGGACGACCACAAAGGTGACCTGTGCTCTAAAGCTAGGGAATCTTAATTCAACTTTTCCTTGAAATTTATCGACATTTCATTCTAGGCTGATGGTACATTAATTAAATATGCAAGTTCAATGAGTTGTTGATGTTGAGAATGGAAAAAGGTTCACCACAGCTCTACTCCAATGGATCCGACGAGATACGATACTACTCATTGAAATGCAATTGGCACCTGGTGAGCTGGGTATTATTGGGAGTGGTACTGCTTCATGCGTTGCATGTTGTGGCTGGAAATCATTGAATCCAGACACATTCTGCTGAGAGGTGCGCTTCATGCATTCAAGGAAAATAGTTCTGGCAATCAATAGTAACCTATTACAAATAGCTACTAGTCTTTACAACACTCAAGCAATCCAATGATTATAAAATGGTTACTGTAATGTCAAAATTGGCAAAGATGGTTGCATTTTTGGGCCATCTTCTCATACCATGTACACTGCACCGTACTGTATCCCAGCTTCCCTTATAAACGTATAGGAAAAATTGCCTTGTTTGTGCTGCGAAACCATCAGCTCACAGGCTACTTTCCAGCACTATAGCGATCGGATTCAATTGGGTCTCCCTGTCTCTCGTCTCCCCTCAAAGTGCTAATAGACTTGCACGCCCAGCAGGTGCTTTTAGGATCCCCTTACAAAATGACCACCTGCTGTGCTTCTTTTCTGCGCGCAGTGGTGACTGATAAAACCTTACTGCCGGATGGATAAAGTGAAAAAATCCCCAATCCATCCACTCCCCCGCCATCACTGCAACAACCAGGGTAGCTTACACTGTTAGCCTCGCCACTCTCTCTAGCACTACCTACTCTTCTGTCATTATTATGCTCACTACTTATGAATACATTGAAACGGGTTGAAACGCATTATGACATTATCACATTGCAATGCCGGCAAAGTGTGAATGGAGGTGGTAGCATTACCTGTCGCACAGGTGAAATATTGAATGGTTAACTTGCCTTTACATTTAGTTACTCACTCTAATCAATTTACATATTATTATATACTATTGTGTATGCATTTGATTCATGCAGTAACTGAGGTAGGCATTTTCGTCTGCTGAATACAGCAACTAAGCAGCGTGCTGGAGCCTCAAGGAGAGAAGGCTTTAAACATGGAGTAAATAAATGGATTTCTGCAGATAACCGTCCCTTTTGTGGGAGATCATTCATGCATAGTGCACACGAAAAGGTGGTGGTGGTTTTTGTGGCAAGTGTGTGCGTGTGTGTGTGTGTGTGTGAGAGAGAGAGAGAGACTTTTGCCAAATATAATGGCTGATTTCTATGCTAATGGACACATAATTATGCAAATACTCAACATTTTTCCCATTGGCCGACTTATTTATCGCCTCTAAAAGACAAGAGGAATAAGTAAAGAGGGACAGAAAAAAAGAACAGAAAGAAAGAATAAATGAAAGAAATAATTGAATAAAGAAAGAGGAATAGGAAGAAATACAAATTAAAGAAGCAAAGAAAGAAAGCTAGATAGGTCTTGAGGACCATTTGGCTTCTGTTGCGTTAGCAGAGTAGAGAACAAACCATTCACCAGCGCCTGTCAAAAAAGGCAGAGTTCCCAACTCCCTGGCACAGAGCGAACCCATCGCCTAAGTGATCAACTCTTGTTTCGTGCAGAGATTTATAGATCCACAGCTTTCACCCAGTCTGAAGGTTGATTCGTTTGATGCATGGAGCTCCGTTTGTAATGCAGTAATGTTATCGGTTTACATGCATAACGGATCCACACTGTGGCCAAGTGACGTTAATAGTTCCTAAATGAACTTGCGGACGATAAAAAGAAAATGCTTGCAGGGGCAATGATTTAGCTTTTCTGTTTTCTGGAGTCATGATTCATCCCTATAACCTCTATTCCTGGAGGCATTCTCGTGATTGTGTCAATTTAGGCAAATTGCTCTGTTCATTTTGATTGCATTCTGTGGCCCCATTGCTGAACCAAACATAATCACTTTGTTTAGTAGAGAGGCACTTTTCGGTGACAGCTGCCAGCAAATGTTTTGTAAGGTGGCCAAACAGCGGCGGCAGCATTGAGCTGTGTATGTTGACTCGGGCTACGCCGCAAGCAAACAAAAAACCACTTCCGGGCAAAAACCTCTTCTGCCAAAAAATATATTTTTTAGCGGGGGATTACAAATTTTGAACATTTCAACCATTTCAACCAAATTCCCTCTTAATGTGGTACCGTGCCCTCACCTTGGTACTCCAACCTGAATCCCGGTTTGTTCTGTGAGTGGTCGCTGTGAAAGTAAACAGTGGTCTCATGAGAGGTGGTGAGCAGGGAGGAGGGCACGTCGGTGCCGCTGAATCGACCAATCACAGTGCTGGTATCCAGGGGGCCGTTGCGGATCTCCAAGAAGTCGTGGTTCGCCTCGGTGGAGAAGTTCAGGAATTGAACGTGGGCACCTGTTAGAACACACGGCAAACATTAGAACAATGACCTACCCTGATGAGCACTGGGAGGTGTGTGCCTTATGGCTCTCGGCGAAAGAACGAGAAGAAAGATAGAACGGCAGCGGAATACAGACGTACCATATCCAACTGGCAGGTATATTCTCCAGGTGCAGTCGCTGTTGCTAGGGTAGTTGCCAGGGAAACCAGGACTCAGGATCATGCCCTCCATCTCCTCGTGGATACCACCGCATTGAGCTTGCGAAGGGACGGACAGATGTTGAATACACAAGAAAATGAGCCAAGTTTGCACCAACGTGCAACTTTCTCTTTTTTTCTTCCCAAAATACCTCAAACACCAGAAACAGAAAAGGCACAGATTTGTTTTTTTCTGCTTGGAGACTGAGCTACCTCTTAAAAAAAAAGAGGACTTTATGTTCCCAGTTTAAAGTGAACAACTGGGAGAAGAAAAAAAAGGCACACCATAAAAAAAAATGGGTCATTCACTTTATAGGTCTATCAAGAGAGGAGAAGAGAGATCAAGTATATCAAAGGAGCCCTGAAGTACTTCTGATCTCTCTTCACATGCCACATTTTCCAAGACGAGGAGACGCACCGCTCGGTATGCTAACGTTCTGTTTCATCTCGCGTCTTCTGCTCCACTCGGGCTTGCCCTCTGAAGGCTTTCATATCCCCGTGGCCGTTGAGAATGAAGCACGATTTAGAGAATCAAAATAAATTTTCTTAAAAAACTAAAATATTTCATAGATATGTATTAATATTATTGGTCTTACCTGAATTGTTACTTATCTTGTTTTTTTTTTACCGTTGTAACCGTTTGTTTTTTTTTCTTCTTAAGGATAGGTAATGTGTTATCGCAGCTTAGCTTGTGAATGAATACATTTTTTTCATTTAATTGAAGAAAAAAAAAAAGGGAATTGGTTGAAACCAAGGGCGGAGAAGTAATAACCAAACACAGTCAATACAAGCTGAGTCAAGTTGAAACGAGGTTGGTAAACGGCAACAAACAGGCAGCTTCATTTAACAGCGTGAGTCACCGCTGATGGTGGTGGTGGTGGTAGTGGTGGAGAAGCTAGGCTAGGAGCTACGCTACAAGCTAAGTGGAGCGTGTAGTCTTCGGGTGAATAAGTGTTTGGGGTTAATTGTGAGCCTGTGCCAGCAGGAAAAAAAGAAAAAAAAAAAGCTGTGGGTAATCACAAAACTGCTGATGCCTACGTACACCATGAATCTCCCCCTGGCCTCCGACCAATCACGGCCGGGCGATGAACCTAATTAGGCAATAGTAGGTCGTTCCAATAAGTGGGACCTGTTTGTCATGAAGACACCCCCCCCCCCCCCCCCCCCCCCCACACTTCCTGATGGGCTGCAGGCAGGTGGTTAAAACAAGCGGCACGGAGACCACCAGCATCTGTTGCTGCTTTGAGGCACCGGCGACCTTCATAGCAGGGATGTATAGCGTGACCACACACACACACACACATTCTATGTCAGTGAGTGTTTTTTTTTCCCCCCATCTAGAACGACAATACACTTTATGTTTTGATGTATATATTCCTGTCCACCCAGCTCAGTTATACAAGGGATGGTTTCAAAAGGGGACCCGAGTGGGAATGGTGTATTGTTGTTTCGTTTTTTCATACAGCTCGGCATGGTTCAGACCCCTTGAGTTCTGACTAGCTTGTCTAATGTGTGAAATAGTCGGCCGTCTCCGCACGCACGCACACACACACACACACACACACGCACACGGACACACACACACACACACACACACACACAGCAGGCTTGGGTGGCCTGGGCAGTCCTTTGTGAGATTAAATATGTATAATGGGAAAAGGGGTGGGCAGATAGGGGTGGGCAGATAGGGAGTAAGAGGGAGGGATGGAGAGATGGAAGCTGAGGAGGGGGCAGGAAGTAATGGAACAGGAAAGTGCTATTACCGATACAGAGGGGGGGCGGGTGGTTCCAACGTCTGACCGGTCCTGGCATACAGGAGATGTGCGAGTTCCCCTGGAGAGCGCACACACACATGCACACATACACACACACATGCGCACACACACACACACACACACACACACACACACACACACACACACACACACACACACAGGACAAGAAAGAAGAGAGGAACAAACAGGAAGTCAATTAATTTGCATCCTTGGTTGTCACTCATCAGTTGCTCCAGTCATCTCTCTGTCACTCTCTCTTTCTCCGTCTCTCTCTCTCTCTCTTTCTCTCTGTCTCTCTCTCTCGCTCTGTCTCTCTCTCTCTGTCTCTCTCCAAAGCCCTTAATGTATCCGCTGCCACAGAGAACAATGGCACAGAGTGTCAAAAGCATATCGAACAATCACACAGAGCAATTGCAGGAGTTACTGAGCGAGAAGGAAATAAAATGAGAGAGAGAGAGAGAGAGAGAGAGAGAGAGAGAGAGAGAGAGAGAGAGAGAGAGAGAAGACACAGATATGGAGAGCCGTATTACGCATTATGCACAGATCGATCACTACGCTTGCTAAGACAGGAAGCAGACAACACAAGCGGAAGCTTGACTGAATCCCTCGTTCTTGCGCACCGAGGTGGCTCACACAACTCTGCGGGGGGAACATGTAAATATGAATATATATATATATATATATACATTGAGCTGCAGCAGACTCCAGCATACATTACTTGACCTTTCTGTGAACACTTGAATGGTAGCAGCAGAGAACTGTCAGTCACAGTAATGAGACGCTGGAACGATATGATTCGGGGGTGGGGCGGATGAGAGGGGGGGGGGGTTCCAGTCTGATACGTCCTGGATAGCTGTCAGAAACAATCGAGCCATGCCAGCTTCACGGGTTCCAAGCCTGCCGCTCGCGTTCTGTTCAAGATCCTGGATCAGCTAGACTAGACCCTTTCCTTTTTTTGTTTCTATTTTGTCGAATCCCTTACTGGTCATGAATCTATGTGTATTTATTTGCGTGCATTGGGTGCATTCTCTGACCTGCAGAAACACACAACACTTCATATTTAGTGTCTCACGTTCACTTGTTCATACACTGAGGGTGGTGTCAACCATGCAAGAGAACAGCTAGCTTGCCATGACCGTTGGGGTTAGGTGTCTCACTCACGGACACTGAAACATTCGCTACGAGGAACCAGGGAAGGAACTCGCAACCTTCCGGTTCCAGACAACCCCACTCTACCTCCTGAACCACTACTGCCCCTTTAGCATTCTAGCAGTAAATTATCCATTGTATAGAATATATAGATGTGTTGCAGTGGTTGTCCCTACCACAGTGACTACCACTTTCCTACTTAACAAGTACTTTGCACACTACCCAAAAGCCAAATAAGCTATTTTGCTGTTGCTGATACTACATTCACGGCTATATGTGTCTATATAGAGATAATGGAAAGGCTTATGCTGGGCCAAAAGACCCCAGAGGAATAGTGAGGGTGCATGCTTTATATAAAGCATTTCTCTGCCACTTTGCATCATCAATCATATGCTTAGCGCTGACACCTCAGTAAGAATCTAGAGGCAACACATATTTTCTTTTTGCCCACGTTGGGCAGACATTTCTCCAATATGACCCCAAATGAAAAGTATAATCCATTTTTGGTTAACCCACTGAGGGAACTGCATAACAGTTTGCAGCGCATCCCATCTAAAAAGCAAATAACACTAAACACTATTACAAAAAAAGTCTGGCAGTGACACATAGTCCATCAACTTATCTAAAGTTTGTGCAAAGTTTTGAAACTTCACCGATCGCAACGCTGACCCGCGTCGCTCACCCATGTGTGTTCGAGTGTGCGTGAGCATGTGTCCGGGATCACGTGGAGGTGGAGGTGGAGGCGGAGGTGGAGGCGGGCGGATGCCGTAGCTAGAGGGGCGGTGTTACCTGCAGAGTGTATCCGGCCTCGCACTGAAAGGACACCACGTTGTTCATCTGGAGACGTTCCCCCACCTTGAAGCCGTTCATGGGCACCACCGGCTCCGGGCAGCTGGTCAGCGACACGGCTGAAAAAAGGATGGAGCACAGGCGGTGACCATGGCTAGGAAGAGCATGGTAGTCTAGCGGTGAAGGGGGGGGGGGGGGGGGGGGGGGGGGGTTGGCCACTTGTCTAACTGTAGGCGCCTGTTGAGAAAGATTCCTAACACCTACTCGCGCATGAATACACATGATGTAATGCGACACTTTTAGTATATAGTCGCATTGGATAAAAGTGTCTGCTGAGTGTTGTCAACAACATACAGAGTTAAACCATTTGCTAATGTTCTGGGCGGGGGGCGGGGAAGGTGTTTGTTATGACTCAGTAATTTTGTGTGTGAGTGTATTCCTTTTGAAAAAAAAAAAAAAAATCCCTTTTAAAAATACCACCGCAAAAAAGAAAAAAAAGAAAAAAGAAAATCAACCATTTGTATTCCATTGTGTTCCCTCGTACGTGAGGGAACAGGTTGCTCCTTACTTTTGTACTCCAGTCTGAATCCGGCAGCAGACACGCTGATGTCGGAGAAGAAGTGCAGGTACAGCTGGTTGGAGGTGCTGTTAAGGAGTGCAGGGACCGTGGTGCCTTTAGGGAGGAAGGGCGAGGAGGAGGAGAAGGAGGAGGATGAATGGGGAGGAGGAGGTGAAGAGAAGCAGTTAAGAACGGCCACCCGATCGCTTTAGTAACTAGCTGTTTTTAGAGGATTCCTCATTTGGCACTTTGCACTGGCAGAAATTGTAACTTCGATATTGATTTTAGGCTTAGATTGCACTCAGTGTTGACTTGTTAGCCGGTTTTGATTTAAAGGCGAGTGCTAAATTGTGAAAATGTAAATACTCATAATTGCATCTGCACAAAAAAGGGGTGATACAAGAAAAACAGATCCATTGGCAAAACAGCTCAAACAACAAATGAAACCGCAGGCTTGTTTGTCAGCGTCTGAGTAAGTAAGTAAGTAAGTAAGTAAGCGTGAGCACACCAGGGAGACATTGCTTTTGTTAACATAGCAGGCGAACAGATGCAGAAATCCATGAACCACTGCGTCTCAGCAGAGTGCAGAGGGAGAGAGGAGGGGACAATCAGGGTTGCATGGGGCAGTTCAAGCATTTTCTTCAGATGCTTTTAATGAGCACACAGTGAAGATGCATTCCCCAAAGTCATTATCAATAAAAGGCCTGCATGTGCAATCCCTTTCCTTACCGTTGGGACATTTTCATGGGTGTTTTCATGTATTAAGGGGATGGTATATATTTTTATTTTCTGTATTTGTGTGCTTCTTTTCTCTTCCTTGATACATCCCTCATGTTCACATTGGAACTATGAATTATATAAATTAGGAAAGTAAACGTCAGGGGCTTCACCGTCCGGGGGAAACGCCACACCGGAGGTTTCAAATGATGTGCGGGAAGAAAGGAAACCAAAAAAAAAATCCATCTCTAAAAACCAGGGATTTGAGGATATGATTTTCACAGTCCTGCTCCACCGGCTCCTCTAATGACCATCATCCACCACGCCTCCTTGTGTGACTGTGTGTGTGTGTGTGTGTATGTGGGGGGGCATTCTACCCCCGCTCTCGTCCCATTACTTGAGGGCACTCCTAACATTTACTTTTGGGCCAGCTCCAAGCGCAAACAAAATGAGAAATCTTGATTGTCGTGTCCTTGCTAGGAGGTGGGGGGGGTAGTGAGGAGTTGCACACACGCCGTAAACAAAATGCTTCACTTCATCTCTTCGGCCAAGTGAGCTAACCTTTTCAGTAATGCGCCTACGGTTCGCCTCGGGGAAGGACTGAGTCTTTGAGTTTGATTTTTTTCTTCTTCTTCTTCTTAATTAATTCACCACCTACCTGCTGCGTATTGGATACACCACTTAGTAAAGCCGTGAAGCCAAGCCACCTTTACCAAAACGCATTATTTGGTTTCTTTCTTTGGTTTCTTAATTACATCCTGGCAATTCCATCGAGTTGGTCACAGCCTTTCAAAAGTAATACAGTTCCAGTTTCTATTGGTGTTTTTATTTTTGTCTTCAGCAAGGATGTATGCTCACATACACACATTCTGTGTCAAGCCTTTAGCTCAAGGAAGGTTCTTTCACTCACATACTCATACACATATTTATTTTTGTGCACCCCCCCCCCCCACACACACACACACGGAAACACTGTCACACATGCATACATTCATTCACTTGTGTTCATACAAACAAACTCACACCTCCCCCACCTACCGACAGCAAAACACACACACACACACACACCCACACACACAGTAATTCACCTCACATAAACAAACTCACCCCCCCCCCCCCCCCCCCCCACACACACCTACTGAGAGCCACACACACACACACACAAACCTGAAAAGCTGCCGAGCATGGTGTCAGTGTTGTCCCCTCCGTCAAACACCTCCAAAGAATCCCAGTTCTGCTCGGTCACAAAGCTGATCACCTGGATCTGCCCCAGGTGAAGGATGCAGAGAGAGAAGACAAAGGTTAACACGTACATAGAGGGACAATAAAGACGCAGCACGAGACCATAACAGACCCAAGCATCAGCCATGACCGCCTGTTTGTGAAGCCTTGATGGGACTCCTGTGCTGTCCCCCTGACGGCCTACAGATGGCGCACAGTAGGAGCCAAGGTTCCCATGGATTTGAACGAAAGAATGATTTTATTCTCGTAATACAAAGGGAATACATGCTGACTTCATTCACTTCGAGATCGCAGTGGCTATTTATTGTTTTAGTTTTCCTGTATTTTAGGAGGTTGCATTACAGTTAAGTTATTAACTATGAGTTATAAGTTATTCTTGTTAAGTTAATAAGGATGAGTTTTGACCATGGAATATCAAGAGGTGGCCATTCAATTACCGCCCTCAATGTGCCAACAAAGGGAACCAAGTCACCAGTATATTTAGACGAAATAGAGGACACATTTAAAGAGCGGCAGATACGCAATTTAATGATCTCCACCGATATTATACAAAACATACTTTAAAAGAATTAATATTGCTACTGACAAGATATATATATATATATATATATATATATATTCATTATTGGGTTGGCAGTATTGAAAAAGTTTCTGAACGGGTTGCCAGCGGTTACCAAAGTCGTCCAGACTATATCTAGTTTGTATATATCTAGTTTTTGCAACGGTTTCAAGGAAGTACAAGTACATCTGAAGAGCCTTCCATAGAGGCAACATGAAAGTTTGAATACCAAACCAAAAAAACTTTCTCAAATATGAGTTAAAAAGGGTTTTATTATATACATTTTCTCAGATCAATATCATTTGTAGTTTGAACAGTCAACAGTCCGGATAACATATTGTGTGCTGAATTGACTCTCTCCCTCTTAAGACTGAAATTACAACTCTGTTTCCTTTGGCTTCCCCTCAAGTGATTTGCACTACTACTCTGCAACGTAATCTCTCTCTCTCTCTCTCTCTTTCTCTCTCTCTCTCTCTCTCTCTCTCTCTCTCTCTCCCACCTCTTGCCAATCTTCCCCTCTCCTGCCTACCGTTTATCTGCCCTGTCCTGTCCTTCCTTGATGCTGGCAATAGCTTGGATACCAGCCGACTAAGTGGTCAGAGACCCTGAACATATCCTGGGAAAACACAAGGCCGGTCCCACAATGTTATTTAACGTTAAGTGTGTGTGTGTGTGTGTGTTTGAAGGTTCAGCTTAACAAAACCATGGCCACCTGCTCTGATTGTAGGGGGGTGGCATGTTAGCATAGCATGTCATAGTGTCAAAATTATGTTTCAGTGTGTTTGAGAGAGAGTGAGAGAGAAAAAAAACCCCTCTGCTATTATTGTTCCTCTCTATTATTCTTGCCTATATTCTATTCCTTATTCTATACCCACACAACCACACACACATACACACCCACACAATCACGCACACAGCTGATTCTGTGTCATTGCGTTGCGTGGCATACTAAATATGTTTGGGGGGGGGGGGGGGGGGGGGATAGGGGGGGAAGGGGTTGGAGGGGGTGGGGGGGGGGGTACCCTGAGACCGGTCCAAGGACAGCCGATGGACGTGAGCCGGACGAGCTAATAGCTGAGGGATGCCACTGAGGTCATTAGCTACAGTGACTAAACACAGGGCCCGGTGACTTTTCATCAGGCATGTCCGCGGGGAGCCCGCCGTCCGGGGGCTGCCGATAAAACGTTCAGTAGCGACAAACGCGACAGAGTGTACAATATATTACAGCCAATAGTGAAAAAAATGAAATAACAATTTCAATAAACAACTGCTTTAGGGCTTGGGATTTACTTTGGGTCAAACAAAAAACTGCTAAATTAGATCAAAATATTTAGTTGTTTTGAAGTGTTACCGAGCCAGGTCTGTTGGGGGGAGGGTTACATTCTTCTTAGTCATATTTGATCCCACCGCTCACAACATGTTTTGCTTTTGGATATTTTCTTTTATTTCTTGTCTTTCTTCTGTTTTAAGCATTATGAAAGACCCCTATGAAACAACAGCCTGGACTCCTTGAGCAAGTCATGCTGTCCCTCGGTTGCATTGCGTCATTAAAAACGGGCATCACTGAGATGAAAGAATCCGAGCTGTTTCTATCATAGTAGGGGTTCACCACTCTACAAGAAACAGGGTGCATGCCACTGCACAGGGTTTGAGGCAAACAAAAGTGTGTGTTTGTGTGTGTGTGTGAAGAGGCAGAAGGCAGCTGAAAATGACCTGCGTCTTGCCTAGTATCCCATCGAAATCCTATAATCTACCCAGGTTTCATGTGACTCACTTGTATGTTTGTATTGAATTACAATTGTGTTGCAGCTCATTTTCATCCATTTCTTTGATTAGGGTACCAGGAGTGATTCGTTTTGTACATTATTTTTCCGAGTAAACTGTTGCATTCCCGGACTAGTGCTTACAATGGTGGGGGCCAGTGGATTTTCAAAGGGTTATCTAAATGTAAACACCTGCAATTAATGAATGAACTTTATTCTACACAATTCTATTCCAGACTATTCTATATTGCACAAAATGTAAACTTAACATAAAATCTTAACACCGTGTGGTTCTTTGTAATATGTATATTCATCACATTGTACCTGTATCTAGTTGTTCATGGAAATTCTGGTCGTGCGAAACAAAATATTTTGGAGTCACTATCCAATATCTGTTGCGCACTTTAGTTTGCTCTCATCCTTGAATGATATTTTGTTCTATAAAAGCGGTAAATGCTGAATGAGTGTATATAATAACATTTACATGGATTACATTAACATAAAAAGTGTAATGCTTTACAAGAAGCAAGTACGTTAACAAAAGTATGTTAGCATAAAAAAGATGTCATGGTCATGGACAACGTGATGATAAGGTGAACGTCAAGTAGACGGGTCCACACCTGTATTCCGGAACCTTCCGGCACAAGGATTTTCCAGACGCAGTTGAGGCTGTTCAGGTAGGGTTCGGGGAAGCCGGGAGACAGGATGGTTCCGATTCTCTGGGTCAGGTTTCCTCCACACGGCACTGTGTGAGAAATACAGAACAGGGTTGGAAGAGCCCTGTCCAATGCCCCGCAGTGCCGGGTGTGCGCCTGGCTCCTTTTCATTTTAACAAGGTGAAAACATCAGGATTAAGTTGGAATAGATTCCTGCACGAGGATAGGCTAATACTGGAGTTAATGCCCACACATATTCACCGTTTGTTAGCCAAATGTTCCCCGCTAAATTGACTTCACAGGTCAGGATTAACAGCGGGAAATCTGCTGTTTATCCTTAATCAAATGAAACACAATTGGCTTCCACACATACTAGAATAAGAATAATATGAAAATGACACCCTAGGATTTCACAGCTTAACCGACGCTACCCCAGTCAAATTGGATGCATTGATGCACAGCCCTCCCTTCGCACAGAGTGTGGGCATGTACACACACAACTTTACAATGTTAAACCGCTGGCGTCCTGTCGTGTTCTGCCAATGTCCCATCTGGTGACGGCTCCGGGGCTTTCGCTAGCTGTATGTCTTCTGAGTCTGCAAGTGTCTCGAAACACCATTGTGTGTGTGTGTGTGTGTGTGTATGTGTGTGTGTGTGTGACCCACAGCAGTTTGGGCCACCTGTGTGATGCCTGGTTGGATTTGAGATAACGCTACAAGCACTGGCTGGCAGCGGACATCTGTCTGCTAAGGGTTAGTTAGAGAGAGAAATGGGGGAGGGAGGGAGGAGAGAGAGAGAGAGAGAGAGAGAGAGAGAGAGAGAGAGAGAGAGAGAGAGAGAGAGAGAGAGAGAGAGAGGGGAATGGAAGAAAGATAGATGGGAAGAAAGGAAGAAAGAAATACAGAACTAAAGAAGAGAAGAGAGAGAATATACTCCTGGAGACAACACAGTCATGCAGACATCCCGGTGGCATCCATCCATCCCTCCATTGCTCCTACCTATGCAGCTGGGTATGGAGCTGTTCCACTGGGCCAGGGCGTTGGGTACGGTCAGACACTCTATGGCGCTGGGACCTTCCAGAACGTACCCCAGGCTGCACTCGAAGCGGATCACCGCGCCCACCGCAAAGTTGTTCCCCATGCGGCGGCCGTTGCGGGGCTCTGGGACCGAGCTGCACTGCGTCGCGCTGGTCCTCGGGACAGCTAGGAAGACAGGACGAAAACGGAGGACAGACACGTTCTGGCCTCATCCTTAGCATCTTATATTCAATGCAATGGTGGTGGTGGTGGTGTTAGGGTGGCGGTGGAGGTGAAGGAGATAGCGATGGTGGCGACTGTTTCAGTGGTGTGGTGTTGATGGTGGTAGTGCTAAGATGGACCGGTGTTGGGAGGTGATGGAGGTGGGGGGAAATGAATGGTGACCTACCCTGGTAGACCAGGTGGAATCCCTTGGAGCTAGCCTGGCCCTTGGAGGTGAAGCGGATCAGGATCTGGTTGGTGGTCGCCAATGGCAAGGACTCACCTGGCAGGCAGTGAGGGTTTGGGGGGGGGAGCGGGGGGAATCAAAGAAAGTCCAAATTGTCAAATACGTATCTTTAGCTCCATAACATTTGTCATACCATTGTACATTAGAAAGCGCCACTGGCTCATTTTCCGCTGTCCAATGACACTACTTGGTTTCCATTTGATATACACTTAAAGTCAGAGCCCAGTTATAAAACAGTAATGAACTGTACACTATAACCATAAAGTCCTCATTTGCTTATTGATTTGCATCTTGCTTGCCTGACTGATGCTGAAGGGCTGACTATCAGTGCTATCCATCTCTCTCGTTCTCCCTCTCTCACAGCCACAAAACATACACACCCCACTACCAAACACACACACACACACACACACACGCACACACACACACACACACACAGATACATTCAGATGACTAGAAACATGAGAAAACACACAGGCACACGGTGAGCTGCTCTCACAACGTGTGGCTGACTGACTCTCAGCAGTCTGCTCATTACTCTGTGTCTGCTCGCTGTCACCCTGCAGAGAGAGGCAGGCGTGCTTAACCCAACACACACTGTATGGGTGCTACTGGGAGTATGTGTGTCTTTGCTTATTTGTGTGTGTGTGTGTGTGTGTGTGTATATGCGTGCGTGTCTGTTTGTCTGGGTCTGTCTGTATGTGCATGCCCAAGTTGCATGTGTGTTTCTGTGTTTGTGTGTATGTGTCTGTGTGTGCCTACATGTGCGTGCCTGCATGACGGCGTGCATATGTGTCTGTGTGTGTCTGTCTGTGGCTAACCCTCGAGCAATGTGTCCTGAGATGACTCACGCTGTGCAGTTGCTTAACGCTGTCATCACCACAGTTACGAGTTTTTTTTTACCGCAGGGCCCAGGGGCATGCTGGGTAGTTTATTAGAATGCAGGCCTCACTGTCGTGTGACACCTCACTGACAATGTTTCATAATGGAGCTGTTCATATGGACACATTCAATAACGTGTGTCAGCACATTACCCATCAGCCCCCTTGGACACTCTCCAGCTGAAACGGAGTGACTCATTTATTACAGAGACACAGTTTGGTTATCTACTCTTTTCATTTTTCTGCAGTTGAGTTAATGTAATATTCACTTTCAGTTTTTCCCACATGTGGGGACCAGTACGGGATTCATTAGTTAGCGTGTGTTGTTGTTGTTGTTGCTCATGGGCACTATGGCGCTGTGGGAACCGGCTACAGCAGCTGGAGTGATAGGTGAATGGCAACAACGGGGAGTTGAATTCCCGCCCCCCCAAAAAAACAAGCCAATTTATTCAGCCTCATGGCTATAAGTTAATGGCTGCTGAAACAAAGCGCATTGATGCTATCAGAAGAGCCGGCTGGTTGGAAATGAGGCCGGAATACAAACATTGAATTTCGAATCACAACTCAAATGAGGGCCAATTACGTAACAACATGTCTGTTTAAAGTAATTTATCAACCACCCCCCAGAAAAGAAAGCTTTCTGATAAGGCGCTTTGATTGCACAATTTATTCATTTTATCTTCACCATAGTGTCACTCGCACTGGATTTACGGCCCACGCTACCGTGGTCGTCTGTTTGTCCTGTTTCTCCCTCTCTCTCACTTTCATTCCATTTCCTTCAACTTTGGCCACTGGTTATCTCCGCCACATTGACTGATTGACAATCACAGCACTGGCGATTAGTTTCACAGGACAAACAGAGACAGTGGACTGTCATGCACAAATCACTACAATACTTTCACTAAGACCGAGTTTGAGGGCTTTTTCTTTTTCCAACCAACATTCATATAATCACAGCCCACTGTCTCTTGGCTTCGCACACAGATGCAAAAGAAAAAACATCACACCACACACCTGGGCAGCTGCCACCGAAAGTAAATACTCTGTGGCTGCAGACAGAGCGTGATGAAAACACAGGGCACACATTTAAAGTGTGTTTGTGTGTGACTTTCCATTTTTTTCTCTTTATCTGTTGGTTTAGCGCTATTGTCAGCCATGTGTGTTTAGCTCCATTATCGGAGGTTGAATATTGGGATGGGCACTCAGGGGCTTGGCTGGTAATATAGCTCAAGTCTATTGAGCCACATATTTTCTATCTTAATCTGGGGTTTTTTAGGGCTGCCATGGACACGAATCCAATGTTAGACTTTTCGTTGTGTTTTTTGAACAAAACAAATCGGACTGAAAATATACTTTACCTTCTGTAAGTCACACACTTTCATGTTCTCCGCCCAAACTTTGGGTCCCGACTGGAAAGGGCATTCTGTGTGATTCACACTTTCATGCCGACCATCCTTTTCTCTAATTGTGGCTTTTACCTTTTTTCTGACTTTCTGCTTTTGCCTGGCTTTCCACGTTATTACCTTTTCCGATGTGTTCATATGCTTTAACTTTCTATAAATACATATGTAGGTGTGTGCGTGTCCTTATATGCTTTTAACTTTCTAGAAATACATGTGTGTATCTGTGTGTGTGGGTCTATGCATGCACCTGCATGTGTATGTGTCTGTGTGCCGCTGGCATATGTGCGGGTCCTGCTGCAACTTGGTCCCTGAGGTGGCTCTTTAGCGACAGTTGTCTCAGTTGAGTTGTGTTTTACGGCCCCCGGGGGCCAACTAAGCCCCCCCCACACACACACACACCGGTCGGCCTGTGTCAGCGGTTTGGCGGGCAGTGTGGCGGTATCTCAGCGGAAGGGGGATTAGGTTTGAATAACATTTTAATCACACGCCACTCCCTTGGCTCCCAGTTTGTTTAGTGTCATTTAATGGCCGCGCGGTCACTTCTTATTGTTTCTGATGCACGCTATGCTGTATGTGCACGGGGATGTTGCCTCAGAAGTCTGCCGTTTAATTAAAGTAGTCACTCGGGTGGAGGGTTTTATGACACCTGTGCACTTGGTAACCTACTTCTGGGTGTGTGTGTGTGTGTGTGTGTGTGTAAAATGAAAGAAAATAAAACAAAGCTATACAAAAAAAAAAAACTCAATTACAATACAAAGAAAACGTCTTAGTTTTTGTCTATATCACAATTTGTCATTCTCCTGTCCTAAGCATATTATCTGTTTTTAAATGGCATGATGTTTTGTTTTATTACATATTTGTTTTATATTTGTTTATATTTGTTGTTATTATTATTGTTTTATTACTTTTTCTGACCTTTCTGCAAGTACCCCTTATCCCAGAACACAAAAAACTAATGATGAAAGTAAAACAAACTAATCTAATACTAAGTATTTATTTTCAAAATATAAAATACAAAACTAAATTAGCAAAAGAAAAACAATAAAAATCAAAACAGAAACGCAAAACTTGACAACTTTTGTGTGCACGCGCTTGTGTGTATAAAGGCGTGAGTGTGTGTGTGCATGTGTGTGCATATGTACAGTATGTGTGTGTGTGCGTGTGTGAGCGTGCCCGTACCTGTGTGCGCTCCAGACAGGGAGCTTAGGACCCTTGAGATCTGTGTGGGTCCATCATAGACCTCCACCACGTCATTGAGAGCCGTCTGGAAGAAGGTGAACTGGCTGAACACCACTAAGAGGAGGCAAACAGACAGAGAGAGACACGTCAGAGACAGTCATAACAATTACGCATAACAGGCGTGAACGCGACATAATCACTAACATCAGCCTTCTCCAGATTCCAAACGTGCTACCCACCATTATAATCAAGGAGACGCGCACTTCTCCCTGATCAAAAAAGAAAACGACTGCCTGCTGTATTGACATGATTTGTCAATGATTTGTTCATGGTGAAGAAGTACACTACACCAAACACACATCATACAAAAAAGAACAGTTAGGCGCTTACGAAGCTCAGAATGGCACATCATAGCAGGAGCCAAGAAGCCCATATTTAGCATTGTGTGTGGATCGATAAATCTAGGTCAGCTTGGTGGCTTGCCTTTGGCTGCCAATCAAGTCTGTCAGATAGTAGTGGCAACAACTACTGTGCTATTTATTAAAGACCACGCTACGCATCGTAGACCATGTGACGCAATTGGTCGTTTAAGTACCACCTTCGACCTCCACCTCTCTCTCTCTAAACCGTCCTGATAACATATTGTGTGCTGCATTGACTCTCTCCCTCTTAAGACTAAAATTACATCTCTGTTTTCGTTGGCTTCCCCTCAAGTGATTTGCACTATCGTAATCTCTCTCTCTCTCTCTCTCTCTCTCTCTCTCTCTCTCTCTCCTCTCTCTCTCTCTCTCCTCTCTCTCTCTCTCTCTCTCTCTCTCTCTCTCTCTCTCTCTCTCTCCTCTCTCTCTCTCTCTCTCTCTCTCTCTCTCTCTCTCTCTCTCTCTCTCCCCCCCCCCCCCCCCCCCCCCCCCCCCTTTGGGAATAGCAGCCATAATATGAGAGAAGGTAGCGAAACGGGGCTATTGGCTGAAAGTTTGTGGAGGTATGTCTACCCGGAGCAGTGTGTATTCCTGCGTTTGCCTGTGTTTCTTTAGCATTTTTTTGTAATCCAAATATTATCCAAACCTCAGAAAATCTGAGAAGATCTTGCGTGGGAAGGAAGCCGTGACCTTTAAGATTGAAATGCCAAAAAAGTAGCCTGAAACTCTTGTGCTTCCAGACACCAATTACTTTCTGCTTTGTGTGTGTGTGTGTGTGTGTGTGTGTGTTTATGCGAGTGTGTGTGTGTCTGTGTGGATGTGTGTGTATGTGTGAATGTGTGAGAAGGTAGACGATTTCTACTGACCAAAGAGTGCAATATCGATAAACATGTGCTCACAAAACTGCTGAATGTGTATGTATGTGTGTGTGTGTGTGTGTGTGTGTGTGTGTGTGTGTGTGTCTGTGTCTGTAAGGTCTGTGTCAATTAGATCAGTCAAACTCTTTCATCTTCCTCATGGTTGACAGAAGCTCCGTGTTGTCCGGCAGTGGAAATGTGTGGGAGGGCTTCAACTGAAAATGTGTTCTTTGTTCTTTCTCAACTACTCACCTGTAGGTAAGAGAATGCAGGTCAGAACAAATCCATTCCCCCGGACCTGTGTTTTTTTTCTCGCGCGCATGAAAAGAGCCTTATTTTCGCATGAAGTTTCTGATATGTTTTTTCTGACTTCAGGTGGAAGTCCTAGGTGGAAGACACTTGAAGTGTTGCACCATCACAAGGACACTTGTGGCCTAATGAGTTTATTGAGCTCCATTTTGCCAAAGCAAAAATACAAACGCTGTATTCACGTAATCTTGAGTCTCCTGATTCAACACACAGTTGACCCATTCATTTTGTGACAAATCCATGAAATACTCATTACACATGATGCTCCTCATTGTGCAGTTATTTCAGTCGTTTTGTCCTTTTTTTGCTTACCATAGTCCTTGGGCACAATCACAGAGTAAAGGCAAGTCCGTGCGCTGCTGTAGTTGCCAGGGTAACCGGGAGACAGGACTACTCCTTCCAAACCCGAATACTGACCACCACAAGGAGCTAGAGAGAGAAGCAGGGAGGAATAGAATAGAAAAATATATATACACACAGAGATAGATATACTGTAGATAGATAAATGGCTAGATATATATATATATATATATATATATATATATATATATATATATATATCAGTGGCGGCTGCTGGTCTTTTAAAGAGGGGAAGCTCATTGTCGGCTTACATCATAAAATTTGTCTATTTATTTATACGTAAATTCTGCCCTCCGTTCCTTTTCAAGAAATACCAAGAAATGGGTAGCAGTTTGTCTTTCGACTTCACTTGCAAAATCCGCGATGGGACTGAGCTCGCAATGATTAAGTGACTGTATATTTCAAAATAGCTGTCAATCAAAATGGGATTCAGCCTTTCGACTGATCCTCCAATCATCATGCGGAATCTCGGCGTCCAGGCCAGCCGAGGTCAGCCCACAGCTCCATTCACCCCCAGAGAAGCCCGGCGTCCGGGGGCGGGACAAAATCGTGGCATTTATCCAATGACTGTCGAGTTTCGAGGCAATGAAAAAAACTGTTCTTTGCAGTCCCATTGAAGTCCATGGACGCCCAGCTTCTACGGGCAAATGCATTGACACATAGACCGTATATGAAAACGATTTCTTGAAATCTATGGCATTGACGCTATGGGAATGTATGAGAAGTTAACAAAATCGAGTCAGTCGATTTGTGATAAGTAGCTGATTCTGAACGAACTCGTCTTCGAGATGAACGTGTTCCAACGCATTTGTAGTCAATGAAATGTTAACAACACAATACATATTTGACCATTTAATTTATGACATTTTAGGGGAAGCTGAGCTTCCCTTGCAGTCATAGAGAAATCGCCACTAATATATATATATATATATATATATATATATATGAAGACAGGTAGAGATATTTGGAGAGACATTCAGACAGACGGACAAATAGATCAATATATCAACCTGGGGCTGTTGGCAACCATAGACCAACAGCCAGACCGACAGACAGACATACAGACAGATATATCGATAGATAGGCGGACATCGGCCTACAGAGAGAACTACAATAGAAGATGTGATGAAACCAGAAGGGGTAAGAAAGATTCCAATTGTTTTCCATCTTTCCTGCCCCCTCTCTACCCCCCCACTCCATCACCGATGTTCCACGGCTCCTAAATTACTTTTCTTGTCTGATTGGGGACTCAGCTCCAAGGTGTCCCTGGTGTTTGCCACAGTGAAATTGCAATGTTTTCCAAGTGTCCCTCTGGGTTAGCACTGAAGTGGTGAGGCCCAAATATCTGTGCTCTCTGTACTGTTTTAACTCCTTGAGGTTTGGGCGACACATCTGTGTGAAGGCGTGCACGCGTGTACGAGGGCGGCTGTGTCGCATACCGCCATTAACATCCAAACTGAAAGGTGTGTGTGTGTGTGTGTGTGTGTGTGTGTGCGTGTGTGTGTGTGTGGTGTGATTGGTGGTTTACAGTGCTTTATTACATTACAGGGCATAGGGGTTGTAATACAAAAAAAAAAGTGAATGACTACACTATTGGTGCACATTTGTCTCTGCCCACATAGGGTGGAATAAGACACGGAGTGATGCATGAGATAGACCACACCCAAGGGATCCATATAACGAATCATTAAAAAAAAAAATGTAGTTACTGAATTAACTTAATAACTTTATTGAAATGCCATATTTAGTAGAAAGGGCACTGGTCAAATTCAGCACTTTTTTTTTTATTTTGGAGGCGTGGCCTCCTGTGGGGGTACACCCCCAAATTAAAAATGTTTGGGTATGTCGCAATTTAAAAAAAAAAAAGCAACATAAACAATTTCTGAGCACTGCACTTGCACTGCTCGCAAGTGCAGGACACCCACATTCAGATAAGACCGCCTGCTGGAGGTTCCTGAGAGCGGTCTCCAGAGGTCAGTGTTTACCAATGCAGATGGGCCGGGGCTTGTTCCAACTGGGCTTGCCGTCCCTCCCCATGATGCAGGTGAGGGTGGGGTCCCCCTCCAGGGTGTAGCCGCCGTCACACTGGTAGGTGACGGTGGAGCCCAGCTTGAGGTCGGCTCCCACGCGCGTCCCGTTCCGCACAGTGCCTGGCTCAAAGCAGGACTCTCTGGGGTTCTCTGCAGGGGGGAGAGGGGAGGGGAGGGGGAAGAGCAGGGAGCGGGAGCGAGAGAGAGATAGCCAAAAGGCCACAGTAGTTATTCATTTGTACAATTTTCTTTCTTGAATTTATTTTTTACAAGAACAGTGAACACTGATAAACATTTAAGTAAATATGATAGTCCTGGCTGACCAAGTTATTTTCAACTGTTTTCTCTGGGCAGTTACTTCATTTTGTTGTATATTGCAGCTATTTCACTTGTTGTTATTTTACTTATTGTTTGATTTGCACTGTTCCTTTTTGGCTTTATATTATTATTATTATTATTATTATTATTATTATTATTATTATTATCATTATTATATGTGGATTTAAAAAGGGTATTATTCAATCATTCTTTCTTTCTTCCTATTCTCCCATGCCCCTTTGTTAAAATGCCCCTTTATTCCCTCTTTCCATAAGTATTTCATTCTTCATTTCCATCAGAGTTTAGTTTTTGTTTCTTTATGTCTGTCTTTGAAGAGTCCATTATTTCATTCTTTGCACTGAACTTTCCCACTCTCATAGCGACCCTGTGAAACTCCTCGCTGTTTGCCTATGGCCTGTGGTACGGTGGGCCGACCACAGGCATCTGCTGCAGGTATGTATGGCTGTGCAGGCAGACAGGTGGGTGATTGAGGGTGACGGTGCTGGGACTCAAGGTCTGCTGACTGCACACAACCGTCCCTCACACGACACCTTGTTGTGCGCTTGGCTGGAGAAGACCATGCACGTCAACTGTCTCTTACTCTCATGCACACGTGTGTGTGTGTGTGTGTGTGTGTGTGCGTGTGCATGCGTGTGTATGAACACAGATGTGCACGTGCATGAGGGTACGCATATGCATACACATACACAAGCACAACTACACACCCACGTGGAAGCACACACACACACCCTGCACATCCTTCCATAGCCTTGATGAAAGCGTGCACACACACACACACACAAACAGCTGCATGCACATATACGCATAGCTTCTCCTTCCTGCGGATATATCACCAACCTTGATGTGGACAGATAGATGCCATGCTTAATCTTCCGCTGACTAACTGTAGAATTCAGCCTATCCAAGCAGACCTGTCATTTAGGCAGACACCATCTACTGACACCTAACGTAAACACAGTGATCCTGCCCCAACCAATTGAGTTCAAATGCAAAAACATAAAAATAATACAACACCTCGGTCCAAAACCAACTTTGCTGGCATGATGAGAACCCCTGACACGCTGTCAGATAAAGGGAAGATTTTTCACGTCATGTATTTCATGTCATTACCATTGATGTTTAAAATCTGTAGAGTAGCTAATGGCAGATGTCACAAACGGCAGATGTTAGATACAGAAAGATCAAGTCATGCAAGACAAGGTCCAACACCACCTGAAGAAGGTCCAGCTGAACCAGTTAGCCTGTTCCTGTTAGCCAGTTCCTGCTGTGTTCTTTAAACTCGGTATTGGTAACTTGGTTAACAGGCTTCACAAATCATTTTTGTGATAGATCACTAAAGCCCAGTGTGGCTCAAGTGATTGTTCATTTGAAGTATCTTGAACCTCCCACAGTGTGTATCCGTTTGTCATATCACTGCGTCAATGGAATACATCTTAGATGAAGTCATATTAGACTTGAGTCATATCGTGTCCAAAGTGATGGAAATAAATTAGTTAGAACGCTAGAGAGAGGAAGAGCAATAATGAGATATAGAGAGTGAGAGGGAGGGAGAAAGAGACAGGCTGAACCTTGGGGTGGTTTTCCTAACGCGATTTCTTGTGGCAGCTTGGCCAAATATGAGTCAGGGGGTCCAAGTCGTCAACTTGCGCACTGCCTCACCAAACAGACCTAAACCTGCAGCCAAACACGCCTTCCGCGCCGTGCTGTTTGTCGGCAACGGAGGCGGTAATTGATGTATTATTTGGTTATGGTTCATTAGTGTGAAGAATGGAAAGCAGAGAGGATGGTTGGGGGGGGGGGGGATTTGCAGAGCCCCACACTGGGTCCATCTGCTCCTGCATATTGACTCTACCGTCTCGAACACTGTGGTGTGCACCACACTAAATAGAGTCTGTACCGAGTTAAGAGGTAGCCACTGTATGAAACACATAGCTCAAAAAATGCCTGTGTTTCCTAACCCCATTTGCACGCGTTTTGTGAACAGACTGCCTGGTGGTGTAATGCAGAACAGGTAGACTCGCTGTGATCGCTCTAATCTGTTGTCAATCCCCCCCCCCCCCCCCACACACACACACACACAAACACACACCTTATCTCTCCTCGTATATATCAGGAGGGATCAATCAGTCAATCTATGATTCGTCGTCACTTGACGACCGGTTACGTGTGTGATATCTTACAACGGTGAGATTTAGTTGCTACACTTTGTAGTGAAGGCCTTTAACCGCGCTACCCATCTTGTTTAAGAGCACGTTTATTGTGGGGGAATATATGTTGTGTTATGTTAGCATCTGTGGTGTTAGCACTTTGCGGGAAAAAAACCCAAAAGGTTTCCGATCCTCCCCTTGAGGAAATAATTTTGGATGAAAAATAAAACATTGACAGCCCAGATCAGCCACGATGTCTGTATGCCAACCCTACTAGTTTCAATTTCAAGAGCAGCTGTGCTCGTTTCACACCCTGCTTGTGTGTAGCAATAGCTGTACCTTTCATGACGGCAAATAAATTCAAACGGGGCCCCAATGAAAAGCGAGTAGCAGTTAGCTAGCCACGGTGCGAGGCAACACAAAGGCGCACGCTCTAATTTATGAGGAGAAATAAGTGGCGCGGCAAGGTATCGATCAAATGCCTTACTTTTTGCTGCAATTTTTTGGGGGGGATTGGCTGTTAGTGGTGGGATGGATCACTAATTACCCCCAACATAGAGGTAGCGATTTTTTTGGGGGGTGGGGGGGGGGGGGGGCTAACAGTGCGGACGCCGTGTTCTTCCCATCTCCGGGCTACCTCTGGGCAAAAATTATCTCTCTCACGTTGGACCTGAAACAAACAGATGGCTTGAAAAAAACAAACAAAAAACAAAAAAAACAACAAAAAAAATATAGGACGAACAAACTTTGTAGAAGGTTGATAGTTGGGACAGGATCATCCATTCTCCTTTTGCTCCTGGGAGCTCTTGATTAACTCTTTGTTTTTTAGCCAAATCACGAGCAGAGAATAGATAGGGAATAAAAGTGTGTATGATTAACTCTCCCTTCGTTCTGTAAAATCAATATCTCTATTGAGTGAAAGGGTGAGAGTGAAATAGAAAGGAGCCCGGTGTTAACAAGTAAACATGCACACCACTCCTCCAAACCACCATGGGGCGCACCTGTGTACTGCAACACGAATCCGTTGCTGCTGAGGGAAGCATCGCTGCGGAAGGCCAGGAAGAGCGTGTTGGAGCTACTCTCGATGCGGTCGGGTACGTCGATGCCATAAAAGCTGCCCAGCAGGGGGCTGAGGGAGTCTGGCCCGTCGTAAATGTGCAGGAAGTCGTAGCTGGGCTCCAAGCTGAACCTGGAACGACGAGGGAGTGTTACGGTGGCGTATGATGGAAAAGTAACATTGATGATTGAGACACTAATTGATTGAGAAATGTATGTATCTTATGGGGTTCGTTCTTAGAAATTAATCTAAGATAAGCTCCGGGGACAGGATCAGATATCCGCGGTCTACCTATAGGCATTCTTGAGGCAGATGCAACTCCTGCTCGCTTTTCAACAATGTAACCATTCTATCTAAAAGATCCCCCACACGCGAGAACAGCGTCTGCTAGTAGTACCATACAAATCTAAGCTAGGCCAAGAGTCAGACACTCGGCTGTGTTTCGATGCTAAACCGCTGTGGCTGTGAGGATGGGGCGGCCGAGCTTACTGATTGAAGTTGAGAGCGATGACGTAGTCCTGGGTGACCGACACGGTCCAGTCACACTCCCTGCCGTGTGGATAGGGCTCTGGGTACTCCGGGGACAGGATCAGACCACCGGGCCCTGTCAGGTTCCCTCCACATGGTGCTGCAATGGAAGAGACGTGACACCTCAATAAAGGCTGTGTTTACAGGAACCACACACCTGTGTACCGTGTATTCTTTCACACATTTGGGTGTCGGGCCGATAGAAATATTTGAAATATTTGATTGTTGTTTTCAGAGGCCAAACACTTTATGATCAAACCCTATAAATCAACCGCTATTGATGCTGTACATTTCTGAACAAGTAAGTGACTTTTGCTAAATAATGTTAAAAGAACAAGATCCTATGAAACGGATGGAGGGCTTTATGTGAAGTACAATCATCAACGCTTCATCACCCCCCAAAAATTATTAAATAAAATAATAATATGTGCTCATTATATCTCTTTGTGACCAGGCAGAGACATGTGAGCTGGCAATGTAGAAGCTGTCAACTCTGACTGTCAACTTGTCTTATCACTAGTAGCCCATGTGTTTGGGCGATGTTCAAGTTATTTAAATCTGGGGAACGTCGTATGAAGACAAAATCAGGTCCAACTGGCACCTCACAGCACAGCTGGCTGGGACTGCCTTTTTACAAGGGGAACGTCACGCTCGCTATTTTATACTATGAGATTACCGCCTCAGCGCATGTTGTGCTGCGCCACATCAACTCTGTTTCCACAGGAAAAATCACGGAAAGTTGGGCGATTGACATCGTATGTCCGGGATGTTGGGTTCCATCGGCCCAATTTGGAGTAATATGTAAATATGTCAAATATATTCAGTTGAGTTGATTCAGTTGGCACAATTTTTCCCAGACATTCATGTGAAGCAGTAGACTGTCACATTAAAAAAACAGCGGAGCGTGTGGCTCCCCTTTAAAGGCCGATATATAAAAGACGGCAGAAAAGGACCGCGGCATTCATTCGGAAGCGTTCCTCAGAAGCCCAGCGTCTACCCTGAGCTTCAAGAGAGGAGCCTAATTCTTGTTGACACTGCATTGTCAGGTTGTTTATCACCTGTGACTCCCATCATGACCAGACAGACAGCCCATAGTCTCTGTTTGGGTTCCCAGAAAGAAAAATAAACCCACACAAAAGCTATCAAACTGACTAGACAAACGCTATTACACACAACAGCTCATTACAAAGTCATAATTGCAACTGTTAATTACTTTCCCATAGTTGAGATTTTGTTTCTTTCCTATTCCTATATTGTGAAGGCCGGGGTGGGATTGTGTATATGTGTGTGTGTGTGTGTGTCTGTGTTTGTGTGTGTCTGTGTCTGTGGGGGGGGAAGGGGAGACAAGTCACATGTGTTTTACTGCAAAGAGGCACGAGAGAGAGATGGAGGGACCTCCGATGGAGAGATATCCGTTTTCCGGTACAGGTATCGGATATTACTGTGTCAAATCCTTGATGTCTATTCTACTCGCCATTGCTATTCTTCTCATCATGTTTTTCCAGCTACAGGGACTGTAAACCGGTGTGTACAGCTCACAGGAAATACAATAATGGAAATTGCGTTGTGGCAGACTTGGATAACGCAACAACTGCTCTTTTCTCACCTTGTATTGACGAATGGGTGACTCAAAAAAAGAGCATTCAAATGACAAACAGTGAAGACCGGCTACACAGACGCAAAAATAGCTTCCCTTGTGTGTAATGGATTATTATCAGTTTAATCGCCTTCTTTCCTTTAGTGCCTGACATGTTCAATACATAGAGAGATGTGCTACGACGAATGACTCAGGAAAACACTGGGTGAAAGACTTGCTTTCCCCAAAGTCTGCAGCCTACGGTTGAGTAAGATGCATAAACTCTAAGACATGAGTCCGGGACCACTCGTGGGAATAATAATTACACTAACCTGTTGCATTTGTGTAGCACTTTTCAAGCACTCTTACGTGTTGAGTTTTTGGGGCCATAATCACTAGCTAATTATCAAAGTTATACTCCACCAAAAGCAAAAAGCAAAGCCCCGCCCCGGTTTAAGACACTGATTTTGTGTCATCACCTGTGCAGGTGGGCGGGTCGGGCTGCCAGAAGAAGCGGCTGTTGATCTCGGTGCAGGTTATCTTGCTGGCCCCCTGCAGGATGTAGCCGGGATCGCACTGGAAGACCACATGGTCTCCGGGCTCCCGGCTGTCCCCGCCACGCGTCCCATTGGTGGGCATGCCCGGGTCATTGCAAGACGTCGCCGTGGAGACTGGGAAGGAGGAGAACAAAAAAAAAAATTGATCGATTGATGTGTTTGTGATAAAATGTGTCTTTATTCGACACTGTGCCTTGGCAATCAACGTGCATCAATGCAACGCAAACCCTGAAATAACGGACGCTGTGCTCGCTCCGACACTGACTTTGCGGGATGATAGTTTGTTCTCTGCAATTGAGTTGATTTTGCTACAAGGGAACGCAACAGCAGTGTGAAACAGTAGCGCATATTTATTTTCTTTTGTTCTGTTTACGGTATGAGGACACGATGGTCAAATCAGTTGTAAAAATAATAAAGTATGTCCACGCTTTTTAATTTAGTTGTGTCGTACTTCTTATAATAAAGTAGCACTGAATGAATTGTAGTCAAAATAAAAGTAATATGCGTGTTGTTTTTGTAGGCAATGCAATGTGAAATTATTTGATTGTCGCTGTGATGTGATCTCGGGAATAGGGCAGTGTTAAGTGTGTATAGTATAGCGAGTGTTAAGTGTGTTAGCAATGTTTTGTACAGTTTTATATATTGCCTGTTCAAGTTTTATTTAGTGTATCTTGGTCACTGAATGTCACAACAATGTGTAAGGTCTCATGGGTATGTACTGTATACATGCACAACCAGTGACCCATTTTAAGGGGGCCGATTCTGGCTGGCCAATAATAAACACTAACAGTCTTCTCATTTTCATCTTGGTTTATAATACGGATCGTTATATAACCACACACACACACAGACATACACACATGCACACACACAGACACACAGACGCACCTCACAAAAGCACACATCCACAAACACACAGATATGTACCGGACATACAGTACATCCATATCCACAAACACACAGATATGTACCGGACATACAGTACATCCATATCTCCAGTGCACTGTGTCTCACCAGAGAACTGCAGAGCAAAGCCCTGCTTGCTGGTGAAGAAGTCGGTGGTGAACTGCAGGCTGACGGTGTTAAAGGTGCTGTGGGCGTCCGGGGGCAGTGCAGAGCCGCTCAGCTCCCTCAGCAGCACCCCTCCGTCCTGGGGGCCATCCCAGATCCGCAGCACGTCGTGGACCTCCTCCGTGTGGAAGACCAGGAAGTGCAGGCTGTGGTCGGGAGCAAAAGAGACGCAAGACAGAGGTCAAACAGGTCAGATGTCACAGATGACAGGTTGACCCATATTTCCTGGCTGGGATGAATGAGGTAATCTTATCTTGTGTCCCATTATTATCTATCAATGTTCTGGTGGGTACCTAGTTACCACCAAAACATTAGGGTGTATGGGGATACACTAAGGTACTTTGTACATACTCTGTATGTATCAAAATCCTTACATCAGGTACAATGTATACATATATTTGGATATTGGATAAAAAGCAAGCTCCATTGATTTGCTAAACCCCAGCATTTTTTTATGCTTGGATTTCAACAATTTCTAAAATAAAGCCAACGTCTAAACTGGCTGAGAACGGTCTCATGAGATCACCACCATGCTGACCAAGGAAAAAGCTCATGTTTAACATAACTAGGCAGCCTTCCCTGTTTCTCAATGCAGCTTAAACATCCCTGTATTTACTCAAAATGTTAGGTTTCTACTCACAAACACATTAGAGTTTAGAGAGGTCTATCTCAGCTTGAAAAGCATTTTGTGCTAATAAAAAAGGTTACTCATAGCTAAACCAGTATTATATAATGGAACCTTTACGGTGGCATCATCATAGTAACAGAGCCTTGCTATTGACATCAAATACTGCTAAATATAGACATATTTACAGTTACAAAGAAGCTGTGGGCTTGAAGAACCAGTGGTGCTAACATTTAAAGCTCACACAACAACAAATCTAATGAAATGAAGACTAGATAAGAAATGGTATGCCATTCGGTCTGGTCGAAAGATATGAGAAAATAAGCAATGTAAGCATCACGGGTCCAGTTACAAAGAAGTATTTGGTTAATACAGACAGACACACAGACAGATTCCAAAATGTTCACCACATGATCCACATGCTTTCTTTTGTCACTGTACCTGTGAAGCTTACATTGCTCTTTATCACATCCTTTTTACTGGACAGAAAAAATAGCAACATAAGCTTCACAGGTTCAGTTACAAAAAACGTATGCGGTCAATAACAGATAGACACACGGACAGATTCCACAATTTTCATGAAATGGTCCACAATGCCAGCCTGCGCTGTGCAGACGCCGGCTGCCACAGCGCACACTCCTGACATCAGAAAGATTAGGCTGTGAGCAGATCTACATGTCACTTGGACTCCGGCATCTGCCAATACAGCTGGCGTTGGCATTTGGAAACAACTGCCGAATCGACGCACACTAGTCTTCATGTGCCTCTGCACATGTTTGTATATTTTGTGTGCAGAGGCTACACCGAAAAGAAACAAAATGAATGGTGTTTCACAGCAGACGACGTTAGTTCATGAAGTTATAGGGTTGGAACCGGTCAGTCAATATAAAAGGTGGCGTCTGTGGTGGTGGTGTCATTTTTTTCACCCATCTAGGGTTGTGAAGCAACATCCTCTGCACATGTTTGGGCTCCAGTGAAAGTGTTTGTGTGATCAACTTCGTTTGAAAAGGTTGGACGAAGTGCAGTCGTCACGGTGAAGTATGTCACGCACACAGTCCAGAAGTCAAAAGATATGTTTCGTATTTTGCCAAATTTCTGCATTTTTCCTATCGCTCTCCATCTCTCTGAAAAGTAGCAATGGAACGCCTCTTGTAGTTGAATCATCTCTCCAATAGTTGTCATCTCTAGTGACAGGTCAACAGTTACTCTTTGTTGTGTGCTCCCACAGTGCTTTGGAAAGTAAGTGCGAGAGCTATTCAATAGATTTTTTTTTCCGAAGCCAGCCGAGCACATTGTCCGGAAATGCGTCTGTGTGAAAGTCGCACGTAAAAAAGGAAAAAAAAAAAAAAGGAGATGAACAATAAGTGCAGGCTTAGCATAACAATGTCCGTGCATACTATACGTGACTTGGCAATAGATAGTTGAATAGAGTAGTCTGTATAATAGCTTATTAAAGGCTGCTTTTTAATTCCAAACACAGGCCCAGTTCAACATGGCGATAAGCAGATGCAGATTCAATGCTCGCTTGTAGATAACCTATTTTGGACTAATAGATATAATCAAGGGCATGAATTATGGACGACAATTGATATGAAAATACAGAGTTTGCTCCTGGATTAGCTGGATATGCACACACACACGCACACACACACACACACACACACACACACACACTCGCTGTGGATAATTAAATCCATTGTGCATTTAGCACAAAGTGCTCTGATAATGCGTATCATTGTTCTTGTTCAAACTCTATCTGCATGACACCGCTAAGATGGCACACCCCATGCACACATTATCCCATGCCTGCCTCCATGGAGAAGATAGCCAGGAAAGTGACGAGTCCATGATTTCACAGTTTTAAGCCTGCAGAGGAACCAGCATGCGGACCACATACTCAGACATGCACCCATGCAGAGAGAGACACACAGTTGATGTGCGTCCAACTAAACCTGAAGTGCAAGCTCAAATTAGCCTCTTTTTCCCCACATTCTACACATGAGCGCAAAAACACATTTTCTCAACCACACATAAACACACACGCACACACAGACACTCGGAGGCTCATAAACGCGGTCATGAATCAGGGGCCCGGAGCAACAGCTGATGTATGTACGAGAACCAGCGTTCCACTGATGCATCGGCCTTACCCCACCAGTGTGTTGCATTGCTGCCTAATTGGTGTCAAATTGAGGCTCCGCATCTGTGTGATGTGTTGGCTGTAGCCACAGGCTACCCCACAGCATCAGTGGATATCACATATAACCAACATGACAAGCCCTGGCGCAACACTTGCGCGAGATCTGCATGTGAGGGGAAACACGTGCAGACAGGGTTTCAAAAAATAAAAATAAAATCAGTTCAGCTACTTTCTGTTTGAATGTACACAGTAGGGGTCGGAATGAGAGTGAGAGTGTGTGTGTGTGCGTGTGTGTGTGTGTTAGTGTGTGCATGTGTGTGTAAACAACAGAAAAAAAAAAACTAAACCGAAAATATATAGAGAAAAGCAGTCATGAATAAACATACTTAAACAGCCTGGGTCTTTGCTGAGCAGAACAATCCAGCATGTCTGTGTGAGGACCAGCATGATGACTAAAAACAAATTGATCCCCTTTCGCTTTGTTCACTCATTGCTTTTCTGGTGGCACTCTCACCTTTAACCCAGTGAAGCGTAGCCCCCTTCGACACTATCATGCCAAGCTCAGCTTAAAAAAAAAAAAACATTTAGCTCACGCATTCGCTCTCACTGTAGAAAACCGTTAGCAAGTGACTTGATAGGTGTGCACTTACAAATCGGGCGCTAATTGCTTCGAACAAGCTGGGGGTTTGAGTTTAACATGCACAAACAACCTCGACCAACAGGTGTACATAGTGGCTTCTAATGGTCCAGCAGACGCAGAGACAGAGAGTTGGGTAGGCAAGTCACAGCGCAACCCTTTTTTTTTTTTTTTTTTGCTATGCTAATCCCACCACAATACCGCTGCTACACAAGTAGGCTAGCATACTGTGCCTTGCTCTCAGGAAGAAGAAGACAAGCTCAAAGCTCACCGCCCACCTTATGCATGCGTCCCTGGGGGGTGTGGGGGGGGGGGGGGGGGGGGGGATTATGCTAATGAAAGGTACGGAATGCTAATGGTAGCATGAGCCTTCTACACACCAACCACACATCCAGATCAGGGGAGAAGGGAGGGGAGGGGAGAAGGAAAGAGTTGTGGGTGCTTCGTGGGATTTTAAAAGTGAATTATAATATGTGCAACCCGATCGCGTAAGAGCTGCCTGCCTATGTCAATCCATGGATGGCAGGTCTTATTTATGATTATGGGGTCCTGTCTAGCTCAACGAATGGTAAAGCATGAGATCAGCACCACCACGGTCAGAGGTTTGATTCCCAAAGGCCCAACAGAGCAGCAAATGTGTGATATTGTTTGGAAAAATACTCTCATTATATATTCCTATGTTTTTTTTTCCCTTTCTAAGCACACTGGTGTAACCAGTGTGTGTGTGTGTGTGCGTGCACATGTCCATGTGTGTGTGCGTGGGTGCATGGTTTTCTTTTATGGATTTTGTTTAGCGTGTGGGAGGAAGCAAATTATTCAAAGGAGATAGAAAATGTGGAGGATATGAAAGTCGAAAGGAAAAAAAAACGAAACCCCAAAAAGTGGCCTTTCTATGTTACGCAATGTCTCATATCACAACATTTTGTCTATTTATCTATCACCCCATCAATCCATCCCTCCATCCATATATCCCAGCATTGCTCCATGTGAGCAAGTGATAGACAGAATAGCAGAGAAGCGTGCGGAGAGGATGAGGTGACCTCTACACTACCTGTTCATGGCTATGGAGGGGACGACAAACAGGCAACAGACAGACGGTATTGTGTGTTGAGTCCCTGCGTCTGTGCAAGTGAATAATGTGTTCCTTGTGCTTCATATTGCATTTGCACATACAAAACACCACACCACACAACACATCACAACAAACAGCCTCATTGTGTCTTATGTATGAGAGAAAAGACGAACGGAGAGTGATGGTTGGAGTGATCTGAGCACACGTCACTCTTCCCTTCCCCGGTTTCTATATTGTTCTGTGGCAAACATTGCAAGATTCTTGTGTTGTGAATGCCGAGGACTGCAACAATGCAATCAGGGCTTCTATAGGGGCCTCCAAGAAGGGCTGTCTGTGTGCATGAGAGAGATAGAATACACCAGTGCCAGTGTCAACCTGCACACATCAGAGGCAGTGAGAGAGATGGACACCAGGACAACAGCTGGGACAAAATATGCAGCCTGCTGCTTCTCTGTTTCTATGGGATGAGGCATGAGTGTGCAAGTGTCTGTGTAAATGTGTGTGTTTGCACATGCATGCAAGCTTGGGTGTATGTCTTTGTGTGTGTGTGTGTCTGTGTTTATGTGTGTGTGGTTATGTGTGTTCATGCATGCCTTCATTTGTGCTTGTGCATTATGTGCATGTGGGTGTCCTCCACACTTGTGGATATGCATACATTGTCTATGTGTGAACTTAATGAAATACAAGGTGCCTCTTTACCATATCAGGCAGTGGCCCATTCATGGCCATCCCTCTGGGATCATATATCAGTGGCAGCCTGCCACTCATCAATAGCAAAGCTGGAAGGCCACCTCTGTGGTCTTCCCAACTGTAGTGCCGCAAAGAGGTTGCAATCTGGTCTTACTTGCACCTTGTAGCTAGCTGGTTATACATTAAAACATACACGACAGTGTACTTGCTTTCACAACCATCAGTCTTGGTTGAGAACACTAATTGCCTTGATTGGACCGGACCTTTGAGATAATGAAGAGCCCAATCAATCATCTCAATGACATCATGTTAGTCATGATGACATTTGATCCTCACTTGACTATGATATGATATCCGTACCCTCACAAGCCCACTGAGCCCATTCGGCTACAGAAACCAGGAGGATTCTCCAGGTGTTATGCTGACAGCAGGAGAGAAAATAAGCAACAAAGAGAGAGGTGGAGAAGGGAGTTAGGGATGCAGGGGAGAGGAGGAGGATATCTCTATATGAAATGAAATGGAAAGGTGGGAAATCAATCTCTGTCTCTGTCCTGTATTGTGGTAAGAGTGACGCAATGGCATGAAAGTGATGCTATCATAGTGGGAACAATAGCGTATTCAAATTCAATTTCAGGCCAGGCACAGATGTCAAATTGTGCATTGGACAGGTGAGATAAAAAAGTCCAGAGGTAAAAATGCATGCGCACGCACACACACACACCCATACACACACACACACACACACACACATCATGTCTAAAGATAGAGCTGCACATATGATGCTGAGATGCAATTCCTTCCAATAAAAAACGTGTGTGTGCTTGTGTGTGTGTGTGTGTGTGTGTATATTCATGCACACACGTGTGTGTGTGTGTCTGTTTGTGTGGGTGGGCTTGTGGGGCCGGTGGGATGAAATAATAAGCAGAAAAAGGGGAGAATCCATCACTTTACAAATTATTTTCTCCACCTCTCTGACATACTCGATAATCCCTTTCACTTGTTATTACGGCATGTCTCTTCCTTTTACCATCTGATCATCCATTTTATTTTCAAATCTTTACCACTGCCGCTGCCACTGCTGTTCCCGCCCTTGATCTGGTGTAGCGCAACGCAAGCTAGGCGTCTCACAGGCCCTCGGTGCACTTTCTAATTAGACCGCCAGCTCCAGTCGTTAGCATCTTAGCAGACAAACCAACGCCTGAGCCCTAATGCATTGCAAATGCTGCTCCATAATGGATGCCGTTGCATGGGAATCAAAGGCAAGTACACAGAGCCGTATCCCCCCCCCCCCCCCCCCCACCACACACACAGACACAGGGATAGAGAGAGATCGAGAGCAGGAGAGGCAGCGAGAGAGAGAGAGAAAGAGGCAGGCAGAGAAAGGGAGCGAGAGAGAGAATACAAGGAATTCAGTGGTATGGGACATAGTGCTAATTAACTTATGTTAGTTTTCACCAAGGTTGTTGAAACATGCACAATCTATTGCACGACATGTCACACTTTCTTATCCATGTGCACATGCAGAAATATGGGGCCGCGGAGCACAAACTGTGTGTGTGTGTGTGTTTGCGGGTGTATGGCATTGTGTGTGAGCGAGTGTGTGTACGTACAGAACACTTACATGAGCATGTATTCAAAGTCAACACAATCAAAAGTATCAAAACAACCCTAGTACACAAAGTAAAATGATAACATAGAAGTGGGGAAAAAAGAAAAAAAAATCAATCCACACAAAACCTTCGGCCCCCCTCTGCGGGACCCCACGCATCCCGCACTTACACGTGACGTCACGACGGCCCATACCGATGAGCATGCAAACCGAAACCCCCTTGGAATAGTTAATATGATTTATCAGGGCGAGGGCCTCCTTTTTAATTCTAGACACCGACTCGCTCCCCCCCCCTCTCCCGTAGCCAGAAGCACTCAGGGGGGGGATGAGGATGAGGAACAGTGTGCCCTCTGCAACGTAATCAGCCGCTACCTCGAGTACTTTGGGGGGCTCATACACACACTCACACGCACACACACGCAAACACACACACACACGCACACACACACACACACACACACACACACACACACACTCCCTGGCCTGCTGCATCACGTCCCGGTGCATTCTAGAACAACAAGGACGCAGCAACTCAAGGGCCTGTTCGGCAGGGCGTCTCTCTTCTGCGTCTTTGGCATTGCCGCGATAACGGATGTTCCTTATTGAACGGCTCGACTGGTTTCTGGTTCTGTACTGGTTCTCAAACGGGAATGGGAGAACCGGCCCATCATTTTGACCTATCGTTCACGGCTACGTCAAGGTAACATCCCGAAAAAAAATTCAATAAAGAAAAACAAACAAACTTTGAAACGGCCGGATATTCTTGTGGTAAGGGTGTTTGCCTCCTGGCTGAAAGGTTCTAACACCAATGTTTGTCCTTCAGGCATTCCTTGAACAAGAAGATGCCCTAACCCCCTTCCTGCTTGTTAACGGTATGCATCTAAAAATCAATTCACTTGTAAATCGCTTTGGATTACAGCGTCTGCAAAGTGACTTAACAGTAAATAGAACGCATTTAAGCATCTAATGAGCAACGCGATCTTCTCGGACTGAAGCAGCGCAGACAAGAATCCCCGTCCCACCCCCACCCCATCGCAGGAAACACATTGGAAATCCACCAGGGCGATACTGAGTGGTAGTGAATGCCAGTGGAGGTGGGGATGGATGGACAGACCTGACGGTGCTCCCCGGCGGGGCCTCGATGGTCCACACGCAGTGCAGGTTGTGTTCGTACGGAGCGGGGTACCCCGGGGAGAGGATGCGGCCCGACGGGTCACCCTTGATGGTGCCCCCACACTCCGCTGTGTGTGTGTGTGAGAGAGAGAGAGAGAGAGAGAGAGAGAGAGAGAGAGAGAGAGAGACAATCATGGCAAGGTTGGTTATTAAAGGGATGGACTAGAGGTTTAGATGAGTGGGGCACAAATGCAAATCAGAGGCCGATAATTAAATTGCACACAACTGGAATAAAAGAAGGGAAAAAAGCACACAGTGGATGTGACGGGGTTAACATCCTGATGACTTAATAACATTTTGAGCGCGGGGAACGTGCATCATACCACTTACAATCAAGTGCAGCACATCAATTCTCTGGGATCATTATTAATTATTGACATTTCAGTCATATACTAAACACAATGGGCTTCTTCATTCTGCTGGCAATTTGAGTGATAGACAGGGGTGCACAAGTCAATAATCTCAAGTCAATACGCACACAAACATGTGCATATACACACTTGTACACATGTGCACGCATACATACACACAGCAAAAACTCTTGTCACACACACACACACATTCAGCCAGACACAGACACACAGCATACACTTACACAACCATGCAAACCCCCCCCCCCCCCCAACACATCTGTGCTTTTAAGGCAATCCAACGTCGTCACGGTCATCATCATCCTGTCGACTGTAGAAGGTTGATGTACTGATTAAAAAGCATTTACTTTAGGACACATCTCGACAGCAAAGTGTTTGATTTAATCGAGTATGATCACAGGAAGACCCACTGGGAGCATCAACCAAGCATCTTTAGTGAGGCGATGGGTGGCCATGGTTCTTTTAGGGAAACTTGAAGAGAGTGGTCCTCGTGGAGAGCAAAGGTGTGGGAGAGGCCATGTTCATTTGCAATACACTAGGAGGGGAAGTTGACATGTCTGCAAGGGCTCAAGACAACAAAATGAATCTACATAATAAAGATGCCAGGAGATCGGCTACGGTATAAATGTTGCTACAGTATAAATGTGAATGCTAACTAGCTTAGCACCTTTAAATTGGAGAGGACGGGAACTATCCCTTGGTGCAAGTAGAATTTATTTTATTAATATAGAATTTATATATATATATAATTAAGTTTAAATCATCAATGTAAACAAGATTATATAATTTGTATATCATTTAACATTACTATAGAATACATCTTTTCAATGTACTGAAATAAGAAAATAAAAACTGAATTTGACTTGCTATTGACGTTTCTTCATCTTATTTTTCTTAACAATAACAGTTGTGGAATCAAACATTTTGAAAGCCACAAGGGAAATATCTTTGCTTTTAGTTTGAGTCATCAATCACAAAATATCTGGAGGCGTATCCGATGCAGGGCGGCAGTATTTGCTGATCTTCTCGAACAAAACGTTCATTCTGTGGATGCTGTGATAGACGCTTGATCATGCATAGCAGTGTGTGTGTGTGTGTGTGTGTGTGTGTGTGTGTGTAAGAGAATGAGCAAGAAAAAAAAAGAGAGAGAAAGCTAAAGGGAGGCATGCGTGTGTGTTGACGTGATTCTGAGTGTGTTTGTATGTGTGTGGGTGTGTGTGTGTGTCCAACTACAAGTATGGCCCCCACTGGCATTTTGTGCAACTGATTGTGCCAGTTGCTGTGCTCATGTTTGGTGTGGCCCCCCTCTGAGGCATTATGCTGCTTGTTGAGCTGTGAAACGAGTACTTTTGTATCTCCAGGACTGCACTGTACACACACACACACACACAGTGGAGAGTACAAAATGGTTGGACGTTTGACCAACACACCAATTTTTCGGGTATTCCACTTAAACTAATGCCTTGCTTTAAGAGAACCACACAGACTGAAGTGTTATTTTCCCCGGCCGCTGCTCTCTTTGGAAAAAAAAACAAACATTCCCCAGAGTGTTGTGATGTGTGTCGATCTTGGAGAGAGACCAAAGCTGCTCTTCTTTAAACTGGAACAGTCAGATGCTATGAGAACCCTGTCGCCTATGTTGAGGACGAAGATGCATACAGTGATGATGAACACTCTGATGAGGATGAAGGTAAATGTGAATGGAGTGATGATGATTATGATGATGATGATGATGATGATGATGATGATGATGATGATGACGATAGTGATGATGATGGCGATCATGTTGGGGCAGCAGTAGCTCACTGGGTAGGGTGGGTTGTCCACTAACCAGAGGGTTGGTGGTTCGATCCCCACCCCCACTGTCCACATGTCGAACCCCACAAATGTACTGATTGTAAGTCACTATGGGCAAAAGCGTCTGCAAAATGCCCTAAATATAAATATGTTGATGAAGTTTAGTGGATTAAATCCTTTTCTTTCAATAATAAATTTCATGAATAAAATGCAAACCAAAACCAGGAAAACCGCATGCAACCAGGCAGACTGAAAGACAATCCATGATCGGAACATTGGGCCCAAAAAGACATGCATCCATGTACCATGTAATTAAATACTACAGAAAAACCACAAGCGACAATAGCAAGTCTCCATAGCAACCTATTTGCCACTTTGCATTTTACAAATCCCCTCTCCTCACGTTTTCATACCAGGCTCTGTTCCAGTTCATCTCACGCTGTTCCTTTAACATGTATGTTAAATCACATACGAAGAGCGATGAATACCTACCATCCACATATTTAACTCTCTTTTATACACAAATCCAAGCATTGTCAGATTAACTACCAGTACTCCAAGCACAACTGAGGTTGAATATATCTCCCCCCCACACACACACACTTCCTGTGATCACTGCAGCCAGTATTGCGGTGTGTGCGTGCCGTGATCGTGTGTGTGTGTGTGTGTGTAGGGTGTGTGTGTGTGTGTGTGTGTGTGTGTGTGTGTGTGTGTGTAGGGGGTGGATTTTGACCCTTAACGGTTTGCTCATCCTCAGCATGGCTTTACTGGTTGGATTGGTTTATTGGCTGGTGTTATTTTTCATAATATACATAATACGTATTTTATGGATTAACTCTGTGATTCTGAAAGTGGGGATTGTACGCTGATTTTGGACTGACCCAAAATGATTTGCAAATTGTCCGAAAAATGTATTTTTTGTGGGCAGGCCATTGACATGCATTCTACTCCAAACGAGTGTTCAGTGGCTCCGATGAAAGTACCTTGGTTTTGTCCAGCCCATGTGTCAGCACATACAAGTTGTGTTTAGATAGTTTCTCCAATAGTGCCCACAAATGAACAAATCCATAAGTTTTGATTGCGTGTTTATATTCATAGATCAGAGAGGCGTGGGGCCATAAAAAAATTGCCAAAAGTAACACTGACTTGTGTTGTCATGGGCTGTGCTTTTCATTCAGTAGTGTCATACTTCCTATAATAACATTAATAACATTGTGCTGCGTGCATGTGGTTGTTCTGTTTCTGCATACACTGCAATAAAAAAAGAAATGCACTTTTTGGCTTTGGCAAAACAATGGAAAATATGACGCGATCTTGGAAAATAACACATTCAGTCATCTGGGGACCCCGATGGGCGTGTTACGGCGAAGGTTACGCGTGCATAAATGTATTTTCTTGATTGTACCGGCAAATTCGTTGCACCCCTATGGCTCCTCAATCTATCCCTCTCCGTCTGCTTGGTTTCAACTTGGCAGCCATTGCGGCCAGTGAGGAGTTAAGCGTCTTGCCCATGGGCGTACGGACACTCGCTGGGGCAATCCACCAGACTACCCCTCGGTGGATGAGAGGCAGCTACTTCCGCCCCCGCGAGAAAAACATCAGGATAGAGCTCATGTGGAAGGCTGCAGTTGCACCTGCGCTGAGAGTACAAGCTGCACATCTGGAGTATGTGTTTAATTCTTCCTCAAGGAGAGAATCGCAGGTTCCAGCATGTCGAAGATGACCTCCCTTTCATGTACACCTCGCTTGAGTTTTTGAATACATCACACACATCAAACTTCTTTGAATCGTTTTGTAAAAAAGTATAAAAGTCGAGACTGTGGAGTGAACTCGAGGCCCTGTGATAAGACACTCACATATGAATATATGAATACAAATAAACAATCCTGGATGGAGACTAAAATAAATCACAGTTGTTTAGGAAGCAAAAAAAAAACAACCCCCCCCCCCCCCCCCACACACACACACACACGCACATCAGCAAGCTTAACGTCTACTGGATGACCCAGAATATATGGCTTTTCATTGTACAGGATTCCTTTAAACTTTGGTGCAGAAGGAAACAAATAATAAACTAGGTCACACAGCAAATCCAGTGCATACTGAGGATTTTGACTAACGCCACTTATGCAGCAAAAGCATGCATTAACATAACTTTGGTTCATTATGTTAACATAACGTAACATGGAAATCAATCAAATAACATCGGCGTGCATCTCGAAAAGGCCGGTTGGCGATCACATCCTCCATCTTAGTTTTGTCGCGTTCCCAGTCCCAGAATACAAAAAAAAAATATGCACAGTCAAATCATGAAAGAATACACACGAAAAAACCCTGAAACTATACATTTCAAAATTTGACCAAATTCTGAAAAATGTAAACACAAAAAATGAAAAAACACCCCCCAGCCGGGCTGTTAATGGACTCACCGACACACAGGGGTAGCGGGCTGTTCCAGGCCCGCCTCTCTCCACTCAGGCAGGTGAGCACCTCGGGACCCTTGAGACTGTAGCCCGGGTCACAGCTGTAGGACACATTGCTGCCCGCGAAGTGGCCCTTGTCCTCCCTCTTGTAGCCAAACTGGGGCACACCGGGGTCCTCGCACCTCTCCAGCTTAAAGCCTTGGTGGGTGGGTGGGCGGGTGAGTGGGTGGCGATGAAGGGAGGGTGGTTGGAGGGGATGGAGGTATTAGTCAAGATAAGGTCAGGGGAAGAGGTGCGAGTGAAGCAAAAAAAAAAGAGCAAGGAAAGATGAAAAAAGAGAGCGAGACAGAGAGAGAGACAGAGAGAGAGAGAGAGAGAGAGAGAGAGAGAGGCAGGGAAGAGGACAGGACAGAAACAATAGCATGACAGCATGTTCAGTTGTGAGCTAGGCGTGTGTTTTCTTCATGGAAACATTGTGCCTGCAGCCTACGTTCTCGCATAGCCTACTCATTTAACGCTTAATTCTATTAAAACCTCTCTTTACCGACCACCCATGGGTGTTGCCATGGAAGTAACCTTTCCATGTTAATTAGTATTTGTGTGTGTGTGCGTGCGCGTGTGCGTGCGTGCACATGCGCGTGTGCGTGTGCTTGCATGTGTGGAGGTCTACACTCACTGGTGTAGTGGAGCTCAAAGCCCTTGCTGGTGTTGTCTGTGTTGCTGATGAACTCCAGCCACATGGAGCTGGAGGTGGAGTTAAGGGTGGTGTCCAGCAGCTCACTCCCTGTGAATACCCCCAGCATACGGGCCTGGTTACTGTTCCCGTCAAACACCTGCGGGGAAGGGTGGGGGGGAGAGAGGTGGTTACGTGGGACCACACAGATACATCTAGACAGAGACATATGCATGCAAAATCTGCAATGAAACATGGGAAAAACTCACACACACATGCACACTGTGTGTTGTATATCTGCACTTTTTATGTAATTCATTGCATATGTGCGACTTTGTGTGGTTGTGTCAATGTTGTATGTGTGTGTGCATGCGTGCGTGTGTGTGCGTGTGTGTGCGTGCGTGTGTGTGGGGGTACTCCTTCGCACTTTGAGGATGTCATCCTCCTCCAGTCTGAAATCTCTCGCTCGGAGCTGAATTCCTTTGCCAGCCTGCGTCTTGATGGAGTAGATGCACTCGTGGCTGTTGCCATAGTAACCGGGGTAGTTGGGCGAGAGCAAAACCCCCTGCGTGCCAGTCACCGAGGATCCACACTCGGCTAGAGGAGAGAAAGATAGATAGAGAAAAGAAAGGGGGAGATATGGAGAGAGAGACAGCGAGAGAGAGAGAGAGAGAGAGAGAGAGGGGGGGGGGGAACGGTGGATCAGATTAATGATAGAGAGCGCAATATAGAATGACAGAGAAAACAACGGGAGATAGACAGATTGAGACAGAGAGACAGACAGAGAGACAGAGAGTGAGGGCAGGACAGATCAGATGGATGAGAAAGCGAGAGACAGAGAGAGAGGAAGAAAGACAGTGAGGGAACAATAGATCAGATTGATGAGATAGAGAGAGAGAAAGATTCTCAGAGAAAGATAGAGACAATTTGGTGATTTTGGCGAGAGAGAGGGAGACAGAAAAGGGGTCCCAGTAGATGAGCAGTTGGAGAGAGCAGAGGACATATCAATCACCATATGCTTGAAACTCACATCACAAATTGAAATATTCATATCAACATGAAGGGGTTAGGGAGGGAACCATGAAATGGAGTTAGTGGAGTTAATTTTTTAAAGGCGGTTATTGCGAAAGCAAAAAGTACCTTCATTTAACTGTAACCTGAATATGATTTTTATAATGACCAATTATTGTTGCCGATTTTATCTTTGGGGATCAGATTCGATGCAAAATAAAATATAGGAAATAAAACTCCAAAAACTATTAACTTATAACTTTTAAACATATTGTTTCTTCACATATTTCTGTTTTTGCTGGTTAGTTTGTTCATTTGCCTTCATCACTGGAAAAAAAAAGTAATATCTGGAGACTACTCATTTCCCATATTGACAGTGGGGGCGAAGTAACAACACACAACACACACAGGGAACAAAGGTACCACATCCAAATAAATTAATAATGATGTGTAATACATCTTAATTACTTGGCTCCATGAGACTTTGAACACTTACTAATTACCTCATAAATGCAAAACCCATTCGATCACTTTGAGTAATTGTGCTGAAAATTGAATAAAGAATTTTGAACCAAGACTGTACAGAACGGGTTCATATATCCGAAAGTATTCATGCAGTTTTTAGTCTACCGCTTGCATTCCATTATTATTGTGCATAGGAACTATGCACTCTATAAATCTAGACATATCTCTTTTCGTCATATTATTCTTCTTCACACCAAATTTCTGTAATCAATTGAGGCGAAATGACAGAACCTCAAGATTGAATTCAAACTGTTTTACAAAGGTCTCAGGTCTCCCTCCGTATACCTGTGCTGTGTATTTTTCATTTTCGTCAACTTTATACTTTTTGAGATATTTAAGTTTAAACATGCAAAAAACTCCCATACAGATAACGTTGAGCTTTTTGACTCAGCCTTGCTCCTTTTGCCTTCGATTCGCTTTTGCCTTCGATTTGCTTGTAAAATTCTCCTTTGGGTCACATTTCTCAAATTACAGCCAAGGTAAGTGCTCCTGTTTTGGGTGTTTTAGTCTTTTTGTTGTCAAACTTTGTGCATGTCTTGAAATCACAGCACAGACTAGCTTACCAAACTAGTGAAATACTGTTAGCAGCTAGCCCAGCACCAACCAGCACTGGACCTACAATGGGTGGCAGTAGCTGTTCATATTGGCCTAGATATGCTTTTATTTGGTCAACTGGATGGCATAGCTCAGTGGGTAAAGGGGCATTCAGCAGACGCTTTTGTCCAAAGCGACCTACAATCAGTACATTTGTGGGGTTCGACATGTGGACAGTTGGAAGAGAGGGATCACTGGGATTGAACCGCCGACCCTACGGTTTGTGGATGACCCGCTCTGTCCACCCGCTCTACCCACTGAGCTACTGCCGCCCCACCCCAGTGGGTAGAGCGTGGGTTCCACACCCGGAGGATTGGCGTTTCAATCCCCACCTCAACTTAACTTATCTCAATGATTCCAGGCATTCCTATGCACAAGTAACTCCTCACGTGGAATTACATTTTCTAGTTGTTAATATTATTTCAATACCAATCCCCTCACCCTTGCATCCTAAATCGTAAATTAGCGTACAATCATGGAGCGAGATGGAAGCTGATTGGCCCAGCTCATCCACAGGCTTAATGTAACGACGCCGAAGCAACTCGAACGGCCCACACTGCTCTCCCTTCCTCCCCCTCGCTTTCGTCTCCTCGAGGGTACAAAAAGGATGTAGGGAATGGCATTGGAACATCGCCTGCGTTAAAGTAGCCTCTGCCTTCCTGAATACCCATGATATAAGCAAATATAAGCACAGGACCTGTGTGTGTGTGTGTGTGTGTGTGTGTGTGTGTGTGATTGCAAGGAGTACATTAGGTATTGTTTCGAAAGTGTTGGTAAGTGGGTGATGGGTGATTGGGGTGGGAGGGTAAGATGATGGGGTGGGGGGCGGGGGCGGGTATATTTAAGGTAGATAAAGAAGAAAGCATGTGACCACCTACCCACACACCTTGGCAGAGGGGAGCTCCACACCCGCCGTCTCCCCCCTAGACACACCACCCGGGGCGGCCCCTCCAGGCGGTACCCGGGGAAACAGGAGAAGATGAGGGTGTCCCCCACCCCGTACTGCAGCCCCTTGCGGGTGCTGTAGGTGGGGATGCCTGGGTCCTCGCAGGGCTCCAGGTCGTACTCTGAAGAGAGGATGTGTGGCGGTCGGGGGGGGGGGGTCATTTCAATGATTCACTGTACCGGTGTTACAAACACAAAAAACCCTGAAGTCAATCCTTAAAACATGCAAAAAATATACAACAGCGCATAAAGTACATTGCCCTGCCAGGGACCACCAGTGTGTTCACCTTGGACCGCGTTTACCGCAACAAGTTCAGGAACAGCGTCTCACTGTTTATTTATTCATTGGGTTTCTCACCATAAACTTGATAATAGTCACTATAAAAACAGCGGTGCCTGGTTGTGATGGTGTATCCTCAGCATAACTGTGGAGGAATGGTTAGGTGGCTTTTATATGGGTTAATGAAGTACATAATTAGACAGAACGGCTCAACGAAAAAAAAAAAAAACAGAAAAAAAAAAACCCTTAAACCTGCCCAGCTAAAACTAAGCCGTTGGAGACCCTCCATCTCCCTGGGTTGGCGTCACTTTTAAGCGCAGAATGGCACCTGTGTGCGTGACCGACTCTTTCCTTTCGGCAGGGCAGCGTGCAGCTGTCTAGGCTCGCTGGACTGCGAGCTGACTCCCGAGGTTGTGGGTTTCAAACAACAAAGTCACTTTGGATAACGATCTGGTCCAAACGATCCCAATTCGTCCTTCAGAAAGATAACAACAGGCTTCTAATCGCCACTTCCTGTGGCGCGAGCAGCACCACCAACACTTCTCTCCCCCACCCATCCACCCACCACCCCACCACCCAGCCGCCGACCGGCTTACCCGAGAAGGTGATGTTGAAGCCCTCGTAGGAGACGGAGAAGTCCGACAGGAAACGGATCTGGGCGGTGTAGTTCCCAAACAGCCCAGCACTGAGGGTGGGGGGCAGGGTGGAGCCCGTCAGCCTCCACAGGGGCTGGGAGAAGCTGCTGTTCTCCGTCACCAGCAGGTGGTCGTGCGGGCTCTCCAGGTGGAAGGTGTGGAAGGTGAACTGCACACCTGCTGAGCGAGATCAGGGGTACAGGGGTACGGGGGGGGGGGGGGGGATTGGTGGTGAGGATAGCGCAATATGTTGTTGCTGTTGTTGTAGTGATGTGATGCTTGGTTTCATGTGAATTGCACAGCTGGGTAAACATCGATTAATGGATTCAACCGTGACCCCTGTCGCAAAGCTGATGTTCCAAAGTTGCAAATTAAGAAAAAAAAAAAAAAAACCTTATGTGTACAGAACGAAAAAAAAACCTGACTCATCCTATTCATAGCCGAGATTGTGTTACTGCCAGCCTCGGATTGCGATAAGGTAACGAGAGTGAGATAAATACATGAATACAAATGTGCTTCTCTTTTCCTTCTGTGGGCGCTCATCAGAAGACAAGTGGAACAATCTGACAATGTGAGTCATCCTGTGGGGCCCTGGGGCCTCTAGGCCATTCTCTTCTTCAACAGGATGTGGCATTCACGGTGCATGAACTGAACCACTTAAAGAAAGAAACTAAACTTTTAACAATAACCAAATGTCTATTTTAGTGCGTGGAACTGATGCTAAACTTTCAGCTGGTGGGAAATGGGATTGGACGGAGCCCCCCCCCCCCCCCCCCCCAGGGCTGGGGATTGTCCGAGATCTCTCTGACCTTTGCCGTGAGATGACTCGATCATCCAGGTGCAGTTGAGGTTGTGTGGGTAGAAGTCTGGGAAGCCAGGTGACAGGATGGTACCGGTGTTTCCCTGGATATAGCCTCCGCACAGCGCTGTGTTTGAGGCAGAGGACGGAGGAGGAGGTGGAGGAGGGAGGGGAGCACAGGCAGGTGGATGGCAGAGAGAGAAAGGAAATCAGATTGTATAAAATGAGAAATTTAATACGAATGGCACCAGAAAAAAAAAGGTGGGAGAAGGAGATGGAGAGACAAAAGAGTAGGGCAGAAATATGTTAGGACAAGCCAAGACGGATATAATTATACACCGTTGCGCACTCTTCTTCCGAATCCTGCCATAAAAATGACCTCCACCAAAACTTTTCCCATGCATTTACAATAGTGTGAAAGGCGTTTTGTCTGTAGTGCCTTTCAAAAGAGTGTAAAAGTAAATGCCAGCACTGCATTGTCGATATCATTAAGGAGAAGGTGGGGCGAAATCAATAAGGTTCTTCAATGTAAAAGCATTTATAGTGGACTAAACCAGGCGAACAGCAAAAATGGTGTGATCACAGCCTCACTTATAAAACATGTATCACCGAATAAACCAAAGATACTTTTAAGCCCAATAAGGGAATTGTCTATTTGCAGTTCTTGTGAGGGGAGGGTTATAGTTTTTGATTAAATGACTTCACTGAGTTTATTGCAATCCAATGAAGTAAAGTAAAGACCTAAAAGAACCGTATGCTAATCCATCACCTCACAACAAGCCAAACATTTGAGCTCTGTCTCTAAGACTCTCTCAGTCTCTCTCTCTCTCAGTCTCTCTCTTTCTCTCTCTCTCTCTCTCTCTCAGACTCTGTGAGCGGCACGGGGCGTACCATCGCAGCTGGGCAGGGGACGGCTCCACTGGAAGTTGGGCTCACACTCGAGAGGCTCGGAGTCGCTGAGCGTGTACCCAGCGTCGCAGTTGAACGTCACCAGGGCTCCCACGTAAAAGTCGTTGCCATGGCGCTGTCCGTTGACCGGGATACCGGGATCCACGCAGTGATCTGACTGTAGCTGGAGGGCTGGGGTGGGACACACACAATCACAACCATCAGCTACACCCGGAGAAACCCCACCCCCCACCCCGTCCCACACCACCTACGCCGGCACGCACACGCACGCACGGACACGCTCCCACACACACGCACGCACACGCACATGCACTTGAAAGCTAAAAGCATTGTACTGTAGATGAAGTTTTCCGAAGACATAACTTCAAAGGGTTAACGGTCATACTGCACAGGCCAGGGCATGCTAAAAGGGTGCAGAAATAGCCATCGGAACCAAACAACGGCACACGAATAGCAACGCGCCGATAGAAAGCCTCTCCAAAGCTCTCTCCTTGCATGTTGTCGGGCTGTGAATTATTGAATCCCTTCAAAAGGTATACAAGATGAGAAAAGGTGTGGAAGCTTCAGGGCATGTGCTGCGGCCATACCAAGGGTTCCAAAAATAATTGATCAGATATTCATGTGTTTTGCATACAATGCTTTTGTTTTTACACATACGGCTTTTTTTTTTGTAAATGTTCAGCATGGGGCTCTCTCGTCCAACCGTTTCTAATCTCAATGTCCTCATCTCTCGACATCCTGCTTTAACTAAAAAAGTTCAAAACTCAAAGCGTCTTTCAAAAACATTCTGACAAACATACTCTCATAGCGAATGCGGAAGCCGATGTCGGAGTGGCTCTTGTCGGTGGAGAAGAGCATGTAGATGTGATTGGAGGTGCTGATGAGGAACTGGGGCACCTGGGTGCCCTGGTAGCTGCCGATCAGCGGCGAGGAAGGGAAGCGTCCGTCCCGCACCTCCAGGACGTCATAGTTCACCTCCGTGCGGAACCTGGGAAGGGGGGGGGGGGGGGGGGGGGGGACGGACGAAGCAGAGGAGAGAGACATAGGGTGACATCGGAGCTCAGAGACGGTGAGTGAGTGAGTGTGTGTGTGTGTGTGTGTGTGTGTGTGAGTGTGTCTGTCTGTGCATGTGTCTCAATCCTACTAGTCTCCATTTGCATTCATGATGAGTACCCCAGGCTTCTGAAGTGTCCTTTGGTCTTTTTCGTGTGTGTGTGTGTGTGTGCATGCGTGTTGTGTTGTGTGGCTGTATCTGTGCCATGTTCTCTGTGTGCATGTCCCATTTCATCATCAAAGCAGTGGATAATATGTCTTTCAGAGGTGCACCAGCGTCAGGTCGTCTAAATGGAAGCCGCGGCGCCAGGCTCTACTGATGTCGCAGACGATATCAAAGAGACCCCCAAACATTTATTTTGTTTTCATTTGGCCCTGGCACGCCATCTATCACAGGCGGTAATGAGACGGGTACGCGAAGAAGTGCTTTGGTCAAATGTTAACGTGCACACGTTTGATCCTGAATCTCTCTCTCTCTCTCTCTCTCTCTCTCTCTCTCTCTCTCTCTCTGTCTCTCTCTCTCTCTCTCTCTCTCTCTCTCTCTCTCTCTCTCTCTCTCTCTCTCTCTCTCTCTCTCTCTCTCTCTCTCTCACACACACACTCTTACTCATTCTCTTTGGGCTTTTTCTCTTGTGTGTGTGTGTGTGTGTGTGTGTGAGCTTGTGAAAGGAGGGAAGGAGGAGGTTGCGGGTGCAATAAAATGATTTAATCAAATAATTATGGGCACCACTTGATACATAAACCATGAGGTTCAACTGTGGGGGGTGTATTTTTGTATATGGAGACGTGCTGATCTGCCACATTAGAGAACGTACAGGGAATTAAAAAAAAGTGCAAAAAGAGAGGGATGAAAGGGTAAAAGAAACATGACAGAGGGATATAAAGAAATAGATGATGCGATTCCTAGCGGTAAAGGTGTCAGGATACAAGGCGAGGTGTTTTTCTTGTCTTGTGTGCACGCACGTATGCCTGTGCACATGTGTGTGTGTGTGTGTGTGTGTGTGTGTGTGTGTGTGTGTGTGTGTGTGTGCATGCCCTTGTACATGTGTTTCTGTGTGTGTGTGTGTGTGTGTGTGTGTGCATGCCCTTGTACATGTGTTTCTGTGTATGTGTATGTGTGTGTGTGTGTGTGTGTGTGTGTGTGTGTGTGTGCATGTTTTTCAGTGTGGGTGTGTGCTAACTACAGGAGACTCACTTGTCAAAGATGATCTTGATTGGGTAGCCGGGCGGGGCCTCGATGATCCACTCACAGTTAAGGGCCTCCTTGTAAAGCTCAGGCCATCCAGGGGACAGGATGATCCCACTGGGTGCCTTCAGATCCCCACCACACGGAGCTGGGGTGGGAGAGAGATAAGCACACACAGAGCGAGAGAGCGAGAGCGAGAGAGAGTGAGAGAGAGAGAGGGGAAGTGGGATAAAGGGTGATAAGCATAGGGATGGATGTGATGGATAAGGATACAAAAGAGTGAGAGAGAGAGAGAGAACAAGAGAGAGATGAGGGAGGAAAGAATGGCAGAACATGGGGGAGAGATGGATAAAAAGAAAGGAGTACAGGGGAAAAGTGTGTGATCAATTATGTGACGAACAAATGGAGGAAGACAAAGACAAGGAGGACCGGAAGAAAAAGAGCCAGACAAGAGAAAATTGAAGTAAGAACATGTGAAGATTGAATTATGCATGTCCGTTCCAGCTGTTATGCTGGAATCAGTGTAGCTCTGCTGTCCCTGACAGCGGGGGTGGGGGCAGCTAATGTAAATTGGTGACGGACTGCTTCAAGGTTAACTGTCTCGGGAAGGAATATCCAAGTGAGCCCTGCATGTGTGTGTGTGTGGTTTTGTGTGTGTGTGTGTGTGTGTATGTGTGTGTTTTGTGTGTGTGTGTGTGTGTGTGTATGTGTGTGTGTGTGTGTGTGTGTGTGTGTGTGTGTGTGCGTGCGTGCGTGCGTGCGTGCGTGCGTGCGTGCGTGCGTGCGTGCGTGCGTGTGTGTGTGTGCGTGCGTGTGTGTGTTTGTAATGCATTTCCAAGTCCAAGCCGTGGGAGTCAAGCGTTTCTGAAAGTGTTTCTTCAAGTGTTTTATCTGTCATCAAACCGTTCCGCCACAGAAATGCTCATCAGAGGAGGCAAGAAGAAGCCTTGATCCACAGCAAAATAGCCTCTTAAAAAAACAGATACTCATCTGGAAGTTAACCCCCCCACAGCACACACACTCACACTCAAACCACACACACACACACACATTGTTTAGTATGCATTCCCATCTCTTTTCCCTTGACTTTTTCCGTATTTATTTTTTGAAGTTACTATTACACAGAGCAAAATCGACAATAAAAATAGAAATATCAATAAATATAAATCTAAAGGCAAAAAAAGGGGTGGCACTACTCTCTGTTTACAACCTTGTATCGATCCTTCTCAAACCCATGAATGCAACAATGAACGACCCCCCCCCCCCCCCCATTTTTTTTTCATTTCATAAGAACCTCATTTAGTCCTCTCCTCTTTAAACTACTTCAACCTCCACATGTTTTGTTTTTGTTTTCCCCCCCACTGAGATCCCCCTCTTCTCGTCTCTACTTCTTTCTCCCTCCTGTCTCCTTCCATCAGCCTCATTCACACGCGGCCCCAGCCGGTGTTTCTCTGTCTACGTCTGAGCCGACCGTCCACGGAGGAGCGACAGTGAGAAGCGTGAGCTGGTGGGTGGGGTGGGGGGGGGGGGGGGTGGGGGTGGGCTCAGTGAGGCCGCTGCCACTGCCGGCGCCGTCGCTTTCCTTACTCTCAGCGCACAACAATTTAATCAGCCGACTCAGCGTAGCGAAGGCCGGCCATGAAGCGATGGCACGCTGAAACCTCCAGGGGTGTGATGGATGGACCCAAACAGCAAAAAAAAAAAAAAAAAAAACAAGCACGTTATCGGCCGCCACGCTTTCACACAGGGGGATATGAAAGAGGCAGACACTTCACCGGGGAGTAGCTCCACATGTGTTTTAATAGTGCCCTTTTTGCTGCACCGCCCACTTCAGTTTTTGGGCCAAAAAATGAATGGAACGGCGTCAAGGAATCCTTTAAGGAAGAGAGCTAGCGACTCGAAAGTGTAGCGCGCCCCACCTTTACCGTCTAGCTACTGTAATACCCCCCACCCCCCAAGTGTTTCCCCGGCTATATTGTTCTTCTCGGCAGTTCCGGAAGAGGGTTTATTGAATTTGCGCGGAGCGGGTGAGAGCCAGGTATATGGATGATGCAGCATCCCGCTTGTGAGCTCAGCATGTTTTCTGATTGAAGCACTTTAACGGAACAAAAAGCTAGCCAGCCCGCCCGCCACCGCTGTTCAACTTTCCTCGTAAGTGCCTTTGATACGCGGCTCAACGATCGCTGCCCTTAAAATCTGTCCGGCTCTTAAGGAAAGAGGAGAACTGCAGCAGCACTGCAGTCGGGTCAAAGCCCCCATCGCCGTACCCTCATTGAAGTCAAGGAAATAAGGCTGCTGGCTGGAGAGCGGGGAGTACTTTGGGTGGCATGCGTGGAACACTGGCTGCACACGTCGTGGCTTCACGCCATTGTCTACGTGATTTTTCACTTTACATATGGCCTACGTGATTTGGGCTTTGCACATGCTGCATCTCGTTTCGGCCTCGCCAATTTTCTCTTGTCATTTTGTCAACTTGCTTGGGAGGGCCGGCGGGGGGGGGGGGAATCAAACCTGATATCAGGTTTGATTCCTCATGTCCACAGCCAACCTGAAGGCATCCTTGATCAATGCCTTGACGCCTTGGGCTTTCCTCAGAGGAGAATATGTTCTTGCTTTACCTTCACCAGGATTCACAGCCAAGCCAGCCAAAATAGGGACATCCCGCCCCAGCTGGGACCGATGGGTCAGACTAACATTCACCGCGAAAGCGTACGCTGCAAACTCGTCACATCCGGAGGGTCTCGCGGGCGGCTACCGACGCCTGCACCCCATCGCCCACCGAATGGCAACACGCGTCCGGTACCCACCTTCGCAGCGGGGCACAGCGTTGTCCCACACCACATTGCCGTCCTTTAGGATGCAGGAGACGGTCTGTGAGCCGTGGGTCTTGACGAAGCCCTCCTCGCACAGGAAGGAGATGGAGCTGCCCAGCTGGAGGTTCTCCCCGAAGCGCTTGCCATTGACGGGGACCCCGGGGTCGGGACACTCGTTGTGGCGGAAGGCTTTGAACAGAGGGGCGGGGGGGGGGGGGGGCGGACCAGAAGAGAACAAAGTAAACGACGAGCAGGAAGAGGAGAGGGGAGGGGTAAAGACAATGGAGGCGAAGAGATGCGATTAGATGCAAAGGAGAATACAAGATAAAAAAAAGGGGAGCAGAAAAGAGGAGAGGAGAGCAGAGGGGATAGATTTATGAGGAGAGAGAAGATGAGGAACGGATGGGAGAAATAAAAAAGACGAGGATAAACAGAACGGGGGAGGAGTAGTGCGGAGGCGAGAAGGGAGCAGGAGAGATCCGAGGGAAGAGGGAGAGGATCAGTATGTTCTCGGGCCGAAAAACATAACCAATTACCAGGCATTCGCCTAATGATTCATTACTTCGGCTCACCCGTTACCCGCAGTCGGCTCACAGTTGCTATGGAGATTTTGAAATAATGATCATCCAAATTTATTTCCCCCCCTACGTTGCCAACTGCCAACAATAGTGAAATTATTTGAAATTGAAATTATTATTTTTTTTTAAAGATTTGAACCAAGTGAGCCCCATTGACTTATACTGCTGGGTTTTTTTTTTTTAAAGTGAAGTCCTATATACAGTATATATATAGATAGATAAATGAATATGTAAATAAACAGATGCCAGATGACACATCTGGAACGATGCACTGATTAAGTACCAAAACTACCAAAGTGTGCGGATGAAACTTTTTTAACCACGGAATTAGTTAAGGGCCTGACCACTCCACTTACACCCAGACGCAGCACCTTGATCGGGCCATGTAAACACATACATCACCTGTGTGAGTGTGTGTGTGTGTGTGTGTGTGTGTGTGTGGGGGGGGGTTATTGATGAATCCCCCTCCCCTCTGTATCCGCCGGAGCCCAACAGAGTGTGCGGCGCGGCCCATCCATCACGGTCATCTTATTTATTAACGTGCCCAAAGTCCCCTCAACGCAGTTTCGACGTGTCCTCAATTAACATGAATGATGGAACGGGTCCGCCCCCACATCGACACACACACACACACACACACACGGACACACATACACGCGGACACACACGCGACACACACGCGCGGACACACACACGACACACACAGGGACACACATATACGAGGATACACACACACATTAATGGACAGTGTCACGCACGCGCATATGTGATCCCAAAACAATGGCTCCGCAGTGAGATGACATTGTTGTGTCTGAAACCGCCCGTTGTCTTCAATTAACCGCCGGTGGCTGTTCACCCCACTCCCCCCCCCCCACTGCCGAGTCATCACCGTCACTGTCTTTGTTTTTTGTTTTTTCCTTTTAATTTATACGTCAGTCTGCGCTCGCAAATGAATACCTCATCGGAGGCAGTGGCTTCGTCACGCTGCTGCAGCATTTCTGAAACACCCGAGTTGGGCCTTTCTTTATGTATACATTATTATATAGACAGGAACATGCATGCGCTTCAACAGTTGATTGTTAACGCTGACATAACTTTCAAGATAAACGTATGAATTCCTCCCACCTCTTCTTAGGAACTGCAAGGCTCTAATAACGCATATATAAATATCTTTGCACTATAAGGCAGAGGGGGAACTCCAGATGTGTGATTAAACAGATGTGTGCACACAAAAGATGCTCTGATGAAAAATATCCATCTGAAATCGTTGACAAATGAACGTTGCTGCCTTGGCAGGAGTCGCCTTTTCTCAAGGAAAAAAGTAATTTCCTCCGGGGAACAAGGGAAACAGCGGCCGTTGCATCGTTATGAACCCATGAATCCGCGCATTCATCCCGCCGCCACGGCGACCGCGCAGCGCGGCCGTGAAATGGTGTTTATCGAGGCGCGGCCCGCATGCGCTGCACTGATTACTCCTAAACCCCCTGAAATCCCCCAGAACTCGGACGGGAGGATCCAGAATAGACCATAATGAGCGGTGGCACTGTGTCTCTTGTCAGGCAGGGATTTAGCCGTCTTTGTTTGCAAGTTGTTGTTTTGGTTTTTTTTTGCCGTTATTTAGACGTCAAACCCGTTTAGACAAACGGCAGACAGGAAGCTTTTGTCATTTCTGCATGGATGTGCGCACGATGCACCGTTGGCAGTTGGGTGGAAACGCTTCTGTGTGTGTGAGCATTTATGTGAGTGTGTGTGTGTGTGTGTGTGTTTGTGTGTGTGTGTGTGTGTTTGCCGCAGGGAAGACAGGCAGGTAGGTACGACTGATGATTCATGAGGTCCATTACTTACACAAACACATCAGACTTGGCACACATTTGAACACACACACATACACACACACACACACACACACACACTCACACAGACAGAACACAGCACACCCAGTCAAATACACACAGACACATCCACAGCAATACACACCATACAGAATATGCAGGCGAAACAAATGCTCAATGTCACATACACAAGCACAATGAATACACACACACACACACACACTCACAACCACACACAATGCACGGAGAAACCAAGGCCCACTAACAAAGAACAGCAACACTCCACCCCTTCCTGGAAGGAAGAAGGGAGGGATCCCATCAATGTGTTCCATCCCAAAGGACTCCCCTCCTTGTTAAACCCTTTGATACTTTAACTTTGATACAGCTGCTCTGCATAAAAACCAGACTTGACTTTGAGTTTGAGTTTTTTGTGATATGAGAAAGGGTACAGCCACTGCCACTCTAACCCCCCCTCACTCCCCCCGGGGTACAGCCCACATACTTGTGAACGTGATGTTGAAGCCTCGGTCAGTGTAGGTGTGGTCGGTCAGGAACTCCAACCGGGCCACGTGGGCGCTGGTGGTGATGGGCGGGGGCAGAACGTCCCCAGAGAAGGTGCCCAGGATCGGAGACTCGGCCTTGGGGGGGCGGGGGGGGGATAACAGACCAAGAGGACACACCCAAGTGAGGCGGTGGATGATTGATGCTGAATGATTAACTAACTAATTAGCGTTGGAAATGAAAGCTCTGCTTTGCAATGCGAGGGGCACAGCTAAGCTAAGTTGATACACAGAGAAAGGCAACAGGCAAGTGGACAAGGAATTGACAGACGGACGGTAGGAAGCTAATATGGACGGACAGTTATGGAAGGACACTAATGGCAGGCAAGGGGGGGGGGGGGGGGGGGCACACAAGATAGGCTTGTGGGCCGCTTGACATAATTACACAAGGGGCGGGGGAAGGGGGTGGGGTGGGTGGGGGGCTATTAATACAACACAGTCAGCCAGAATGACAGACCGGCGAGCCGATAGATAAGCCCTGTGAAGTGGCGGGGCCACGTGTAATGTGGTTCGATGTGGCTCCTCTACCTTTCCGCCATCTTTGATGGAGAGGAAGTCAAACTGCTTCTCCATGCTGAGGTCGTTGAAGGCCAGATTGATCCGGCTCTCGGGCTTGGCGATGATCAGCCACACACAGTGCATGTTGTTGCCGTACTCCTGGGGGTAGTTGGGCGACAGTAGCACCCCCGACGGCGTGGTAAAGTTGAAGAAACATGAGACTGCAGGGAGCCAAACAAGACGTATAGATGGTGAGGAGGGAGAGAGAGAGAGATGGAGAGAGGACATGAAAAGTGGCACTAAAAGAGGTTTGAGGTGAGCGAAACATTGGCAAATCTCATTATCTGTTGCAACATCGCTGAAATGTGCTAAATTGAAGGAAACTCGTTCATGGATCAATTTACAGAACTCTTTTTATGTTTTCACGTGTGGCTCATAGTTGAATCGGTCTGCAGTGTAGTATCTGAAAACAAACATTTCGAAAACAGATGAATCAAATGATATAATGAAGAGATCAATAGAACAATAATTCAATCAATCAACGAACAACTAAAATTGATCAATACAACAAGCACACGTCATCCAATCAATCTCTATAAATAATAACACAAATATTACATCAAACATCCAACACTCCGTTACACTTGCCAGATAGCAATGAATCAGCAACGAGCAATGAGAAAATAAGAAAAAGAATGCAAAAAAGAAAAAAAAGAAAAAAACAGCCTAAACAGCAGTGGTAAAGGGAGCAACTTTAAAGCTCCGGGTGTCAAGGAGACACAGAGAGATGCGATCTGAGCAGTTCTGCAGAGCATGTAAATGAGGCCAGCGGTAGCCCGGGGCTGGAGGCCCATTGGGCCCTTTCCCTCTCTCTTTGACCAGAGGGGTTCCTCAGAACCACAGGGCCTGGTGAGGGTAAGCGGAGTAGGGGGGGGGGGGGGGGGAGTACGGAATAAGAGTGAAGTCAGCAGCTATAGCCTGGAGGGGGGTGGGAGGCACAAACGTGTATTTTATTTAAAAAAAACAAAAAAAATATATCCTTATTTTTGTACACCCCCAATTGCGTCTGCAAACAGAAGGTGGGAGGATGACGTGGTGTTACTGGGTGGTGCTGGTGCTACTGGTGGTATGTTGGGGTATGGTTATCGGTCCGGGTTTTCTGTGTGTGTGTGCTAATGGTTTTGTTTTACTGCCGGGGTGCTGGTCATGGCTGGTAACGTTTTTGGCTAACGGGGCTAACAGCTCAAACAAGTAAGTCAAGCGCGGAGCGTCGCGTTCCAGGGACCCTAACGAGGACGGTTTGAAGAGAAAACACCTGAAAACAAAACATTTGAATGAACAAATAACACGGCAATGAAGCGTCGCGAATAAAGCTCTCAAGTCCGATGTTTCATTGCTACTCCTTCATTCTAACTTCATTATGTGGTGGTGGGCCCGACAACGCAACCATTTTGTTAATCCCGCGGTGACTCATAGAGCGGCTGGCTAAAGGTAACTAAATAAAAGATGGTTCTGGTCATTATGTGGACGTATCAGCCGCATCGCCCACACATCCCTCAACCTTGCTGCCTGCGCTCGTTAGGCACCTTGTCCCGTCTCATAAACAACTCAACAGTTGAACCTTATCTGCATGCTCTGCTGATTCTCACGCTCTTCTGTCTCAGTGTTTGCCTGGTGTGGCCATTAATGAGCTAATACGAGCTAATACGCCTTCCTATTGTTCTGAGACAGGCTTGCTCAGGGTATGATGGACCGCACCCCTGTGGGGACCGGCGCCAGCACCAATCGGGAGCTGACGGCGCTCACTCACAAACGCAGCTGGGCTTCTTGGCCGACCACTGGTTATTCTTCTGACAGGTGATGTTCCTCTTCCCCACCAGCTCGAACGCAGGCAGACACTCAAAAGTACAGCCTGTCCCCGTGGCGGAAGCTGTGCCTTCCGCTTGCCGTAGGCGGGGATCCCGGGATCCCCACAGCTCCCCTGGTCGATCTCTGGAGGGGGAACAAACACGGGGAACAAAAGACGTTTCAGGAGACAGCCGGGGGTCAATGGACGACATGCTAGCGGCAGAGGATGACCAGAGACAAATACATGGGTTTGAAAGCTGCATCCAACCGGGACATAAGGTCAGGACACAGGGCACTCGCTGACTGACCCTTAAGCTAGCATTCTCAAATCATCCACCCCAGCTAACATACGATCAGACGGCAAACCGTTGCCTATGAGTTGCCATTTGGTCATGGGCAACATTACCTTCTGGCAACTTTGGGGCAATATCGCCACAACGTTGCCTACAGGAAGTTGACATTAAGTAAACAAACAAGTTGACATTAAGTCACATTGCTGGCGATGTAGTGGCTTTGGTCATTTTGCTAACGTTGCTGCGACATAGTGGTGTGTCATTTGCTGGCGTTGCGACTTGGTAGCGTGAGTGACGTTGCCATCACGTAGCCTAAAGGAAGTTTCCAGCAATTAAAATAAATAGGTTGATGCAACGTAGTGGTGTGGTCATTTGCTAACGTCACTTGGTAACGCAAGTTATGTTCCGGCGACGTAGTGTTATATTTTGTATGTATTATTTACTTACCGTGATACATCAAACTTCAGGATTATACCATGCAAGTATTAATGGCTGATTCCGTGTTCAAATATATTAGGTTTGAATTATATGCTGGATATATATATATATAGGCAGCGAACTACCTACAGCTCTACAAAACATAGTTCCTCAGTTAATCATTGCTCCAAGTCTATTTTAATCATGTGATTGTCACTAACTAATTATAGTTTCTGTATGCTTTCCAACTATTTTTGGTCTATTGACAACAAATTTTCTGAAGATGGTGGCGATTCTAGTTGAGCTAAGCGTGTCATGCAATGTTGGGGCAGGGCACCTCAGCCGATCTCATTCCTCCGTATGTTTTATGGCATGACCCTGGAGGCTTCAATAAGGATTTCAATCCGCGTTAAAAGTCGCTCTGGACGTAAAGTAGTCTATCCCATGGTCATATTCTAGAACTGTTGTTTATGTTCTAGAACTTTTTTATGTTAGTTTAAACATTCATCCAGTATCGTTTCATTTCCAGATGCAGAAATGGCGAGTAGTATGACCTCCCATCGCATGAATCATCGCATTTTGAGGGACTAGTTTCTGCCGATAACATATCAGTCCGCCGCTGCCGTAGCATACTACCAGGAAGTATAATGGTGCTGATAGACCTGCTGTTAGACCAAACGTAAGTGTATGTGACCTGCTGTGTCCTGTGTGCAGACTTGCTGCATCATTACGAGGCCTTATCGCATGATAGTGAAGGTCTCCACTTGGGGCAGACCACAGTAATATCAGATCGGAAATCGTACAAAGGCACGTGTATTGTGTGCAACAAACGTAACCAACGCGAACTGTCGCCAGCTGGTCTGACATGCATGCTTATGGCTATGCATATAAAGACTGTGATCATATAGTGTGGTGTGGTGTGTTAAATTGCGTTGAAATTGTGGGAATTTGCGGACTAGGTTCTTGT
>JAXIVH010000019.1:7142433-7144933 GCA_036785325.1 Urophycis tenuis | reverse complement strand
GACTCTTTGGGATTACCACTGTAGGCTTGAAGTTGATATGACAACTTGAAGTTGATATGACATTAGTATTAGATATAAAGGCATTGATGTTGACTTCCAATGAACAAATCATCTAGTCTGGCAACTCAATTAGTTATGAGTACATCAACACCGCTCATGTCCCTGATAAGGCAGACATTGACAACCTATGTTTGTACCAGGCGAGTCTAAAATCAGCTGCAACAGGTGTCACACAATCCAATAGCCTCCCTCACCTTCATAAGACACCTTGAAGCCAAGGATCCACTTGTGTCATCTGTCTTGAAGTTAAGCCACATCTGGTGGCTGGTGCTGACCACCAAGTCTGGAGTAGATGTCCCCGAAAGCCTAAACAAGGAAACACGGCAAAAAGGTACATGTTAGCAAGCAAGCTACACGGTCGCTAGCAAGATTCAGATTACCAAGCCTCATACAACTTTGCTAGCCAGGTACAGGTTAGCTAGCCAGAAACAAGAAAGCTAGTCCGGCTACAAGTAAGCTATCGAGGTGCAGGTCACGAGCCAGGTAAAGGTTAGCTAGCCAGAAACAAGACAGCTAACCCCAGCTACAGGTTAGCTATCGAGATGCAGGTCTATGAGCCAGGTAAAGGTTTGCTAGCCAGATAGCTCGCAACTTGAAAACTTTATACATACAACATTGAAACAACATTTTGATATTTACCAGATCATTCTTATTCTCAGCATATGGGTCTATGAACACATGGGCTATAACAAAGTAAGGCACCCACTGCTAGGAAGGAGACCTCTCCAACGACTATGCTCACAAAGTCCCATTCCCACCTGGGTGAGATAGGGCCCCTCACGTGAAATAAATTGACTGATAAAACTTTATTAAGGCTGTAAATGTCAGCGCAATGAATACATAACAATATACCGCAAAAGGTTATGGAGCATCTGCTAAAGAAATTCCTGATGAGAGAGTGTGTCATGTGGTGTGCATAGTGACGACTACATTTATTTTTCCACTGCTAATCGGTAGTAATTCAGTTTTTATGTACTGCTGCCTGAAGATAACATTATATTGACAAATTTCAATGAGTTCCAGGTGTTTTGAGGTTGGGCAGGCCAAGCGGAGGCCAGGGTTAAGAGAATCGGCATTGAGGAATGAAAGGGTGTGGAAAGACCAAAACAGAGAGAGAATGAGAGAACGAGAGAGAGAGAGCAAGAAGAGAGCGAGAGACTGATAGCATTAAAAGTGACAATACAAGTGGGCGGAGGAATGAAAGGATGTGTAAAGAATAACAGAGAGAGAGAGAGAGAGATGAGAGAGAGAGAGACAGGGAGGACAGGGATGAGAAGGACAAGCTGTATAGACAGGAAAACCCAGGGTGGGTTTGGAGGAACTGAGAACCGGATGGACCAGAGGAGGATCACTCACACGTGGAAGACGGTCTTCTGGTCGCCACCACCTCTCCATCGCTACCGTCAGGGTGTCGTAGCCACGCTCCAGGTCAAAGTCCTCAAACATCAGCTTGATCACCTGGACAAACGGTGGGAGTAGCAAGGGTGGAGGAGGACATGACGACTAGAAATGACAGACCGAATGAAGGTGCGATGGGCTGGGGACCCCTTGCCTACATCCAACTCACTTTGCTGTCCCCCCCCCCCCCATCCCATCACTCTATCTCCCCATCAATCTTTCCCTGTGACAGTTTGGATGTGATTCTGGCACGGTCTCAGTTCCTTCCCAAGAAGCAGCTCTCTGTAAAGCTCGGGTTCCTGAATGTAAGGTCATGTCAGTTAATTTCCCTTTGTAGATGCAAAATAATATCAGCTAGAATCAAGATGAAATTCAAAATATATTATCCTTGATTGCATTGTTGATCTGTGATTGGATGACATTCAATTTGTTTATCCAATTTCATGAAGCCATGTTGAGACTGTTACAGCAAAAACTTTTTGTTCTGCCAATTCTGATCTCTGACCCAAATGCCAATGACTATCGAGCATCTGATTGGCTGGAGAGATTGACCACATGGTACCCTTGAATTTTCCCTTAGAAGCCATTAAAAAGGGGGAGAATCTTATTAGTTTTTTCAACTTAAAGGTCGTGGCATCTACTCGGTGGACATGAGAAGAAGTAATAATAGAGACGGCTGTTCCTTCTCTTGATTTTTTTTGTGTGGTATTTTCTGTAGTGTAGAGTTAACAATTCCAAGAGACGCAGACAGATTCAGATCAGAATGGAAGGTGTGTGTGTGTGAGAGGCAACCTCTCCAAGGGGGAAGAGACCGGCTAATAAAGACAGACAACGGAATAGAGTTTGAGTTACATCTGCCGCCATATGTCTCAATGAAAAGAAAAAAAAAACATGCCCCCCCCCCCCTCAAAAAAAAAAAAGAATAAGTGGAAAATGAGAAAACAATACAAGAATAACAGAAAGAAAAACTGAAAAAAAGCCTCAATCTGCTCTATTTCCAATTGGCTCCCAATAACTTATAACACATCTTAATGTTCTTCAG
>JAXIVH010000019.1:7134843-7142233 GCA_036785325.1 Urophycis tenuis | reverse complement strand
CAATAGTGTGGTTGTCATGCTCAGGTTTGAAGCAACAATTAAATGATGCAAACTACTTTTCTGCCAAAGTTTATTTTGATGTGTTTTGAGAATCTGAGGTTAGGCAGGGTGTATGAATCCAAGAAATTGGCAAAGCAAGTTTGTGTTTTGAGAAATGCCCCCAAGCAGTTGAAGAGAACAGTAATTATTGTGACATTTAACATTTGAATGATACAAATAATACACCCTATATATTAATATATTTCAAAATTTCATAGATTCCAAGAAAGCTAAAACATACTGAAAGCACTAGTTTAATGCCATCAACTGAAATCCATAAACTCATTAAACGAATCATCATAGGCCTACATTTTGCCATTATATTTTGATAGGCAAAACCTTTTTCACTTGAAAGCATGAGGAGACATGAATAAACCATTTAAATCAAATATTGCGTAATGTAATGTTATGTTTACTTGTCCTTGGGAAAAATATTAATAAAATAGACAAACGGATTGTGCTGAATTGTTGACTAGATTGTATCAATGTTGACATGCAAACACAATAGAACAAACAGAATTTTCCTAACAAAAAAGCACTTTGAGTCAAAAACATAATCTGTAGTGGTACTTACAGTACTCTTGACAATCTAACTATTAAGCTATTCTACAGACTGACTTTAATTGAAGTGAATTTGTATATCCATGCTAGAAACCCCTGGCAAGCATGAATGTGTTTGGCATCTTACTCAAGAATTCCTACACGCAGGCAGCAGACATCGATGATCAAACCCCCTCTAGTCTGCGAGTGGAACAACCCTTAAATACACCACAATGCACCCCCGCCCGGGATCCACCTCGAGGTTCTACGTTCACCTAACAACACTGCACCTGTACAAATCACAACAACATACAGATACAAACACAATACTGTACAAATCACAAAACCAAATGAGTCGACGGATGCTTACCGCGTGCGCAGGTTCCCGGGGCTGGGCGGGCCGTCGTACACGGACAGGAGGTCGAAGTCCTCCTCCAGGGCGAACCCCTGGAACACCAGCTGAATGCGGTTGTGCTCAGCCGCCACGATCACCCACGTGCAGTTGGCGTAGTTGGGGTAACCGTACGGATAGCCGGGGCTCTCTATTGTCCCATTGGGATTGTGTAGCGTGTAACTGCAGTTCTGACCTGTCGGGAAACGAGGCAAAAAGACAAGCGTGTGAGTGAGGGAATTACTAGGATAGTAATGAGTCTGCGATTAAGTGAGTGAATTAAGTGTTGTTCCAAGTCTGACTGTCAAACAATTTGCTCTACGTACACAAGTGCACGTGTATGCACACAGACACACACACACAGCGGAGCACAATCACACACTCACTTTCGCACCCTCCATTAAAACATACACATGATAGAAGTCATTAGAGCTGCTAAAAAAGCTCTGGATGGTCTTCCCCCGTCAGCCCCCCGACCCCACCCTGTGATCCACTCCTTGCACCTTCATCAAACCGCTGACTCACTCGTAGAAGCCCTTTTAACACATCTGTAGTAATTGCCCACATCAACACAGAGCCACAGAGAAGGTTCAGCATGGGGCAAGAGAGAGCAAGAGAGAGAAACAGAGGGAAAGAGACAGAGAGAGGAGAGAGAGAGAGAGAGAGAGAGAGAGAGAGAGAGAGAGAGAGAGAGAGAGAGAGAGAGAGAGAGAGAGAGAGAGAGAGAGAGAGAGAGAGAGAGAGAGAGAGAGAGAGAGAGAGAGAGAGAGAGAGAGAGAGAGAGAGAGAGAGAGAGAGAGAGAGAGAGAGAGAGAGAGAGAGGAGCTATTATGGGTTATAAGTATTATCGAATATTAATGCTATTTGATTGGTAATTCCTAAGAAGGGCCCTTGTCTGCCAGCGGCATGAACACACACACATACACACACACACAAAAACACAAGTATGCCGCTCACGACATGATAGACAGACACACATTTCACATTAATTGCCCCCCATCTTTTGCATTCTTGTCAGAGGCGAATCGTAAAAAAGGAGAGCACTCACTCTGAGATTTTAATAACTGTGTGTGGGCCTATCCATCAGCACCGAGGCGGAGGGGGGAGAGACCATCTCTCGGGCAAATGACTCAGTTTTGCCGGATTGGTGCCCAGCCCTAGACTTTTAATCAATGATTAAGATTCTGTCCCATTCAATCCATAAAGAGATGTGATATGCGACTCCACTTAGATTTTGTGCAGTAAAGAGTGGCGCATATAGTGGGGGCTGGGTGTGTGTACGCATGCATGTCTTTGTGTGTGTGTGTGTGTGTGTGTGTGTGTGTGTGTGTGTGTGTATATGTACAATATGTGTGTGTGTATGTGTCTCTGTATGTGTGTGTGTGCGTGCGTGTGTTTGTGTTTGTATGTGTGCCTGCGTGTGTGTGTGTGTGCGCATGTGTGTGGGTGCCTTTGTGCATGTTTTAATCTCAGTCTCGGTTATGGGTGCGACAACTGGTAGAGCATCCCATTAAGCATATACATTACAGGAACATGAAAATAGCCAGGGTTAGGGGGTTGGTTCCCACTGGGGCTTATCCATGCTGAGGTCTATGTATGCAGGGCAGGGCACTGTACGATGATTCTACCAAATGGAATACATTATAATATACAGTATGTATTAGTCTGCAGAGGGATAGTGATCTATTTTGATAGTTCGACCTAATCAGTGTAACACACGCACAGACACACACACACACACACACCTACACACGCATAAATGTCAGCGTGGTCACATTAATTGTTCCATCATCTCATCTCTGTCCCTTCAAACACGCGCGCACACACACACACACACCTTACAGCCTGCATCTTTCAGTGGGTTCACCATCACATTAATCAGAGTAGAACAGAATGTGTAGTGGGAGGAAACGTGATGAAACGTGTCATCAGCCATGTCTGGGTAAGTACTTGTACAGTGTCATTATTATTATTATTATTATTATTATTATTATTATTATCATCATCATTATGTGTGGGGTGAACTAAAAATAACAGGTGAACAAGGGCGTGGGATCCTTAATGTAAAAAGATGAAATGATGATGCTAGATAATAAGAAAAGGAGGAAAAAAAAAAGCACAGAGAGAACACATGCTATTTATGTAAGTGTGGTCTATTTTCTTTGTTCCCCCCCCACCACCACCACCACCGCCACCACCTTCTTGTGTGCTCGCTACAGCCATGGGCCTGAATCACAATGCAGCCTGATTAAAATGTAATTAGGTGCATATAATTGGAGGACATCTGTTAACTGCATAACCCACAATATATGAAAAAAGAGAAAAATGCAACAAGCAGAAAGTCAATATGTTGTTGTTTTTTTCGGATGCGTGCTCCTGAATAAAATGCGAGGGATGAACATTTGCATGGCAAATGCAGAGCAACAGAATCAGGATGCTAGGTGGAGCCCGGGCCTATGAGAGAACAAAAATGGTGACAACGCTCAATGTCCTTTGTTTATTTACGTCCGTTGAAAAGCAATTCAAAGTGTGAATCTCCCCAAAAAATAATAAAGGGTATAAAAAAGATGGGTTGAAACAAATCATAAATACAAAAAAAGAAGCTGTTCAGTGTAATACCGAAGAAAAGACAGCATATCGGTATAAAGTTTGCCGAGCACACGGCTCTGTCGTCTTCTCTGCAGGTCAACACCTGTGGATGTCTCTTTCTACAGCTCGCAGTCCTTTCTGTCTCGCAAATTCCTTGAAAGATTGCCTCGTTCTCTCCAATCTCCGAGGGATTTCCAGGTAATCAGGCACCGGGCCGAGAATGTAATTCACAAAGTGAGGAAAGCAAACTAGGTGACGCTCGGGGCAATTTTCATCCGCTCGATTTGGAAACAGACAAAATAAACAATATATTATTAAAGGACTGCATGGAACATGGGGCTTGTTATGTTTGTTTTCTTACTGTTACGCGGAAAAAAAAACTGGACTACAACGCCAAGATGGTCTACAGTCAGGATGGTCACTGGCAATCAGTGGAGAGCCTTTCGGAGGTATCACAGGAGAACTTGATGAAAACAGCCGATCCACAGATGTGAATGTGAAAAGGAGCCCATTACAAAAGCCTTCAGCGCCTGAAAACAGCTGATCATCAGCCGTTTTAGCTGGGTACTCATAATTATCTTACATCAGCCAATTGGTATTGAAAAAACATAACAATGAAGGAATGATTAATTATTGCATTATTAATTCATGCAAATTGGTAAAAATCCCCCTTAGAAGTATGTGTGTGTGTGTGTGTGTGTGTGTGTGTGTGTGTGTGTGTGTGTGTGTGTGTGTGTGTGTGTGTGCACGCGTGTGTGTGTGTGTGGGGGTGTGTGTGGGTGGAGGGTGGGATTGTTTAAGCAAGGTCAATACTAATATCCAGGTGAAATCTCCAAGGCGAACTCTCTGTGGACAGAGGCCTGGTCAATAATCTTCTCATCAGCCCAGGCATTACAGAGGCCTCCATTAAACAAATGCCAATCAATGGTCTTCATGGCAGCCAGATGGCCCAGCCTGATAAGCTGCTTGCGGATTGAGGCTGGCCATTCCGGCATGCGCATATATCTCTGGTGTCGACTTCTGAAGAACACCTTGTGTCTCCGTGGGGCATGGGGTACCATAACAGGGTAGCTTGCATGCAAAACTAGTCTACAGGGATTCCAATCCAAGTCAAAAGGGTATGGGTTTGAATGCCAAGTCTTCAACTGTTAGCATCCTTGAGGCCAAACTCGCTACTCACATTTTATATGTGTTAATTCAGCAAGTCTTGCTGCATAAGAGCTCCTCTAGTTTGAGTAAACTCAAATTAAAATTTCATAGAAAACATTTGCCTACTGGTATGAAATGTATGGACTTTCCGTGTGCTGTGCCTACCAGAGATACTGTTTTATCAAGCTCATGCACCTGTGCCAAGTGGCCAAATCCTGAAATCAATACTGAGACACACATTTTGGTCCAGCAAAATTAATGCAGCACTGCTTTTAGAGGTTTTTTGACAGGATTCACCAACATTGTTTCCAGAAATAAAATAAAAAAGACAAAAAAAAGAAACAAGTGTAGCACCCCTTTGCTGTTTTAGGCAAATACTAGGGGTGGCTAACCTGAATTTGTTACCTAAAATGTTATCTCTAACTATAATTGTTTGTTTACTTTGTCTCTATCTGGAGTCGATAACCACTAAATATAACAAATTACTCACCTTCCAAATAATTGGTTTTCAACTCAAATGACTACATTTCAGTCACCCCAGGTAGTAAATTTTATATGTTATCTATTAGATATATGCATTGCTCCTAATAAACCATGCAAACACCATACAGATCCATTTAACTATTCCATTTAACTATTTAAATATATATATATATATATATATATATATATATATATATATATATATATATATATATATAGGTACATAGATACAACATCAATTAGGAAAAAACTGTTATACAGTTCAAATACGCATAGAAGTCATTGCCCATCACCCCCCAAAAGTACACACATTACATAAAACAGTATTCCAAAACCCTCTATCTAAATCCTAAAGCCGGCAAATATAACTAAATAATATATTGGGTACCCAATGAGTCAAACGGTGCAGGCCTGATATGAAGCTCGGGATCGTAGGAGCCACAACACCGAGGCTACTTCGCGCCCATGCGCCGAAACTACAGGAAACTTTCCACCAGCACCAATGCCCGCCGTCCTCGCCACGAGGGCGCCGATGGAAAGGGTAGACGTCCCCCGAACAGTCCACCGAGAAGTCCGGGAATCGGAGTAGTCCGCTGGACTCTTCCGTCCCCCGGTCCTCGTGCGCGCCGCCGAGCAGTCCAGACGATGCGCATCCAAGGTGTCCTGGACACCTTGAGCAACGTCCACGACTGCCAACTACCTCTAGCCGAGTTAGCTTTCCAACGCACTTCTTTGTTTCCGTCCAAGTTCTCGAAATAAAGCCCCCTAACACAACTACACTACTGTGCCATGCTTCCGTAAGAGTCACTAGTCGTTCCTCTTACCACATTAACAATCGTAATGATTTACTGAGTGTTTTACCCAGGTAAAATATAGCTGTGTCACGGAGCTCATCTCAACCCGTCTTTTCACTTTTTCACCATTTTCCTTTCTCCCTCGTGACACTTCACCTTACACTCGTTTCTCATTGGCTTAAAAATAAACAAAATGCAAACTTTACATTCGAATTTACTCTAATACAGTATTGAAAACAAAACATTCTTAAAACATTTCCAACATCATGAATGTAGTGATTAAGAAAACAAAATACAATTTACATCATCTAAATAACTCAATACCTTAACTGAACCATGAAACTCTCAATATTCCATATCAAACATATGCATAGTTTTTAACCTTTTCAGTCCTATTTATTCTATGACATTATCCTACTTATACTTCTATTTATAATATGTATTAACTCCTATTTATTAATTAATGAACTTTTAATTGTTAGGCCTAAATTTCCATAGGGCTACACAAGAAATCCTTTTTCCATCCAATATAAAGTCGCTTTAAAATAATGCGCATTACAAAGTTGATGCGACACATGTGATGGAAAAGCGGTTAAGTCGCTCCAACGCTAGCTTTGTCGACTTCATTTATGTCGCTGTTCAGAGGTGGATTGGCGAGAGATAATTCGACATAAATCAGATGGAAAACGGTTAAAGCGACGTAGGAAGTTCGCACATGCGCAGTGCTGTGTTATTATATGCGCGAGAATTCGAATGTTGTGATTTTGTGTCTCACAATTACATAATTTACCTCAGTGAGTGTCACTCATCGGTTTTGCAGAGACTAGTAGCATACAATGGAGAGACAAAGCTGGTCGAGAGCGGAAACCCTGACTTTTATAAGAGTTTTGGGGGATTTGGATGCGCTGTCAGTCCTCGATCGGAAGAGACAGCGTAATTGCGCCGTACACCTGTGTAGGTAGTAATAGTAAATGTTGGAGTGTTAATCTGAGCACATACTGTATGGTCCCACTTGATTTCAGTGTTATAATAACGAAGTGAATATAATTGTATTTGTAAAGCAAAGGGACAGGGATTGGATGGCATAATAAATAAATCACGCCTATCTGGGGAATGCGATGACGTACATCATTCCTATAGGCTATTTGTTGGGCCTCCTCTGCCGATGACAATTTAATGAATCGGTGTACCACTGAAGACAACACTCGGCACAAGCTGTACACACATCTGTGAGCAGTAGTGATGCTGACACCGAACTTCCCGGCTACGACTCGGTATTCGCTACAGCTACCCAACTTGTACAGTGCTATGGCCACCCGTTTATCTGTAGATACAGCTGTTCTCCTGCTTGTTGGGTCTGGCCTCATATGTGGCTCTACAAGAACACATAACTCTTGAAACAAAG
>JAXIVH010000019.1:7087343-7129843 GCA_036785325.1 Urophycis tenuis | reverse complement strand
ACATACCTACACAGCCAGCCATCTTTCTGAACTATCGCTCCCACACCCAGCACAGTAATCGATAGCACCATTGGATGTCTCGTGGTCTTTCCTTTGGGCGAGCGGTGCCAACAGCATCACACATCGGTGCACGTATGTGGCCACTTTTTTACTCTTTTCTCTTTGATCAAGCAGATCTACTTCATTTTGAGTGCAGGAAATGCTTGCAGAGCGCCCTTCAAGAATTATGTTTTTTTTTTTGTTTCCAAGGGATTGCGAGGTCAGAACAAGTTGAAAAAGAGAGAACAAGAGAGAGAGAGAGAGAGAGAGAGAAGGGTTTAGAAACAATACATATTGAGAGATATAGAAATAAAACTGAGAGGGAGAGGTATAGAGACATAGAGAATGAGAGAGAGAGAGAGAGATTGTGAGGCAGTATCAGACAGAGAGAGACCGATAGGCCGAGAGGCGAGTGTGAGAATGAGAGAGTGCTGCAATGTTCAGAGGGCCTGTTCAACATTCCTTTCATGTCAAGCCGCACGCCGTTTCCATGGCAACCCAGGGATCTTTTTTCGGTTATTGAAATTCCTTGTGTTTAGAACAAAAGACGCAGAAACGCATACAACCATACATACACGCTTTTAGAGCTCATCCACTCCCCGCTGAGTCCTTCATCTTGTTTGAATCTTGTTTGAATTTGTAGCACGTACTGTACATACAAACATATGTGATGTAGCATGCATACATACTGTACATACAAACACATGTTATGTAGCATGCTTGCATACAAACAAACACTTGTCATGTAGTGTGCACCCACGCATACAAACACATGTTGTGTAGTGTGCCCCCATGTATACAAGCACTTGTTGTGTAGTGTGCCCCCATATATACAAACACATGTTATGTAGTGTGCACCCATACAAACACACGTTATGTAGTATGCACCAATACATAAAAAACACATGTTATGGTGTATGCATGTGTACACACAAACACGTTATGGAGTATGCATGTGTACCAGAGAGAGAGTAAGAGAAAGAGAGAGAGAGAGAGAGAGAGAGAGAGAGAGAGAGAGAGAGAGAGAGAGAGAGAGAGAGAGAGAGAGAGAGAGAGAGAGAAAGGGAGGGTGACTCCATGCTATGCTTCAGCATGAAGTCTTCTTGTGTACATACAAACACAAACACACACAGACACACACACAGACATACACACTCAGCATGTGGACACAGGCATTATCATGGCACTATGATCCTCTCCCCCCTCAAGGAAAACACTCATGACCCATCACCTATACATTGACAAACACGGGTGATGGAGCAACAGAGATGTAGAGATAGAAAGACAGAGAGAAAGACAGAGAGAGAGAGAGAGAGAGAGAGAGAGAGAGAGAGAGAGAGAGAGAGAGAGGGAGGGAGAGAGAATGATAGACAGAGCAGAAGAGAGGGAGGGGTGGGGGGTGATGCAGGACATGGAGAAAAGGGGACAAGGGGCAAGTCGCCTCCCTCGCTGTGTCTAATCTCCGAAGTGTGGCGATGCCGGGCATCTGATAACAAAGGATGTAAATCAGAAGGCCAAAGAAAGGTCTGACGATGCTGTTCCCTTTTCTGAAGCATACCAGACAGCAGCGAGGCAGGCTCCCGTTACACATGCCGGGGATTTATAGTAGCCAAGGAACGACAAGAGGAAGACCTGAAGTCCTGATAAGGACAGCACAGAAGAAAAGGATGATTTAGGCAGTGGCCTGAAAGAGCTGAAGGTGTGCTGTGCTTTGTATGTGACTTTTGTTGCCGGGGTTTATTTATTTGTTTCAAACCTTTTAACTTTGTTCGGTTTCAAGCCAGCCAATTGCAGATAAATAGTTTGCAGTGTTTCTATGGAGAGTTTTTACTTGACAATTTCAAGAGCAACACAAAACAAAGAACAGAAAAGAATCCAAACTGAAAGCGACAAACTGGGCTAGCGCTTAACCACAAACGATTTGTATTTCAAAAAGTATGTTTTCACTGAAATCTAAAACTCGACAGAAAAATGGAGCTAGGTGAAGTGGATTTAACAACATTAACTTTTACAAATTCTGCAATGAGAGTTGCATATCCCACATACATATGAACAGGAAATGACATAGATTGATAGAATGAGAAAAATTCTCAACAGGATGATTGCACTGTATTTTGACAATACATGGAGGGAAAGGCCTGCTTAGTGTCCATCACATGCCTGTGTTTACATTCAGCACTTGCATACTAATGCATATCATGACAGGAACTCAGTCAGGCTGTCTTCTTCTCCATCTGCCTGACTGCGTGAATGTCCAAATGTGTGCGTGTATGTATGGTGACTGTCTGCATGTGTATCGGATCAGTCAGTTTGTCAGCAAACTGACACCCCCACCTGACGTCCCGCACCCCATCTATGCATCAGCGTTTCCATTGGAGCTGTCTGACCGAATGTTAATGTCGCTTTCACAGCTACATCCCTCGCCATCCCATTCACCTGTTTACCTCCGGTAACTGATTAAGCGCCACCTCTGTCTTCTGCTGTTGGCCGCAGCGTCCGAACGCTCCTGCTTATCTGCCAGATGTAAACATATTGATAGCAATGTGTCCTACTCAAGGACAACTTGAGTGATTTTCTGTGTGTGCATGTGTGTGAGAGCGAGATGTGTGTTTGTGTGTGGAGCAGTGTGCCAACTGAGCTTGCCTTCAATCAACCTCAAGAAATTCAGAAATCAGTAGCAGCAGCAGTGCTGGTCTGATAATTTATTGAAAATTAATGTGATGTATGTGTGTGTGTGTGTGTGTGTGTGTGTGTGTGTGTGTGACTGAGATTGGTGTGACGCTCTGCCCAGTGACAGTGCACCAGCCATCTGGAGACAGATGACAGTGTGAATCACCAGAGGGGAAGGATTGAGGAGGTGGGGAGATACATAGATCAGAGAGAGAGAGAGAGAGAGAGAGAGAGAGAGAGAGAGAGAGAGAGAGACAGACAGACAGACAGACAGACAGACAGACAGACAGACAGAAAGAAAGACAGAGAGATGGAGAGAGAGGACAGCAGGGGAGAGGTGGACATGCATCATCCACATTCACCTACTCAGTATTACACACACACACACACACACACACACACACACACACACACACACACACACACACACACACACACACACACATACACACACACACACACACACACACACACACACACACACACAAATGCCACACATACGCCTGCTTCGTTTTTAAATGGCTGTTAGTTGGCCTGGGAGAGGTCGAATATGAGGCCTTAAAGCCTGACAGCGATATTAGTCTCCTAACAGGTCATTTACCACCACGATGAAAACCGCGCCTGCGCTCCAATAAAGAAATAAAGAAAGAAATAAGTGGGCATGCATCTGCTGTGACTCTCCTTATGCCTCGAGAGAAGAGGATAACAAGCCATTGTGGAATGGTGTGAAACAGTGTAGTGAGAGACGAGGAGAGAATAAAAGTGTCCCGCTTTCCGATGCTCGTGAATTGCCACCTTTCTTGCGGACGCTGACATGCAACAGCGAGCCCCTTTCTCTGCTCTGTGACTTCCGCGCTCATCTGGCCGGGGCGCTCTCCGAGGTGCTGAAACGGAACAGTTGGCGCTATTATGTCCCCGTATGAACAAAACGTGAAAAAAGTACGCTACACCATGATAAAGCCTACATTTAGCGGAATGGTTTAGGAGGAATGAGCTAAATGGCAGCTCAGACACTGCCTTAACCGCCGTGCCAAGCCCCGGGTTTTTAATGGAGTGCTGAACACGTTGGCCGTTGTGTGATGCATGTTCGTAGCAACGCGAATAATGCTTATAAAACGACTCACACGCTGTTTTTATACGGCTGTAAACAGATCAGTCGCACGTCTCACTCTCGTGTCACTTAGTGTATGGAGCCTAATCTCGAAGGTGAAACAAAAAGGAGTGCCCTGCGGTGCCGCTACACGGCGTGTTACACGCAGCAGCCTGCAACGTCACGGTTCGAGTGAAAGACAGCGTCTTTCAGAGTTGACCGTGCGTCACTCACTTGAGTGATCTAATACCAGGCAGGCGAGGGGTGCTTGTGGGCTGTGTGTCTGACGTGTCACGGCTACAAAAACGTATTTAGATATGCAAAACACGTTATCTCAACAACAACAACAAAATACCCCCCCGGCTCCACCATACACATTCCCGCTTTCCACTTGCAGCTCTCGACTACATTTGAATGAAAGTAGCTCACTTTATTGAGCGCGTAGGCTACCCCTCTGGGTCGGCGATGGGTTCCGAGTCTACAGAGACTCTACTCTCTACTCAATAGCTCGTAGAGACATTAAAAAAAAAACATCAATAATCTCCAACCGGCGAGTAAAGGCAAATGAGCCAAAGAAAGTGAATGTATAGGCCCAATAAATAAGTGCAGAATTCCTCAAATGACACAACCAAAGATAACACCTCTGATTTACATGGTAGTTTTGTATAGCACACGCGTCATCGTCATTCATTTGGCATGACGTTTTACGTCCGTGTTTACGTGTTGCATTAGGTAACGCGGGTTGACGTGAAGCAAGCTTGTGAATGTGGGTGATACAAGAGGCGGAGAGGGAGCCGTGTGCTCGCGTCGTGTCACGTCTCCTCACGTCTCCGTCTGTACCACAGCGCGAGGCTCTGGTGCCGCTCAATGGGAGGAGAGGGCAACTGCTCGTGGCGGCGTTACCAAGGGACCCGCGAGCAGTTGCCGCCACGCCACAGGCGCCCACGCGGGCAGCGTGCGGATGGGAAGAGACGTGTGGCGTGTTAACAAGTGCGTGGCATAATTAACGAGGTCCGTTATTTTAGGCGACACCGGACCAAACAAGACGTCCCCATGACGAAAAGCTCTGTTGCACTTGTAGTAACGTGACGAACGATGACGGCCCTGCCGAATAATTGTCTACAGGTAGGGCTGCATGTGGTCAATGCTTTTGCATTGCATAAACTTTTTTTTAGGCATGGTCATTTGAATATGTGGGCTATTATGAGAACACTGCTGTGTTTTAAGGTACAATTTGCTGGAGAGCCAAACTTTTCAGTTTGAACTGCTGGCAATGCACGCTAGGGTGACGGCGTTTGAAATTACGGAGATTATGACACAGTGATGGCGATGCTTAAGTGGACCCCGTGTCTTGGATTTAATGTTGATGTTTATGTCAAATCAAATGGTACACGGCGTGGGTGACTAGAACTGTGAGTCATAGCCAATGTACTATTGTGGTCGTAGAAGCGATCTGGGTGTAAAAATAGCCCAAATCTGAAGCCAAGACAGTGATGAAGAAACGCGTGGGTCCCTTGTCAATCGTGCCATATCGGACCTGCTCTACTGGCATCCAAAATGTGGGTGTTCATCAAAAACACTGATCTCAAAGTAGTTTTTTTAGGGGGGAAAATAGTAAATTCTGTCAAATGAAAATTGCCTAATTATGATGATAACTCTTGAAGCCTCAACGAGAGCTGTAGCGTTTTCCGTTATAATTAATCAGACAGAGGCCGTAGTGTGAGACACCCCCACCCCTCCACCAAGCGCCTGGCCGCGCGCGCGCGCGCGCACACACACACACACACACACACACACACACACACACACACACACACACACACACACACACACACACACACACACACACACACAACTGTAGCTTACTGCAAAGTCAGTTAAGGTGTTCTATTAGCATGATGCATATTAGTGGGGCGGTAAATTGCCAAACATTGACCGTATATGGGAATGAAGGCAGATGGATGATGTATTTAAGATAATTACTGGCACCCTGCTCTTAGTGGACGAAATAACTGAAACCTCATGAGAGAGTGCTCCGTGCCACGAATTACAATTCCATTCGCCTGACGCCGTGTTGAGGAACCTCCTTGCAACTACCGAGACGTTATCACCCATCCTTATCTTCCAGTCAACTCAAGCAACACACTCGACTCCATAATGCAACAGACACTTCAATGATAGAAGACAGAGAGCGTCATTGGCGTAATTAGTCCTTAGATTCCGGTTTCACAGAAATACTACAGTGAACCACCCTGTATGATTATAACTTCGGGTGCTATAACAGCGACATTCGCCAAGCAGCACCCCCCCCCCCCTCCCCCCCCCCCCCCCCCCTACTGATTAGCATTCACCGACGGTTTGGGGGAAGCCTGCTGCATTTCTTCACAGGGAGCTTAGCATCACAGGAGGTGGGGGCAAACTTACCGTTTACCGAGGTGGCCAGTAGCCCCATATACAAGAAGAGCAGCCGGCTCCAATGGTGCGCTTGTATTCCGCGCTTCATTAGCGCAAAAATCCGTATTCCTTCTCCTTTCCGGGGTGCGTTATGTGTATGCCTGCTGCAAGCGCATTCTGTTCTCCTCGCAAGTCCCACTCCGTCCCGGTTTGAGGCGGTTGTCATGGCAGGGGTTTTATGGCACGAACTGTAGTTCTCAGACGGTTTGTAAAGGGAGATTCACTTGGTGTCTGCGCGGTGAAAAATCCCAATGCATCGAGGCTCGGTTCTCGCAGCTGGACTGAACCATGTCATTCGTACCGAGGGGTTAGCAAATCTCGCCTTTAAAATAAGATTTTTAACACCTCGACGGAAGGAAAACCGCGGAGACCGAAGGCAAGCGTTGACTTATTTACCCACGCGCAAAATATCACAGAAGAGTCGGTCCCTCGTCGCTCGAAATACCAAACCCAAAAGGAGAACGCGTCAAAGACGGAGATCCATTCTTCACTTTATTCCAGAACAGCGATTCGTTATTTCTTCAATCTATTTCCAATCATCAAAAGCATTTGCCTTGTTGATTAATCCAGGTCTAAGTCGTTCCTCCTTAAACACTCAATGAAAATTTAAGATCCCAAAAAAGCCTAAATTGTCCGCATCCTAAACAGAACACATCTTTTCTGAAGTTATCGAACAACGTTAGGCTAAATATGTTTCACTGAAGATGGGCCATTGCATCCCCGTATAGCAGACCTAAATAGCGTTGGCTACAGCATCTCGGGTCTGTACGACGCCAAGTACCAGACTGCAGACCTGCTCCGACTCAGCATCTCTCTCTCTCTTTTTCTCCTGCTATCTCTCCCTCTCTCGCTCTCCCCCTCCTCTCTCTCTCTCACTCTCTCTCTCTCTCTCTCTCTCTCTCTCTCTCTCTCTCTCTCTCTCTCTCTCTCTCTCTCTCTCTCTCTCTCTCTCTCTCTCCTCTCTCTCACATACACACACACACTCTCACCACCCTCGCCCCCTCTACCTTGAACTCTCTTCTCCCCAATTATTACTGACCTAAATAATAAAATGTACATATATCTAAGTAGATTACAAGTATGAATATTTGTATAATAATAATAATAATAATAATAATAATAATAATAATAATAATAATAATTGTATTATTATTATTATTATTATTATTATTATTATTATTATTATTATTATTATTATTATCATCATCATCATCATCATCATCGAAAATTGCCATAGGCCTAATGCCATTTATTGACGATGCCTCTCCTGGGAATGGGGGATACACGTCAAAAAAGGCAACCAGAGACGGCAACTTGTTGCAAAATAGCTCAAAACTCCCGTTTGCATGAGTGTCAGGACTTTTTTATTAAGTATTGTATAAAGTATTGCCATAATACACGATCTTAGTGCATCGGAAGAGGTTGATCATTGGCATGATGATTCCACTTCAGAAAAGCAAAAAGTAGGTTTACAAGTTTTCCCTGCAGTGACCTTATTTATTATCAATGCGAAATTAAAGGAAACTTTAGCTGAGCCACAAGCATACAGTAGCCAATTTGGTAGTTCTGTTCGTCCGTTGCCGACGAAAATATTATGTATGTACTTTAATTAAACATTTTAACCCCGGAAATACTGGCCTGAATTAGCCTGTGGAGTGAGATAAACTCGCTTTGAGCCAGGCTGATAATGACATGGGTCAATAGTATGAGGAGTTATCTTCATGGACCAGCTTGCATTTGGGTGACACTACAAGATGATTTAACCCCTGCAATTAATTTGATAACGATGGCAGAAACCCAAATTGTGAATTCTAATAAGGAACCGAATTATCAGATATGTAGTCATAACATCCTCTTTGGGAGGATATATACAGTATATATACTTAATTTTATTTATTTTTTTAGCTTTTTCCTTAGGGTAAATTTTGGAAGTTCACGTTTTATCTTCAGGCAGTCTGCCCCAGCACTAATAGATACAAATGCTAACATTAGCCATCTGCTTCCCCGTGAGGGATGCATTAGCCAGGCTGCTAGTTAACCAGCTAACACCAGTAGCGAGATAACGAGCTACCATGCCGATGCTTCTTGTCCAGCAATTATTTTTTCCCTCGCTCCTGCCGCTCTACCACACAGTCGGATCAGGGTCAAACAGCAAACTTGAGCAAAGGTAAATTTACAGAAAGACGTCATTGCACATTGGATAAACAATGGATAAATACTACATTATCACATGCAGTAATTGTGGTAAAGTTGACCGGCTTTGCTTAGTTTTGTATAGGTAGTACACTTCAACATCAACTTGCAATGAATTCCTCCATTTTGGAAGCACAGGAGCATTGTAGTTATATTTGTAGTAATCTTTTTTTGGTCATTGTTTAGTTAGTAATAGTGAAATGATTGTAATTATGGGAAGATATTGTTGTTTGTCACTGCCACAGCGTTTTTCGTGGCAAAAATGTTTTGTCTCTACTGTACGATACAATACATAAAAGTTTATTTGCGCAGTACCAGAAATCTTGAGTCCTCTCAATATGGCGTGTCTTGCTAACAAAACCATGATCCAATGTGATGTACAGGCTTGGCTGGCTACGTTTGCTCTGCAGTGCAAGCAAACTTATTGTTCATCATGAAAACCTAGTCAATATTGAATTGTGCCAATATTTTGTAAACTTTGATTTGTTTTACCTAAATGTCTAAATCATATTTTGGCCTACAACCTTGTTAATTTCTCTGTGGTGATTGAGTCATATTTCATGAGTCTTTGCTCTGCCACATGTTGGCAGAGAGCGATGGGTGAATTTTTTTTAACTTAAAATCCACAACTTCAAAAGCTAATTGTGTTTCCTCACAGGACCGATAGCTGGTCACCTATTTCAGCAGTTTAATCTGAAATTGAATGTTACTGGTAAGTTAATGTACACACCTGCCAACACATAAGGTTAAATATTTATTTGATATTTCAGATGTTTGAAGTTCAAATCGTCCACCCTAATGCTTTACAACAACATTCCACAACCCTTTCGGGGTCAATACCTCCCACTCATCCTGTAAGCAAAGACATTGTAAAGCACATGCATTTAAACATGCAATAAATTGTCAGCATTTAGTCTATCTAAACCTCTGTTAACAACATTCAACATAATTTCAAGCCCCAAGCAAACATAATAATTTTGCCAATGTCATTTGTACATTAATTCAAAATTTTTATTTCCCCCCCCAATACATATAGAGCAAAGTGGACTGATTTTCCAATACCATACATTCAAATTAATGTCCAGGACATGCATAGTGATGCGAGTAGTGACCAGGAGCAAGTGACCATGGTAATTTTCATTTTGCCAAGGAAGGACAACAATCCTCTTTGTCCCCCTGAGGACATGGGAATTGTGGTTGAGGGTGTCTTCATGGAACTTAAGGATGACAAGATGTCCTCAACCATAACCATAACCTCCATAACTAAGTGATGTTCAAGTGATTGATCCAGTGAGAAGTTTAGAATTTTACTTTTTCTTTTCATTTTGCATTTTGCATATAGCCATGTGAAGGCTTCCCAGGTGAATATGGTTGCATAGTTCATTCTTTTTTTTTTTAGGGCGTTTAAGCAGCTTACAATTTGCAGGGGGCAGCTGTGTACAGCACCCAGGGAGCAATCTGGGGTTCAGTGTCTTCCTCAAGGACACCTCGACATGTGGAGGTGGCAGGATCGAACCACCAAACCTCCAGTTAGTGGACGACCCACTCTATCCACTGAGCTACTGCCGCATCATCATTTTTTCCAGAGATGCACTCATTGACAAACACAGAAGCACACATACAGACACACACAAACACACAGAAATGAATGTCTATAGAAACTGTTTCATTGAAGATATTTTGAATGACTTCCACTAGGAGAACACACATACACACACAAACACTGCTAGTTGGGAATTACTGATTTACTGTGAAATGGCACTTATTAAAAGAAATGCAGTTTACATGTTGTGAATAGATATACAATTCTGAGACATTGAGACTGTTGTTTGTATTTGAACGGTACTTCAATAATTTGCTTGAAACAAAATCAAATAATTAAAATGGGTAGATTTAAAGTGCAATCTTAATTGCAAGTGCCCCATATTTGGGTATTCAAAAGTCAAAAAATAATGTAGATAATGTGAAATATTTGTTTTATCAGTAGATTCAAAGCAAGATATTACTTTGGCATCAACAAAAAACAGCAATTATTTTATGTAATTTTCTTAGGCAAATCCAAAGTAATTGTTTTATTGTATGCTCGATGTAGACATTTCTACATGAGGATTGAAGGAAGTGCTCATGAATGGTACAGAGAATGTCTTGTGAATCTACAGAATTATCTGTTGGATTGGATTGAGAAAAGTGTCCGTAAATGGGATATACTGTCATATACAGAATTATCGGTATTAGGTTTGAAGGACATGTATCGGAAAAGGCATATGTGAATTGATAAATACATCTTCCAAAAGCAAGAAGCAGCTTGAGATTGCACTAATGGTTTTGTACCATCAAAGCACTGGTAGTAACACTTGCATGTTTTTGCCAGCACAAGGTTGGTTGCGCATGGTTTGTGCTGCATGTAGATGTAACCCAACATGCAGACATAGCCTGACATTCTGTTTGCTGAGAATGAGCAACTTCTGGTAAATTAATCTTGTGAAGGGGAAGGCATATTGAAATTTGAAATGCCATGTATTTCAAAATGTCAGCCAAAGTTTCATGAACAAGTAGGCCTGTGTCTGATATTATTTCACTGATTCATTTGACAAAAGAAAGCCGAAGAAACTGTGGCTTTCAACTGTAGCCCTTCTTTCTGTCCATCTCAAATGGAATTCAGAATGTGACTCATCGTTTCTATGGCAGCTCAGACATCAGCCTCGTTATCATGTTTACCTTCAAAACGAAACAAGCCAAATCCAACATTGAAACACTCTACCAGACTGACCCAAAGTTGCACAGTTGTGTTTTTCCTGGGAGCAAACATGATGAGAGCAGATCCTTTTCGACCGCGGCCGGCACCGAAGCTAACATGGGCCGTAGCCGTACCCTTTCCACGCTCTACTTGGATTCACCCAAACGTACCAGAGGATGACTTTGACCGCGTTTGTCAGACGACATGGAAGAACACGCAACGCATCGGTGCCCCGCGCAAGGAAACCACGACGAGGGACGCCGAGGCTGCCGGAGATCAGCAGTCTCACGGGACGCCCCGCAGCGGAGGCTGTACCGTAGATGCAGATGACCTGAAAGGACGGTGCGTTGTGTTGCTAACTGACTTTACATGGTGGTTGTGGGGGGCGGTGGCACACAAGCAATCTTGTGTCTTGTTAAACCACTAATGATTGACTTAATATTTATCATTGATTTAACATAATATTTGTCTGTGTGATATAAGTTATATAAGTTGTGATATAAGTTTTGGTTACTGTTGAGTCACTGTTGAGTCAAGCAACCTTATGTCTTGTTAAACCACTAATGGGTTATGATTGACTTAATATTTATCATTGATTTAATGTAATATTTGTCTGTGTGATATAAGTTTTGGTTACTGTTGAGTCACTGTTGAGGCATTTAGCAGATGCTTTTCTCCAAAGCAGATTTACAGTGACTTCAGAGATGGGGGTTAGGTATCCAGTATGCTAGATGACAAATCCGTATCTGAATATATTGCTTTGGCAGAAACTGTCTGCTAATTGAGCAAATAGTACTAAATAGTATGTCATTATTGTAGTGAAGGTACATGTTTGAATTTAACAGGTGCTCTTATTTCCATGGGCTTAAGCCGACCAGGCAGAACTTTTTGAGACGCACACACAGGCACGCACACACACGCGCGCGCGCAAAGTTAATACGCACCATCTGCTTACCGGCCAGTCATGGTTCTGTGTGCAACTTTGGTTGTCTGTTCAGGGGCCTGGCTCAACAGACCGGTCGGCCGGAGATTGAGCCACATTAAAAAGTCATAAACTCCTCCCAGGCCTCTGCCCTTTGTGCCCTACCAGAAGTGAGAGTAAAAGAGGGCTTACTTTATACGACCAATGCTGCGTCTAGCGTGACGTTTGGTTCAACTGATCGGAAAAATATGACACTACCCTTTTTTCGTTTCTTTGACAGTAGAACACTTAAGAGGTGGGAAATGTCTCTTGGTTTTGTGGTGATTATGGTGACGGTGAAGAATTAACAAGTGGTCCTGACCATTTGATTTTAAATAAAAAAAACAGGCAATGCAACACACAAATGTGTGTTCACCACTCTCCACAGGGTCAAGATGGGAGAGAAGGAAGCAGATGAGTTGTTGTCCATGGTTCGCCAAAGGTTTGAGGACCTGTATGAGAGCAAGGAGTTAATCTGTCCATGTCCTTATCTCTGGGACCAAAGCAAGGCGCCGGAGGGATGTCAACATGACCTGGGGAGAACAGAGATCCCGGTAAGCTCCAAGATTTGACATTGTATAAAGTTTCTCTTGTCCAGTGTACAACTGTAAATACTAATACCTACATTTAAAAAAGTCTTCTATGATGCATATGTACGGTGAGTGCACCCTCGAGTTTGGCACTGTTTGTTACAGTTTGGTACAAAACACACCGAGCCTGGTCTCTGTGGCGAACTAAAGCTCCTCTCTCCGCCTGCTTTGCATTCCATCACACCAGGGCCGCCGCGTCAAGGAGACAAGCTGGAGCGGTGGGATTGTGCTCAAAGGGGTTAAACAGCAGATTTGTGCGGACGGCAGGAACCAGCCCAGCTCCACCGAGTCCGTCATCCCGTCGCGTCCCTTCATCCCAGGGAGGCCTCTTCAGCCTGCGTTCCTCCCAAAGGATCAGCCGCTCTGCCCTGTGATCCCCACAACGCCTGGGAGAAGCCGGCGCGCCCCACCCGTGGACAAAGGTCACGACCCCCGCCGGGCAGACCAGGAGGACGCCCCCGGTCGTGCTTCCCACAGGACCCCTCACGCCTGTCGCAGTGAAAGCGTTTCAGACGCCGCCAGCGTCTCTTGCAGCAGTGATGGCGACGGCGATGCCCGGGCACTCCCCGGCCAGCGTACCTCGGCCACCGACAGTAGCGATGAAGAAGACGTGGCGACTCCCACCTTCGGCAGCGGGCAGTGTCACTGCGAAGCCTCGGGGCCTCAGCAGAAGCCCACCCTGTGCTATGGTTCCACCTGGGACCTAGATCTCCCGTGTCGGCCACTCAACCCCGAGGCCAGCGAGCCGGTCCTAGCCGAGCCTTCGCCGGTGGCCGCCGAAACGGGCGTCTCCCTCGCTCTTCCAGCACCGACGTCCGCTGTCCTGCCCGTAGTGAGCGAGGCCAGCAAACCATTCCCACCTTTCGAGGTGAGCTCTGGCCACGAGAGGGATTCCCTAGTTCTTCAAAGACACAGGGAAGTTTCACCGCTCGCCAAAAACCTGACGGCAGGGTCTCCTCCTGCATCCATGGCTGCTTTGGCTCGGGAGGTGATTCCCGACAGCCGAGCGACGCCCTTTCCCCTCAACCCCCTTGTCCAGCCCCGTGTTACCGCGGCGTTCAACATCACTGCCAGCTCCCCTGTCTGGTGGCTGGTGAAGGCTCCGGTCCAGCAAGGCAAAGCAGCGACACCGCCGTCGTCCAAGGCTCAGCCCCCGCGTCAGCAGGCTGCCTACGACCTACTGGCTGACTTCCCCGTGCTCCAGCCCCATAACGAGAAGCCCCCCGCTCGGGGCCAGGTCAGGGGTGCGGACAGAAGAAGGAGGGGCCCCGCGGTGCGGCAGGTTAACGGGCCCCGCAATGACGGATGTGGAGCGCGGAAGACTGAACGCGGTCAGCCTGCGGTTCCCGGACCCGCGTGGGAAGGAGATCAGAGGCTGTGTGTCCCTCCACCTCTAGCCATGCCAGGCTTGGGCAACCCTCCCGCGGCCCACTGTGAAGGGACGGCAGCCCACGCACAGCTGAATACAGGTATTGCACCCCCCATATCCATCTAAAGCATAGCATGTGCCACTCGGTCTGTTGGACTGCTTGGACTGTCTGTATTGGTCCACTTTCAACTGTCATGCTCCCATTGTGTGCAAGTACCCAGTAATTACCCTCTCTCCATGGTTTTTCGCTACTTTTTTATATATATATTTTTTTTTTTCTAATGCTCTGCCATTATTTCAGCTTACCAGCACTCCAGCTCGTAGCCTTATAAACTGTAATATATGTGCTGGCAGTGAAGCCAAATACAGATATGACCTCCCTGTAATTTTTTTTTTTTTTTCATAAAACTAAAGTTGACAACTTGTCAAAGTCAAAGAAGAAACTATTTAGAGTTTAGAGTGGGTGAGTCCGGTCTAAGGTACAGTAGGGGACAGCCTGACACAGTGAGGACACGCAGACACACACACACACACGGGTGTGTGTGTGAGGATCTATTATTGATATTAATGACACCGTCACACTTGACTAATTAAAAGCCGGACCGAAGCCACACCTGGCCCAGTCATAAAATGGGCGGAGTCACACCCCCACAGAGTCCCACTAATTAATCTACAGCTCACACACACTCACACACACACACACACACACGCACACACACGCACGCACGCACAGCACTGCCGCTCAAGCTCATGCTGTTTAGTTTTGTCGTGTCGAGACTTGAGTTTTAATGTTCTATTTTTGCCAAATTACACATCCACATCCTGCCAGCTTGAGGATTATTTTCCGGAATTTAGGAATGTCACTACGCAAAAACAAAACGAAAATTAAAACCACCGTATTTAGCCAACGGCTGGCCTCTGGCAACACGGCTGGCAACACGTCATATAACGGCCCACTTTCCCACTCATTCACACACACACACGCACAACCCCTAGTGCACGACTACGCTCACCCACACACACACACACACACACACACACACGCGCGCGCGCACATACATAAGCAAGTATGCTTAGACCTCATCTTGCTCGGTGCGAGAGCGTGGGCGTGTGTGTGTGTTTTTTTTTTTTTTGCAGGCAGTGGCTGCACCTCCGCAGCAGCAGCACCACCAAGCACTTCCTTGGTTGGTTGACTCAGAGGGAAAATGTTTCCGTAATGAGGGGGATTACTGCGTGCTGGCAGAGTGAATTACACGGAGAGCCCTCCACACTGGCTGACTGCAGCGGAACACAGCCTCGGACACGGCTACGGGCATTACGTTAACGCGGCAGCAGCCTCTCGTTTATTTGATTATTTTTAGAAAGAAACTTTTGCACAGTCGTGACTGCCCGTGCTTGCCCACTGCAATGTGCTGCGTTGTGGTGTGTGTGTGCGCTTGTACAGACGCACTTGTTTGCGTGTGCATGTGTGCGCGTGCGAGTGTGAGCGTCTGCGTGTGTGTGTGTGTGTGTGTGTGTGTGTGTGTGTGTGTGTGTGTGTGTGTGTGCTTGTGTAAGACTGAGAGATATTTGGGTGTATTCTAACAGCTGGTCATCACTGACACTTTGATACTCTTGATATCATTGGCTCATCGATTCCACTCCAATCCTCTAGGGGGCGTCAGAAACGTCCTTCTGCGGCCTATCCTACTGGGAGCTCTACAGCCTAGTCAGAGTTTGTGCTCACACACATACGATCATTAAACTGATGCACAGGCACACACACACACACACACACACACACACACACAATAAGTCAAGGGCAGGGGTGTAAACGGAGCCCGACATTAACCTTTGTCCCTGCGTGTGGCTCCTCCCAGAGGCCGACACTAGTGCAGACACACGCGGGGCCACTCCGGTTGCCAGCGCCCATGCCGGCGTCGCCAAGCGAGCAGCTGCCACGCCGGAGAAAGCCAGGGGCAGCGTTTCCCGGCACGCCACCAACGCCAACGCCGACGGCAACGGTAAACCCATACCCCGGCCGGCTTCCTCTTTCACTGACACGAATGTGTGTGTGTGTGTGTGTGTGTGTGTGTGTGTGTGTGTGTGTGTGTGTGTGTGTGTGTGTGTGCGTGTGTGCGTGTGTATGTGTGTGTGTGTGTGTGGAGATGAGCAGGGCATGGAGGTCTGGGATGGTTAAGTTTCTCGACGGAGCTAATGAAGAATTAATGAGGAGATTGCAGGGTCTGGTGCGTGTATACTCACCCACAACCTCTGGCACCGAGGTAACTGTACACCTCTGAGGGTACACCCCCCCCCCCCCCCCCCACCTTTCCTTTGTTGAATTTTTTTTGTACACTTGAGATGAAAATATACGGTGTCTCCGAAGTGTAAAATATCAGAGTGTTTTTTTTCCGTATTTTTTTTATTTTTATAAATGACCGCCAGTCAGATTGATAGCCCCGGTGCATGAAGCTAATGGTAATGGTGACGAATTACATTTGTCATATGGGGGCGGTTGGGTGGGTGACATCAGAAGGGTATATTGCAGACAGAACTCAAAATCCAAAACACTCACCTCCCTTGTTAATTAGAAGCCATCTCTTTACCTGTCAAATGAGTCAAAATCTCATTGAACCTGAGTGTGGCAATAAAAAACAAACTTGCGTTTACTAGTGGCCGACAGCAAAGCTGCGCTAGGGAGACAAATATAAAACAAGTGTGTGTGTACAGTATCACCGTCTCGTATAAAGTTTTTCGTTTTTTCTGTCCTCCTCCTGTGACCGTGTTTTTCAGTCAAGGGCAAGTCTCCGGCTGCTAATAAGAAGGCTGCCTGCCAAGCCACGCCTTCCTCACCGACAGCCAATCCGTCAAGAGTTCCACACCCTCAGGCCGCTCACCAGCCTATGAGATTGGACTTCACCCCCTCACCCAACGTACCTATATTTTTCACACGTTTTGCTGTCGTGTGTGGAGTTTAGTGTAACTTCTTGAGCCATACGTTGTTGTGCTCTCTATAGGCTAAATAGTGCAAATGCAATTTCAGTTACTGTCCCTTTCTTTCCCGAGTCTATCCATCTCTCTGTCTCTCTTTGTCTTTGTCCACATGTGTGTGTTTATAAATCTCCCTGTGAGCCTGCCTCTGTCTATCTCTACATTGCCTCTTTGTCTACCTGCCATTATGGGGCTCTCTGTTTCCATGTCTCAACGTGCCCCTCAGAGAGACCCGATGTCTCTCTGCCATTATGTCTACGTCTTTGTACGTCTCTCGGGCTCTCTGCGTCTCCCCCCCGCCAAGACTCCTTTGTGTGTTCATTCTGAAAGGCGCAGCTTGGCTTCTTCATCTTGTTTTCTCTTGAATACCCCGGTCTGGTAATTTATGTATCTATTATTATTATTATTATTTTTTTTTTTTCTTCGTTTTTGAACCCATGCATGAAGGTGAGTTCAGAGATGCCCCCACCCCTACCCCCACCCTCACCCCCACCCCCACCAGCACCACTCTGGGACCCCTGCTGACCCTCTCTTACAGCCCGGCCGGGTAATTACTGCAGGTGAAATGCAAATTCCTGCCGGGTAGAGGTGGAGGTGTAAGACTCTCCCGGAGGCCAGACAGGAAATGAGATGGAAAGGGCAGTGAGGAAGAGAGAGAGACTGAGACAAAGAGAGACTTGGGAGGGGGTGGATTAAAAGGTGCGTGGGTGAGGGAGGTAGGCATTATAAAAGGTGTATTTTTGGCTGTGGAACAGCTGATGCATGCAGGGATGCAAGTAAATGTTTATAGAGGTTGTGAGGGGGAAAAAAAAGGAAAAAGCATGAGAACTTCTCCTATGCCACTGATGCATTTTAATATCATGCGCACGCGCCCACAAATGCAAATGTGCACGCGCGCACACACAGACACACAGACACACGCGGGCACTCAAACAGAAGAAAACACAAGTTGTTATTTTTCCGTTTCAATGACCACACCCTAAATATTCTGCCGTATAAAATGTTACGAGCGGCAGAAAATGGAGAACCGGGGAGAGATGAAAATGGAGATTCTGCCGAAACAAAGGCAAACAACAACAACAAACACATACAAATCAGATAGAGCTCCTTTCCTGAGAGAGAGCCTGAGCAGCCACAGTCACTGGTGGCTTCCTCAGAAAAAAAAAAACCCAGAACACCGCAACCAAAGTTAAATAAAACTTCCACAGCCTATCTCTCCTTCCTCCTCCAGCTCCCTCATCTATTTTTAACCCTGTCATCCACCCACCCATTGCCATTCAGTCATTCATCAATTAATCCATTCATCCATTAAATCATAATTCCATTCGTTTTGTGTTGTTTTACTTATTTTCCGGTATCCGTCAGTGGATTTGGCAACCTGGCATTCCTTGGCAGATGGCCGCGAGCCTCTGTCAAGCTATAATGAAAAAAAGCATCATCAAAAATAGAGGATTGTGAACTATGATATGAAACCTTAAAGTAGCAGAGTTTGTCTTGAACGCAGTATCCATTAGTTATAGCAGGTGTGAGGCAGTGGGTAACCAGGAAAGAAGGAAGGGAGAGCACGAGGGAGGGAGAGAGAGACAGACAGACAGACAGACAGACAGACAGACAGACAGTGACAGAGACAGAAGGAGAGGGAGAGAAAGAGAAAGAAAGACAGAGAGAGAGGGGGAGAGAGAGAGACAGGCAGGCAGAGTGGGTGTGATATTATGTGTGTGGAAGTGGGGAAAAGGGAATGTGTGCAAGGGGGTGTGTGCGTGTGTGCGTGTGCGTGCGTGTTTGTGTGTCAAAAAAGAGACTGCAAGTCAGAGTCAGAGAGCTCTCAAGCTTTTGTGAGCGTGACTGGCAGAAATGCGTTGCGCCAAAGTTTTCCCTCTCGCAATATACACTCTCTCCAGCTAATAACCATGTTGTTTAGCTGTTGCTAGGCTACAGAGGTCTGTTGTTGTCCTGTGGCAGTTGGGCTTTTTTTCTCCTCCCAATTTTGTGTGTGCGTGCGTGTGCGTGTGTGTGCAGTGTAGGAGGTATTGTATAGAAAATTCAGCGCAACCTTACGGTCACCAAGGGGAAAATATGTTGCACACGTAGATGACAATACAATGGGGAAATGAAAAAAGTCATGTTCCTTTTTGTTTGTTCCTTTTTTGGCCGGGTAACTGATCATCTCCTCGGTGTACATAACACATTTGAAAAAGCAAGAAACACACGGTGAACTGAACGTGTGGGTCCACGCACCAGAACTATGTGTCGAACTAACGGGGCGACTCGTACGTCCAGCGAAAGTTTCAAGGGCGTCACGAGGGGAAGGGGGGGGGGGGGGGGGGGGGGGGGGGGGCAACCCTCATAACACGTAACAAGCCAAACAATGGCTTTCACTGCACTGCCGTCGCGTCGTCTGATGGACACGGCTATCCTTCGTCAACACTTGCATTTGCGTGTGGGATTCGGAACATAATCCCAAACGGCTCCCAGTGTCTGAATTCCCGCACAAACACGTGTCCTCCGGCGAGCCAAGAGCGATGGGACAGCGCGGCGCGACCACCAAGCGCCGGGTTTCGTCAAGATACATTCGGGCAGTTTAATCAGCGAAAGGATTTAAGCCTTTAAACACGGAAAACCCTTTCCTCCATTCACTTTAGCCCGAGGGTCCTGCCGTGTGCGTGCGTGTGTGCGTGCATTAGCGGGAGACAGAATAAAGACTTGGCTTGCGTGCCAGATGCGCTGAATGTGCTTGTATTTAATGTAGAGTATAATATTAATGCCGAACAGAAGTCTGTGCACCTTCACACCGCCGCAAAAGTTACAGCAAACAAAGAGCACCGTAACTAGGCAACCAAAAAAAAAAAAGTGTTCTCAGGGTTGCAACGTCTGCACTACTCCAAGAACGCACTTCAAAGGCCCCGTGGAATTATGGGATACGCCCCCCCCCCCCCCTCCCCCTCCTCCCACCCCACTCCTCCCCTTCCCAATAAGGTTTAGCATGGGGGTGGGAAGCTATCTACCACCGAAGAAGAAGAAAAATAATAAGAAGCCTTGATGCCCTCCATATAAATCCCATGGCTTGTTCTTTCGGAGGAGGGCACCGGCTCCGGTGTGGATCTCCACAGCGCGTGCTCAAGGGAGACTTCTTGCCGTCACCCTGCTTAAACTACTACATTGATGTAATCATATGTTTTCTGCCGTCCCCCCCCCCCCCCTGCATACTAAAACTGCCCAGAGAGGCAGAGGCGCGACGGACGAAAACACTTCAGCGGGAATTCATCTGCCAGACATGTTTCCGGTGAAACGCTGAGGAAATGCAGGGACACAGGATCAATGTTATCTGAGAAATGTTACGGGCACGAGGCCTTGGAAGTCTGGAGTTTTATGTATTCTGTGGAGTGGATAGGGTAGAAAATTGAGCCCTTTTGGGGGGAAAATGAGCATCAAGTTGAAAGCTAATTAGTCTCTTATTATGCGATGAAAACACAAATCTTCAGTGCAAAGGAAAAATTTACGTTTTTTTTATTTTTTTTTATTTTTTGGGGGGGTTCTTGTCTTTCCGTATAGAAACCTTTCAACTCGCATTTGACTCGCATTAATTTCCTCCGCCATATTGCCCTACTTATTTTATATTCACCCCCACACAACACACACCCACATACACACACTGACTGAGGCTGTGCTGTATTTCTGAGATAGAAAACAGAGACAGTTTATTGAACCCGAACCACTCTTTACTTATTCATCCTGTTTGGGGAGGCAAAGCACACCTTCAGTCAAACACCAGTACACACACGCGCACACACACACACACACACACACACACACACACACACACACACCCCTAGCCCCCCCACCCCCTTCTTTTTTTCAAACCTTTTTATTTGTTCTGTCTCTCAAAAAAAAAAAAAACAAGCCTCCACACCTTCTTCACATTGGCACTTTGTTGGCTCTTCCAGAGTCCAACATTGATTCTCTCCTCTTGGTGTCCACCTCTGTCCTGGAACGCATTCCAGCCATTTTCTCTCACCCATTCCTGTTTGCTCTCTCTCTCGCTCGCTCTCTCTCTCTTCTTTTAGCATCGTTTCACCCTCGCTGTGCCCTGCCTCTCGGGGTGTGTCCCCTCTCTCTCTCTCTCTCTCTAAACATGTCCCTGTTTCTCTCTCGCCCTCTCCCCGTTTGCTTCTATGTATCTCTCGCTCCCTTCTTTTTATCTCCATCTCCTCTCTCTCTCTCTCTCTCTCTCTCTCTCTCTCTCTCACTCTCTCTCTCTGAGAGATGAGGCCAATGGTCTCACTTCTGCCCTTAAATAAAAAAAGTGACCATACATAGCACACATGCCGCATGCCACCGCCGAAACATTCCAACCGACGGCTCGTCTCAGAAGTGTGGGCTGTTTTTTTTTGTTTTTTTTGTCAAGCGTGCAGCTGCATCTTCTGACCTCCCTCGATTCTCAATTTATTTCATGAAACTGTCAACTTGTATTACACATGTGCCCCCCCCCCCCCCCCCCCCCCACACACACACACACGCACGCACGCACACACGCACGCACGCACACACACACACACACACACACACGCACACGCACACGCACACGCACACGCACACAGACACACACACACACAACCAGCCTGCCCTCGTGCAATAAATCTCCCTCAGCCTAGATTGGGCTGAAGTTGTTCCGGAATGAGGATAATCGCCAAAAAGTCACGTGAGAATATGGAAAATGCTGAACGCACGTGAAGCCTAAATTAGAAAAACTTGGCTCGCGCGCATCTCTCTCTCTCGCTCACAGATGTGTGTGCGTGTGTGTGTGGGTCCCATGCTCACTGTGCACGTGACACCATGGCCCTTTGTAATTAGATATGTGGGGAGCGATGAGAATGAGGAGAGGGAGAGAGAGAGAGGGAGATGGACAGAGAGACAAAGGGAGAGAGTGTGTGGTGGGGGGGGGGGGGGTGCTTGTTGTTGATGCATCGGCCCCTGATGGATGCTCCTCATAAGCCGGTCCCAATCAGAGCTCATCCCTCATCTCCCATATCCTACACCCACTCCCTCCACTGCTGCTGATCTACATCACGTTGTGGATGTATCCACTGCCCCTGCCCCTATTCATCCCCCCGGCATGACACACACTGGCCTCACACCACCCTCACCACCATAACCGCCGCCACCATTCCTCTGCTGCCCTGAATGAAGAAGAGGCGGTGGCCCCTCACGGTCATCCAGACGGACATGCGATGCGCATGTGAGTGAACACGGAAAACAGCCCCCCTTGACCTACGCCTACTCAGAGTGCTCGGTTGGACCCGGGGCCCCCAGTAGCAGCCGTGTGGTGGCGTTGTCAAGTATTATGCCAAGGTTCACCACAGGGTCGGTGTGGCACATACTGTAATGCGCTCGACCGAGGCCAGCAGGTCCCTGTGAGGGCAGTCTTTTCCTGGTATGAAGAGAAGCTCAGTCTTTGCAAGATTGAGCTTGAATTAATGCACAGTTGTCCAAGAGCTTATGTCTGCCAAACATTCTGAGATGCGTGTTGCAATCAAAGTGTCTGAGGGGGGGGAAGGAGAGGAGCAGTTGAGTGTCGTCCGCATAATGCTGATAGGAAAAACCGTGTGGCGTGACTACAGAGCCCAAAAATCTGGTATATAGGGAGAACAGAAGCGGTCCTCATACTGAGCCTTGAGGGACACCAGTGTTTAGCGAATGGGGTTTGGACAGGGAGCTGTTCCAAGTGACCTGATAAGTGCGATTCATAAGGTAATATGTGAACCAGGCTAGCGCAGCGTCAGTAATGCCAAGATCAGTGAGAGGGGTGAGGAGGGTCTGGTAGTTTACGGTGTCGAACGCCACACACAGGTTGAGGAGAACAAGCACTGATGAGAAAGAAGAGGCCATGGCGGCATGAAGGGACTCTCACGGGTCTCTGACACATCACCGTCAGGAGGGCCGTCTCTGTCAAATGCGCAGTCTTGAAGCCTGACGGGGGTCTGATGGGGGTCAAGCAAGTCATTTTCTGAGAGGTAGGAGGACAGTTGGTTAGAGACTGCCCGTTCCAGGGTTTTAGAAAGGAATGATGGCAGAGATACTGGTCTGTACTTCTGGATGTCAGCAGTGTCGAGGAAATAGTCAATAGTTGGAAAAATCATCAGCAATGAGTGAGGAGGGGGGGGGGGGGGATGAGGAGAGAGGAGAGGAACATGGAAAACAGTTTTCTAGGGTTGGAGGCAGAGGATTTGATTTTGTTCTGGTAGAATTTAGATTTGGCTGCTGACACTGTGGAGGTGAAGCCTGAGAGGAGGTGAAGGTAGTGGGTGAGATCATCAGCACAGCCTGATTTCTTCCATTTCATCTCAGCTGCCTGTAGCTCTGTTCTATGATCCCGCATAGATTCAGACAGCCAAGGAGGAGGAGGAGAAGATCATGCTGGTCTGGATGTGAGCGGACAGAGGGAGTCCAAAGAGGAGGAGAGGGAAGATAGCAGGGTAGAGGAGGCTTCCTCAGTGGAGAGTAGTGAGAATTGTTCTGGGGGGGGTAGTGATTAGAGAACAGCTGAGGAGAGAGTAGAGGGAGAGATGGATTTCAGGTTGTGGTGGGTGGTGATAGTGTGTGGGGTAGGAGGAACAGAGGAGGGGGACTTCAAGCGGAGAGAGAAAGCGACAAAGTAATGGTCAGACACGGGGAGCGGGGTAACAGAGTGCACGGGTGCTGCAGGACCTTGTGAAGACGAGGTCAAGTTAGTTCACGACTCTGTGGGTAGGAGAAGAAGGAGAGAGTGTTAGGTTGAATATGGTAAAAAAGGTTGTAAAGTCAGATGATTGCAATTTCTCTGGCTGGATGTTAAAGTCCCTCAGGACAACCAGTGGAGTGCCGTCTTCAGGAAAGCAGCTGAGGAGGGCATCCATGTCATCGAAGAAGTCATGGAATGGACACGGAGGACGGTAGATTACTGAAATGTAGAGCTTGATAGGAATGGTGAAGCATTTGGTGGAGTTCAAATGCTGATTTGGTCAGCAAGGGAAGCACCCGGTAGGACCACTTGGGTGAGATGAGGAGTCCAGTCCCCATCCCCCATGTGAGAAGGAGTAGGCGGTAGAGAGGGCAGTGGCCGTGTTGTCTGGGGTGATCCAGCTTTCTGTTAGGGCCATGAAGTGGAGGGTCTGGAAGCAGGCATAGGCCGAGATGGAGTCTGCCTTCCTGACCGCGGATTGGCAGTTCCAGAGTCCGTCCACCACTTCAAGGTCGGTGCAGACAGAGAGAGAAGGGTAGAGCGGATTGGAAGGGGTGCAGCGTCGAGTCATGGACGACGTCTGTGTTGGGTAGATGTCCTGACTGGGATAGGGGTTACACACATGGCTACAATACACAATGCAATACACTAGGGTTATGTGAGCAGTGGTCTCTAGAGGGCTTCCTCGAGGGACTCCCGCAGAGAGACTCGCTTAGTCTTTGTCAGACCGGGTCGCCCGCAGAGAGACTCCCTTAAGGCTGAGTTATGCTTCCGCGTAGTGATTACGTAGTGATCACGCAATGGCCACGCAGTTGCTTGGACGCAGTCATGAGACTGTGATGGTTCTGCCTGGGGTTTACGTGTCGAAATGCAATTCAATGCCACACTGGTAGAGGGACCAGAATGACCATTCTGGTCATTACATACGGATTACTAGCGAGTAAAAAAATAAGTTTACAGAAATTAAGGCAAAACTTATATATATATATGTTGTTGCCAATCAGTCGAAGCATTTGTCACACCGTGGCGGTGTTTACGAGTGGAAACTGGAAAAGCGATCTCCAGCAAATGTAGTTCGCGGACCAATCACAGCCGAAGCCGCTGCGTTGGTGTTGCGTCGCCTCGACGCGCGTCTAGGATTTTTGGGAGGTGCACGTCAGGCCCTTGCGGTGGACGCAAGGGGGGTCTGCAAGGATGTAAAGGGTCCGTAAGCCCCCAAGAGTTGCGTAAACGCGGAAGCATAAATTAAGCATAACCCAGCCTTTAGTCTTTATCAGACCGGTCTTAGTTTGCCGGTCCTGGCGTTAAAGCTGACGCTAACAACACTAGCATTTATCTGTAGGGAAGATAATCGTACAGTCGTAGCTCCACCCAGCAATCAAGGCTATTGTCTACACCTGAGAGGGTGAGCTGGTTCACCCTCTCAAGCTGGTTAACAGCTTGAGGGGCCACTTGGAGTCCTATTGTTCAACAGCAATAGCAACGACAGCAGCCATAGCAACAGCAGAGAGTGACTACTAACTGTATGAGTTAGCTCTACCAACTGAACAGTTTCAACACAACACTCCTCTGATTCGTCACTCTGAGTCAAGCCTTTGTCCTTCGTCCTCTCTCTCTCTCTCTCTACTTCTCTGGCTGTCAGCTCATCGTCAAGCTGAACAGCTAAAAATCAGATTTGATTTATCACGCTGCAAACCACCAATATGGCTGTCCGTTCACACAGGGCTGGGGGTGGTGCTGGTGGTGGTGGTGGGTAGGTGGTGATGGTGGTGGTGGTGGTGATGGTGGGTAGGTGGTGATGGTGGTGGTGGTGGTGATGGTGGGTAGGTGGTGATGGTGGTGGTGGTGATGGTGGGTAGGTGGTGTACTTGCCTGCACCGGCGGTGGGCTTTAATGTTAATGAGTGCCCCCCTCCGTGGAAATTGCACATGCAGATCTTTGATGAATCTGCTGATTTCCCTTCCAGCGCCTTCCTCCACGTTTGTAGGCGGATATATAAACCCCAGTCGGACCAAATAACACACCCCCTCCGACCAACCCCCCCCCCCCCCCCTCCTGCCTTCACCCGGACCTAATCTCCATGGAAATAGATGGGGAGGAAACTGTTGAAAATGGCTGACGTGGAAGACTGGGGGGGGGGTGAGCTGACGTGGGGGAGACAGCAGGGAAGCAGAGGAAGTAGAAATGATTTGCATTGGCGGTGTTGTCTGCTCTCGTTGATTCAGGAAGCATGGATGGGCCCGTTCGTCAATGGATCAATTAAAATGAAGGAAAGTTTCCTGCTCTCTTCGTGTTTCAAGCATTCACGGGGAAATAGAAACTGCAAGGCAGGAGTCAGAGTGTATTTTAATTTAGTTTTTCTTATTTATTATAGTTAAATATAATGCTATTGAGGGGTGGCACGGTGGTGCAGTGGTTAGCACTGTCGCCTCACAGCAAGAGGGTTCTGGGTTCGAATCCACCTGGGACCCGGGACCTTTCTGTGTGGAGTTTGCATGTTCTCCCTGTGCTTGCGTGGGTTCTCTCCGGGTACTCCGGCTTCCTCCCACAGACCAAAAACATGCAGGTTGGGGATTAGGTTAATTGGTGTCTCTAAATTGACCATAGGTGTGTATGTGAGTGTGAATGGTTGTTTGTCTATATATGTTAGCCCTGTGATAGGCTGGCGACCTGTCCAGGGTGTACCCCGCCTCTCGCCCGTTGCAGCTGGGATTGGCTCCAGCCCCCCCGCGACCCTCGTAGAGGATAAGCGGTTACGATAATGGATGGATGGATGGATAATGCTATTGATTGGGGTATTTGACTTGAGCAAGTTTCCCAGCCCTACCTGCTCACAACACATATATACAATAAAGCGTGGCATAGGTCACGTCGGATGACAGTAGTAGCTGGAGAACTTTCTATACTATTCTGAAAGCATCAGGATTTGTTTAAATCTTTCATTTATTCATATCTAAAAAAAAAAAGAAAAATAGGGCACACCTCTAGTGTGTGTGTTTGTAGAGGCTTGCGTTACGATATATGTGTTGAAGGGTGCTTAAGTGTGCAGAAGGTTTGGTTGCCGTATACATACTGTATGTGTGTTGAAGGGTGCCAAGGTGTGCAGAGGTTCAGGTGGCTGTGTACGTGTTGAAGGGTGCCGAAGTGTGCAGGCCAGAGATCCCACTACGCCTCTTCACTCTGTATCCCTCTTACTCGGAGTAGAAGTGGTGCGGGTTTGGATAAGTGTGGCCAGAGCATTTTAAAAAATACATTACAGGGATAAAGCTTCTTGAGAAAGGCGCATCTTAATGCCTGGTTTTTCTTGTTGGCTTCTTGGGAGAGTTGTGCATCTCACATGGTATCCCAGCCAAATGGACTCTCTGTCCGACTTCCTTCTCCATCCCTGGTGTCCACAGACAGGTGGCATGGCAACAGAGGACCGGCCCCAGGGCTCTCCTCCCACTCTACTGGCATGTGGGGGGATGGGCCTGCCCAGCCCTGCCCACACATGAACAGGTACTGACCACTCTCTCCCTCTCCATCTCATCATCACCAAGTTTTTTTTTTCCTTTCATCGTCCACATAGAGCACTTGTTTATGTAGAAAAGATGATCTACTTAGAACGGGCGTGGTGGACAGGCGTGGCTGCACGGTGTCTTTCCGTGCAAATTCAGTGCTGCAATGAATAATGCATAGCCTATATACCGCACATACACACTTTCTACTTATGCATGTGCATGTACATTATCTTTCCCTTTAATCACTCTGCACGTTGTGCTTTGAAACCCTTGCGGATTATTTTGGGCCTACCTTCTTGTCGTGCGGGGTAACCCCCCCCCACCCCCCCCCCCCCCCCCACGCCAGCAGGCTCGGGGAGGGGGCCCGTCAGGATCACCGTGGCGACGGACCGCGGCCCTGGCCATGCGCGATGAGTGGCTGGCGTGTAGCCTGCGTGAAGCCGCTGTGGCGGCGGCAGCGCTGTATACAGTATATATACGGTGGCTGCTGTCTGCCATATCACAGGGAGAGAGATGAGCAGGAGAGAGGAGGTGAGAGGTGGCGACTGCATCACATTATCACGGTTCACTGCAGACACTTCAGCCGGGCGGGACGGAGGAGAGGGGGGAGGAAAAAGAGGCAGAAAGAATCAAAGGAGCGGAACGGCGGCTCTGTTTTCTCCTGGCTCCCTGTCTTTCGGTGTCCTTTGTGGCACATTTGTCTGTCTGTATTTTTCCCGCAACTTTTTCCGTCTATTTCCGCGTCACAGTGAAACGCTGATGTTCTGTGAATTAATCATGCTCATCAGTTATGCTCTGAGCCGCTGTGGACACTCGCAGGCCCGCGCGTGCACACACACGCACACACGCACGCGCACACACGCACATGCACACACACCAACACACACACACACACACACACACACACGCACACACACACATGCACATGCACACACACCAACACACACGCACGCACGCACACACACACCCGCACACACACAAACACACATCCGAGTTGTTTGCGCATTAAATACACAAAGACACAGACACACAGGTACATCGGCCCCGAGGTTTTGAATCTCACAAAAAATAGACACTCCTCTCAAACGACACACAATTAATTCACCCAAGGGCTTTCTTCTTCTTCTTCTTCTTTTTTTCACAAGAAGCTCTTTGCACAGGCATACGGGATGCAGAGTGCAGATACAGAAAGTTAGGTTATTTATGCCGCGCCCGCGTTACACACATCACACCACTCACAGCATCCGTCGTACAGCCGCGGACGTGAAGGGACAGACAATGCGTCACCTTTTTTCCCACCAGCAGCTGCCCGTCTCTGGAGAGTCGCTTGAGTGCGGTGGGTGGGTTTGATGGGGGGTGGGGGGGAGGGGGGGGGGGGGTCAGGAAATTTCAGTCATCCACTGGAACATCAGACAGTTCAGCCCCTCATGCTCTCCAGCTCTTCTCCCTCTCCCTGCCTCTGGTTGATCAGACCGCCTCATGGTTTCAAAACAGCCGAGCACGCTCTCACTCTTGTAAAACATTTGAGCGCGGCACTTTAGGAAAGCCTACCTCCTTCCCGTTGTATCTTTTTGAGGGTACTATCCTCAATATTTGACCAATTGTCTATTTAGCGGCGTGGTGCTGCGGCTGTGATTTGTGATGGTGTTATGTCTGCGGGACCGCCTTCTTTTTTTTGTGCGTTTCTTTTGTTTGTTTCCTTTACCGTTCGCTGTCATGCCACTCAGAGAGGCGCATCGGGAGTCTCGACATGACCGTGATTGGAACGCCGGCGACTCACGGCGGAGTAAAAGTGTAAACAGTTTGTCGCGTAACGGCATCCTATAGTGAAGAGGCCCCCCCCGGCAAATCCTATCTTGTCGCCGCCGTAGCCTCGCGGTAATCCCCGAAAAAAACATCCCCAAAGGGAGGGCTGGCGAAAAGGAATCTGTGTGGAGGAGGATCTGCCCGTGGAACGAGAAACATCCCGGGCCCGTGTGGTTAATTTCTGAGTTTGTTATTGTTTATAGTCTGTTTTCAACGGCTAACTTTAATCTGCAGTGATCCGCAATGCCGGTGTCCACGGGCGTATTCAGAAAGAGGCTGCGGACCCCCGTGTTCACCCAGGTCTTTGGACCACCCTCCGAGGCCCTCGTTTCGTCCTCGTGTTTAGTTTTCTGTTCATGTTTTGGTTTCTCCCCCTCCCTCCATAAATTAAATGTATTTGTATCATAATTCATTAAACATGTCTTATGTCATTCTCTCTTTCTCTCTGTGCTTTCACCCTTTCTCTTGCTGTCCTTCCTCTCTCTCTCTCTCTCTCTGTCCCTCTTTCCCAGATAAGTCAAGAGGAGTCACTTTTAAGACGTGAAAGTTGCAGGACGCGTGTGCCACGTCCCTCCTCACCAATGTAATAAACACTCGTTTCACTCTTACTCCGGTGTTTTCACTGGGGGACCAAGCCCCCCCCCCCCCCTTCTGCGCCAGCGCCTGGCACTCAAATGCTAACTTCTAACGCGACGTCCAAATGAGTTGAGTGATGCGCGGATGGCAATAACACCATCTTGTTGTGCCTTGGCGCGACAGTGAAACGGCGATTATTCACCAGTGTCGCGCCGTTTCTCTTTCTTTTTTTTTCTTTTCTCGCCAGCGGATCCTCCCGCATGCATTATGCATCCAAATCATTGCATTTTTTCCCCCTCCATTTCGCCGCCACGGTGCATTTTTCATCAAGTCGGTAAAATATTAAGAACTCTTATTATTTGATATTCTCTTCCAAGCCGTATCTCAGTTTATTTATATTTTTCCATTCTTCCGTCTCCCATCTTTTACACGGCCATCCCCCCGCTGTGGATGTCTTCACTCCACGTGTTTGCTTAATATTTGATTGGTTAGGGCCTCGGTAATGATCACTGACGCAGCCAATCGATTGGAAGGATTAGCGAGGCCCGGAGACAATTAATCAATAAATGGGCTAACTGATGACTGGCAGAGCGGTCCCTGCCCAGCTCATTTTAAAAACAAAAAAACTAGCCTTGGCGAGCTACAAACAGCTACTGTATGTCAGTGGGAGGGTTGTACAATAACGAGGAACGGCAGTAGAACAACAAATGATGTACAAGGATTTCATGCCAGGTGCAATGGCAGCAATCGCTGCTTATTAAATAGGCTCTAACTGTGCTTTTCCCAGTCTACCTCTCCAGACACCACTGATCCAACAACATTTATAAAATATGTAGTTTGCTAAAAGTAATAATTATAATAATTAGAGCAATAATACAAATGATATGGTTTTTTATTTTCTATTTTAACATACATTTCATGGACTGCATTTGAATCGTGCTTTTCACTATATAAATGACAACCCCAAGCACTTTAATTAATTGACACCAAAGGCAGTGTCAGCCATGCAATGCAACAGACAGCTTGTCGGCTCAGGTGTCTTGCTCAGGGGCACCTAGACGCTCAGAAGTAGCCGGGGATCGAACCGGCAACCGTCTGGTTGCCAGACAACCCGCTCCAGGATAGGATGCCTCACCCACTAGCACTATCCTCTCATCACCTGAAAGGGGACAACATAAGTTGAAATATCCCAACAGTCTCAAGTACTTTCCTCCGTTGGTAGCTCCCTGGCATGTAAAAGCAGCGTTTTATTGCGTTGTACTTTATCACCTGTGGCACATTGTTCTCATACATATGCATGACTTTAACCTCAGAGGTGATCCGCTGCATACGGTAATGACTTGGCGTGGTGAAACTCTTTCATCACTGCTCTTGTTTTTGAACGTATTTAAGTGTTTCGCCGTCGTCAGCACCAATTATCCTACCGCCATTCACGTGACACAAATCAGACATTTTTAAGTGTAAATTGTCACACTTCTTGGGGTCTGATTCCACGCTGGTGAGCTCACATTTTGAGTAAAAACTCGGGGGACATTTACTTTGAAATGACGACACGATTACATTTTGATTCAAACCAAAAAATAAAAATAAAAAATCCCCAGCTGAACAACCACGCAATGTTCCTGATTGTCATCCAGGTTGTACCTGCTGTTTGGCCACGGCTGTTCTAAAAAAAATAAATAAAACAAAACTCACATTTCCTCGCAATTAGTCCTCCACCTTAGCACTATTTATCCCATTACAGCAACACTCCCACTCGCATGCCGACCGCGCACCACAACAGACGTGTCTGAGAACTTGGGAGACTTCACCGTGGCAGGTGTTCAGACGGATAATGCTGGCGCAGGTGCAGCTCATTTGGATAACAACAAGGTACCGCATCAGCAACTCCCCAAGCCCCCCCCCCCCCCCCTAAAAAAAAAACAACCCAAAGAAAGGGCTAAATCATGCTCGTCCTCCCAGGTTGAGATAGCTCCTGTGATAGCGGCGCGAGGCCGTGGAGCAGCCGCGCGTCACGGCCCTTCTCCCCGCCGTCCAATCACAGCGCCTCCCTCCCAGCCGTCGCCCTGTGAGCGCCGTGCTGCGCTGCAAGGTCGACGCATCGCTTCAAACAGCCCCCCACACCCCTCACCCCCTTTCCCCTTCATACTCCCCCCCGCCCCGCCCCTGTCACCTCCATCCCCCACAATGCCTCTGTCCCCTTAGCCCATCTGCATGCTGTGCATCCATTTTACATCATCCCGCCCTCCCCGAACCACGAGGTCGTTCCTGCGTCGCTCACTGGTTCACGTGGCAATAAATCGGCGTTATTTTGTCGTGGTTTCCCCGCTTGTTACATGCAAGATGCGTCGGGTTCATTCTTGCCGAATAGTGGGTGGCCATTGGATGCGGCGTTGGAAGCTGCTCAGTGCGGATAATCACTGCACAGTATATTTGTTTCAGGTTACGAGAGGGGGTGACATTGTGTGTGTGTGTGTGTGTGTGTGTGTGTGTGTGTGTGTGTGTGTGTGAAAGAGAGAGAGAGTAAGAAACAGATGGAAGGAGAATGAGGACACGTTAGATGGTTGGTGATGAAGCCGAATGGCAACATTGATGCTTTGATGCGCAGGTGAATACTGGTTGTATTGTGTGTTGATGCGGGTGGCATTGTGGGTGTGTGTGTGTGTGTATGTGTGCCCGTGTGCACACATGTGTGTCTTCCAGGTGTCTGCAATGCTGAATGTGAGTGGAATATAGAGGACCTGATTATGAAACGTGACACTTGGGAGACTGCACGTCGAACACACACACACATAGACACCTTCCATGTGGGCACTTGTGCCCCACAAACCTTCAGAAGAGAACAATGCTCAAATTCCCCACTGAGGAGGATTCGTCCAGCGTGTGTATGTGTGTGCGTGTCTACACGTGGGTATGTGCACGTGTGTACACATGTGTGAGCACATTCACATGTGTGTGTGTGTGTGTGTGATTGCACTTTGCAGGCGGACCCTTGGGGCCTCATAAAAGACTTAGTGAAAGGAGCACTACTCACCATTTCATACCTCACAAAAACAAGAACAGACTGGAAGGGGGGGGGGGGGGGGGTGAAAAGTGCAGGCCGGAACATTGGTCTGCCGGCGTGTGTGTTTTTGTCAGGGATGTGTGTCAGGGTTTTGTGTGTGAGTTGGGGGGAGGGGTTTACATGAGAGCGTAGAAAGCATTCAATTAAGACATGAAATGCAGGCTTCATTAAGCATGGAGCAGGCCAATGAAAATGACCATCCATCAAGGCCGGGGAGTGCTGCGGAACGCCAGGAAGAACTATGCGCAGACACACACTTCAACACACACAGACACACACACACACACACACGTCCGTGCTCCCGCAGACACACACTTGCTCCTTAAGGCTTGTTTGTTGCTTGTTTACGTAAAGGCGAATCACTGCAGGATAAATAAGGCAATCATGGCCCGCATGTGAATCAAGACGGCATTCACAGCGGCGTCGCTGATCACACCAAGTCCAGACGCGCGGACGTTGTGCCGACAGGACCGTTGCGTCTTATTTCAGGAACACGCGGGGAAGCCGATAATCCTCTCCTATTTACCACCGAGCAACAGCAATCAGTGGTGTTCTAAAAACAAACCCCAGCTAACTGTCTGTATGAGGTCTCAGCAAAAACAAAAACAAAGAAAAAGCCAGAGAGACAGAGAGGGAGACAACGGAAGACGCGAGAGAGTGAGAGAGTGAGAGAATGCGGGGAGGTAGAAAGGGAACACACCGACATCAAAGATGAAAGAGGAATCTGCATATGAATCTGCAAACGGCTCGCGTACTGTACAGGTTACATAAGTGTGCACACAGCTGCAGGCACACGGCAGCATCAGCCCTGGGACCTGGCATGGGGAACACAACGGACAGGACGGACACACCTGTGTGTACACACACACACACACACTCACACACACATTAGATTCCCAGAGAAGCCTCTTATGCTATTATCCTCCCTCACCCCTTGTGGGGAACATCCAATAGTGATTTGGATCATACAGATGTGTGTGTCCCCTCGATTAAGAGTCGCTCACTATAATCCACAATCTAAGCTCGGATCTGGACGTCCTACTGTGTTATCGCAGAACTTCTGGGGGGAGACGGCACAGGGTCTGGGCTGAAAACCAACCACTGCGAGGGGTTACTCATTCACACAAGTGGATGAGGGGGATTTGAATATGTGTATTTCTGCAGTGGCCTGTCGACACAGTCTTGGTTTGAAACCTTAACAGACAGGTTTTTTTTTTTTTTTACAGTTTATATGTATTGGATTTGTGACTTTCCACCATCTGACTTTGAATGGTTGAGTGGAGACACATTCAGAGCTTGCAGTTGGCCGTCGGCAGACACGCATGCATGTATGCGTGTACACACACACAAACATGGACACATGCTCAAAGTTAGAAGTAGAATGGGACATGTATTCAGTTTAATGATGAGTTTACCATTGATTTACAACACACACACACACACACAGACATCGGAACAAAGCTACAGAACCCGAGTCCTCATTCTGCATACATTTAAAAAAAAACATATTTACCCGCGACCCTCGTAGAGGATAAGCGGTTTCGATAATGGATGGATGGATGGATATTTACATTCATACTAAACATTTATCCCGAACCCAGGTCGAATGACCAGCACTTTACACAAGTGTATTGTACATCATCAACAATGAACTTGGGGTTGTTTATGAAAGGGCCCCATTCTGCATTTTTATCCACACACACACACACAAACCCAGTAATATGTTATGGATGCCAATTAATACCAAATATGCATGGGAAGGGAAATATGGATTCATATGCAGAACAGTGATGTGTTGGGAGTTTGCATCAGTTTGTCGCACACGTTGATGGTGCAATATGTGTGTGTATGTGCATTTCATATGTGTGTGTGTGTGTGTGGTGCCGTAGAGGTTTTGCAGTCACGTTGGGAGAGGGAGGGGGTGAGATTCATGTTTGTGAAAACGAATCAGTATATCTGATTGTGCAATGTGTGTGTGTGTGTGTGTGTGTGTGTGTGCGGATAAACAAATGTGCTTGTGGCAAGCATGTATCCAAGTGTGTGTGTGTGTGTCTGTGGCTAGCGTGTATATATATATATATGTATATATATATATGTATATATATGTATGTGGATGTGTGCGTGCGTGTGAATGCATGCGTGTGTGTGTGTGTGTCTGTGTGCGCGTGCGTGTTGCCGGAAAGCTTTTGCGCTCACGCTGGGAGAAAAGTGGTTGTTTTTTTATCAGCTCCCTGCGCCTGAGTGCCCAGACTAATTGAAATGAATACGTTCCACCAGGAGTCCTTATTTACCGTTACTTCCAGAGGCTTAAGACACAGACGTCCCACCAACATCTCCAGCCCCCCCCTGCATGATGTAGCACGCAGCCGGTAAACAACTCACTCCAATCGCTCGGCCCCTTTGAATAGTCATGTTTTGCCGTGGCATTAAAGCAGCTCTTTCATTTTCAATCACAACATATCTACTGTTAAGTGCCTGGCCAGTAGTGCAATTAGCCAGATATCGCTCTAAGGGGCTCTACTAATGTAAAAATAATAATTTAAATAAATAAATAAATAATAATACTACTACTACTACTACTACTACTACTACTACTACTACTACTACTACTACTACTACTACTACAACTACTAATAATAATAATAATAATTATTATATATATTTGTATTTTTTACATTCACTTGTTGGAGAACAGGGGACTCTTTGTCAGGGGGACAGACCGGGTGCAATGTTTGCTGTGAACTGTGAAATAATCCTCGCTCAGTGTCTCACTGTATATATTCCCATATGTATACCTCCTTGCAATTTGATCAGCATTCAGAGATACGGCGAGCGGAATCACTGGACGAAACAGTAATTGGCCGAGCAACACTTTTATCACAAAATATCACATGATTAGCGAGGTGCTTCCATCATCACAATAACAAGACACCGCTGGCACCAACGCAAGCGACTCAAATTAATGATGTGACCTTCAAGTGTGTAAGTACGCTGAAGGAACAGGAGACCAAATTATCCAAATTATTAAGATTAACGTATGCGTGGGACTATTGTTCTGTCCGCACACGCACACACACTCACACACACACGCACACGCACACACACACAGTAGTTTTGTCAGAGGATTAAATGGAAGGCTTTGTTCTTATTGCGAAGACCAAGGTTTATTAAATTCATTCATAAATTCATAGCACAATTCCAGAGACTCAGCAGGTTCCTTTACTTGAACAGCAACAATGTGACAGGGACCAAATGCTTGGAAATAAGAAAAGAAAATGTACATTTCAGCAAAGATGTATTTATGAAAGAATTTTGAATGTAGCCCTATACCTATAGGGTAATCAATAACCCACAACATGTGTATTCCAGGGATTTCAAGGTGTGTTGTTTGTTTGTTTACCAGGTAGTGGCCTGTCAGAAATGGGTAAGGAATACAGCCAGTGGAACATCTATTTCCAGATTGTCAGGCGGCCAGCTTGGAGGGATGCCTGATGGTATGTGACATAATGCCCTCATTTGGGGGGGAACTGTGTCTGGGTCCACTGGGGCCCTCTGTCTGGCCAGAGGAGAGGACCATCATAGAGCGAGACTGTGTCATCATCCAATCTCACTTGTCATCCTGACAAGCGCCATTGCCTTTCCCCTTTGCTTGTTTGTGCTCCATACAGACCCAAGACCACGCAAAAAAAGTTGTGTCTGAAGTTAAAACCATACCGTAGAAGGACACATTAAAGATTTACTGAAACGTCCGATTATATATTTTTGTGAGTCAACGTTCGCTACATTAGCCCTGATTAGCAGTATCCTGTTTTAACGATCGTCTACTGAATGCCTGATTCCCTATGCGCGCATTTGTACTTTTTTTTATTTTTATATATTGCTGTACATTTTCATAAACCGATCCACTAACTACTCAACTACCAATAAAAATCCAGATAAAAGCCACACAGTGATTAATTGTGTGGTTTATAGATCTGCTTTTTTTTTTTTTTTGCTGTCCTGCATCAGTGTACATAATAATACTATGGAACAGCCCATAAAAGCCAAAAATATCTAGGACTCATTTAGCCAACTAGGATGTAATAGTCCGGAGTTCATCATTTCTAGTTGGCTTCCAACTATGCACAGAATAATAGCTGCATGCTGCTCAGACCACGGTTCTATATGTATTCTGTGAGTCACTGGTAGAAGAGCTCCTGAATGACCTCAGACATCTAAACAGTTCATATTGAAGCCCCATGTCAGGAACATATGCAGGCCTTGGGCCGTGTAGTGATTTATGGACTACTAGCCGTTTCCTAAATCAATAGGATGACTCACTGGAAGCCGGTGGTTAATAGATGAAACAGCAGGATGTGTAAAGCTGTTTTAATCTTTGTTAGAAGCTCCACTCAGAATAAGCTGCAGTTGTTTAAGAGCGTGTTTGATTTTATTTTACCGTCCTCGAATGAACCACAACTGTAGGCTATCGTACTGGAGGCTAAGGCAAGGATGAATGGTTCTTAAGTATTGCCAAACATTAATCACATAATCCAATAATTCATGTCATTTAATTCAATTCATGGGAATCTTTAGGTCGATGAATGGTATTGATGATTGGTATTGGAGTTTATGTGCCTTGTGAAATGTGGGTATTCATTCATAATTCATAATTATACCAAGGCTTGGGATTTGAGAAACAGATTGTATTCACTTTCAGCTGTCCCTCTTTTGCCATAGAGACGATTTGCTAAGAGGAGGAAATTATAGTGATTACTATCATTGATTTGTTTAATTCACTGATGCAGAGTCTATGAGACTACAGAAGCTAATTACAGTGATATCGGCTTAATTATGGTGGATGGCGGTGTTGGTGTTTATCATAATGTGGACTAATATTGAGGTTGGATATGCATGATGCTAATGAAGGAAGGAAGTCCCTATGTTCAAGAAATGGTCCATGATTGTCTAACCCAGTGTCTCATTGTATAGACTGTGTACAAATAGCACGAAGGCCCTCTGCTACATTACTAAATATTACAGTGTGGTGGGCCATCACACTGAAGGTCACCCGACAGATTATTTGGAATCAACATTTGGACAAACAAGGAATCATCAGCGAGGTAAACAAAAATAGGTGAATGCAATTAGGGCAACATCATTAAATATGATCTAATCTCATAACGATCAGGAATAACAGAGGTTAAAATGGTTTTATATTTTAGAAAAGTGCTTTCATATTGGAAGTTATTCCAAGTCTACAGAATCTTAGTTTCTTTTCAAAACATAGCTTCCAATTTCACCTGTAAATAACTTGATTTTCCCATAACCTCCCTACTTTCCAAGACTCTCAGAGGAGCAATACATTTACATACTATTTGTCATCATTACGTCAGGTGCATTTGTGACACTTCTTGACATAAGTCACTGACTTCATTACGTTTAATGGTTGTTTTTTTTTGCGCTTGGTAATTAGATGTTTGTGTCACCATTCCGCCCAGGCGAACAAGAAGTGAGTGTTATGAGTTTAAATAACACGCACTCTCGCCCCACAGGTGATTACATAGAGGTCAATGAGCGGAAGATGACCCAAATAAATAAATGTTCACCCACAATCAATAAGTCACACTCACGCCAACAGCCACACACACACACACACTTACTGTGTCTCTGCCAGGGAATCAGTGGATAATCTGCGCACAGCACCTCTCGGCTCAAACAGTTCACAAGGGCCCCAAATTACATTTTAATGGCCCCCCACATTTTTTTTTTTCTCGACAGAATCTTCGGTGGGAGAGGAATAAAATCAAGCATTCAACCTTTTGACTTTCCTTTTGTCGTTACCCGCGAGCCTCTGACGTCAACGGCTCATCATTTCAGCATTGCTTGAGAAATAAGGCGATCATTAAAACTGAAATGGCCAAACAAGGGGTCCCTAAAAAGCTCTCTCTCTCTCTCTCTCTCTCTCTCTCTCTCTCTCTCTCTCTCTCTCTCTCTCTCTCTCTCTCTCTCTCTCTCTCTCTCTCTCTCTCTCTCTCTCTCTCTCTCTCTCTCAATAAGTGGTCTGGGGGTTCATCATATGCATCGGCCCACCCCAACCCGTTCAGGCTGATTTCCAGCAGGCCTCGCCTGGCCAATCACAACCGTTTATCGAATACGGGGTGGCCTTAATACGATGACTGTACAGAGGAGCGCCCAATGGAAGCGCTGTTGAGGTATTTTGGTAGACAAGCAGGTGGCTGACGCTGATTCACACATTGCTCTGATTGGTTGTAGTCTCTCCAAATGTGTCTGGAGGTATTTTGGTCCGATCTGTTGATAACGCCCCTTGGAAATCAAAAAATGAACATACTGATATACCTTTGCAAATTGGTCTGGCAATGTTCAGCAAATACAACAGTGTTAATACAAAAAAAAAAAAACTGGGGTACATATCCATTGTGGGTTTTGCGCAAATGTGGTAAACATATTCATAGAATTTTCCCGATGATATGACTGTAATGGATACAGCCACTTCAGAGGGTCAACACACTTTATGCACAGATAACATCAAGTCTTTCATTGTGTTTTTCACTTTGTTTCTGAACACACAATCATCAAGGTGCACCCTCACAGCTCAGCTCTTTCACAAAGCGCTGTGCTAATATCCCATTGAGGTTTTTGGAACTGATTGTGATTGATATTAACTGCGTTACAATCAGTTATCTGTCTGATAAGAAGAAACAGCCTACCATTGTTTTCCTTCTGGGAGTGTTGGAGTTTTTACTATGAATTCAATTCCATTCCAAGATTAATTAAGCATAAGGCACTCATTGAAAAATATACTTAAAGAGACAGCTTGGTGTTTGCCGTAAATGTATTGATTATTGATTGCCAGAATTGTTTTTAATTGGACTCAGTAAACCAAATGGCATTGATTTGCCTGACCTTTCACCTCCGCAGGTTCCAAAGCACATTAGCAGTTCCTTAGGGTCATGAACTGTCACTCGCTCTGTAGGCTGGGCTTGCTAATTCCTTTCCCTTGTGTAAAGAAACACGAGTGTCACACATGATGCACTGTGAATCAAACCCCACAAGAATAATTCATGAACCTGCGCTGTCACATTGAACAATATCTTCACCTTACGAGTTATTATAAAACAAACAAAAAAAATCACATAAAATGATATTGTGTTGTTTTTCGCTTAAAACTTTCACTCTGTTTTATTTATTTGCTGAATGTTGCTGAGTTGCCCTATTTAGCATGGCAGAACGACGCTAAAGCCCCCCTGATAAGAATACCACAGATGCCTCCAAAGAGAATCCTCAAAAGATAGAAATATAAGAAGGATGAGAGAGAAAGAGAGAGATAGATAGAGAGAGAGAAAGATAGAAGAACTCTTACCTGGGAATAGCAAGCATTTGGGATTATGAATACTTCCGTTGTTTGTCTGTCAATGCACAAATGTATTTCTCCATTGCAGGGATAGTTTCACCTGTGCCATTGCTAGAAATTCATATGAAAACATGCGTGATCCGAGTTTGAATGTCTGTGAGTCTGTGTTTGTATGTGTATGTGTGTGTGTGTGTGTGTGTGGGGGGGGGGGGGGGGGGGAGGGGGGCATAATCGATCAATGACTTGCTATTGCCCAATATATTTTGACAGATGAACATAAAAGCACTTAGCATTTTTTTGTAGTCAAAATAGTCTGCTTAATGGCACATAGACATATAACACTGTAAGTGGTGAAATAGTAGTGAGCAGTAGAATATGATGAAAAAATAAAAAAAACAAAAGGAGTTTGAGTTTGACAGAGTTGGAACGTACTATACTTTACAAACAAAGGCAGGGGGCAGACGACCAGTCTTTATATGAAACCTTGCTCCACTGGTCATTCTCAAACTTCTCAATGTCCGAAGCACTCATGCTTGGTCTAAGCTTGAAGGACATCCACCCATCCATCTGTTGGAAACCTTAATCCTTCTCACAGTTGTTCCGGGTGAAGTCACAAACCTGCTCTTGGGGTACAAAGTGCTCAGATTTTTCTACATCTTTTAAAGGCTTTAGATATGAATTGTATCACAAGAAACGGCATTGTCCTTTACTCAGAAGACCTCTTCAAATGAGCAGCCATCAAAACTAAACTTCAGGGGAAAATCGAGTGGAATAAGGTATGAAAAAAGTGAAAGGGTAAGGTATAATTTTATCAATATAAAAATATATAATTCTTCAGTCACTGAATAACATCAAAACACATTACGCAGAAGAACGATGGCTTGCGTCAATGGACAAGCCTGAATTTGGACAAATTGCCCAAATTACGACCCAAGGCAATGAGGCTTTTTACTGAAAAGACCCCTTGTTAAAATAATAAAACAACTGACCTCCCAGGCCAGTTTCTTATCTATACTGACTCTCTATTCTCTCCACTGAGGGCGAAATGGTCTTCCCCTATCAAACGTGAATTGCACATATACATCTAACACAATGCTACTTTTGCTGACTTTTGGGCGCACATGGATTAGTGAGGCGTTCAAAAGAAAGAAAGGCATTCAAAAGAAAAAAGGCATTCAAAAGAAGGACTATCAGATTATTGAATACTCTGTACTGAATATTTACTGTGTGGATCCAACCAATATCAGTAGTGGATGCAGAAATGTTACAAACATTGACCTTTGTAATTAATACATAATTACTCCTCATCAGATTGTTTGCAACATTGTGAAAAAGCTCGTCTTTTGCATTGACGTTTTAAAATCAAACGCGCAAGAAATTTTAACATTCAGTTAAATTGTATATAATGATGTGATTATAATGTGCAGCTATTGCTGCACTTATAATCTTTGTGAATTAATAAGCTATTGTATGAAAACACCAACCAAAATGTATCTATTTTTGGAAGAACCATTGTAGAACCACTGTGTATTACATGAGAAGTGCATTGACTGAAGAACAGGGAGCGACACATGTCTCTGGAGCTCACGGCGAGCCACTACAGAAAGCATCCCCACGCTTCCCGCGTTACAACTGCTGTTCTCCGATCCCAGTTCAGCGTAGTAAAAGAACATGCAAAAGAAGATGCAAAATTGGCCAAAGCTGACGATTACAACAGCCCAGGGGCAAGGCTCAATTAAGTCAAATCTCAGCTTAACTGTTAGATAAATTATCTTGATCAGTGTCAACAGAGTCTGCAATCCCCTTCATAGGGGAAATATGGAGGAGGTAGGATTAGCCGTCATATCTTGGTAATTACTGCCCAATTCATACAAGCTTGGTAAGAGATAGGCTAAATCCTCGACTGTGCTCCCTGGGCAAAGAAGTTATGCTACATGCTAAAAAACAGTTGCCCAAAAGTGAAGTTTTAAGACCATAAAAAAAAACATTTAAAAAAGACTGATGCAAACCTTGAGAAAATCACCACAGATATATTGTAAACTCCACTTTTTCGGGACTTTAATAAATCATAAGACAATGATTTATGAACGTTATTGGATGTGGGGTGAATGCACCATAAGTTAAAAAAAAAAAACCCAGACAAGGAATCAAAGGCAGGCGACCGTGAAACAACATAAAGAGTGGTAACGACGAGGCGAGAGCACAGCACGGCCCTATTCAGGTATCCCTCCTGAAATAAGCTTTCCACAATCAATGAGCACAATTTGTCCGATCAATACAACTAATAAAACCATTGCGGTGACTCAGATAGCTTGGCACCCGGGTTCATCTGACCGCAGGTTCTCCTGCAAAATTCAAAGTGCAATTCCGCTAATTGCACATTCGTATTCTGAACGCCACATTTTG
>JAXIVH010000019.1:7069783-7077283 GCA_036785325.1 Urophycis tenuis | reverse complement strand
CAAATAAAACTCGTAAACTAAATGGATTTTATTCATGTGAATAATAGAAAACTGAAAAAGGCTCTGAACACCTGGTATGCACGGCTGTGTGGGTCGAAAATGGGCCTTCATTCTAACGACCCTGTGATAGAATCCACCGGGCACCAGATCCTCCACGCTGACTTGTGATCATAGCCTAGATCATATGGTGGTCATAGCCTAGATCATAGCGTAGTCATAGCCTAGATCATAGCATGGTCATAGCCTAGATCATAGCATATTCATAGCCTAGAACGTAGCGTGGTCATAGCCTAGATCATAGCGTGGTCATAGCCTAGATCATAGCATAGTCATAGCCTAGAACGTAGCGTGGTCATAGCCTAGATCATAGCGTGGTCATAGCCTAGATCATAGCATAGTCATAGCCTAGATCGTAGCGTGGTCATAGCCTAGATCATAGGGTGGTCATAGCCTATATCATAGCGTAGTCATAGCCTAGATCATAGCGTAGTCATAGCCTAGATCATAGCGTGGTCATAGCCTAGATCATAGCATAGTCATAGCCTAGATCGTAGCGTGGTCATAGCCTAGATCATAGCATAGTCATAGCCTAGATCGTGGCGTGGTCATAGCCTAGATCATAGCATAGTCATAGCCTAGAACGTAGCGTGGTCATAGCCTAGATCATAGCGTGGTCATAGCCTAGATCATAGCATAGTCATAGCCTAGATCGTAGCGTGGTCATAGCCTAGATCATAGGGTGGTCATAGCCTATATCATAGCGTAGTCATAGCCTAGATCATAGTGTAGTTATAGCCTAGATCATAGGGTGGTCATAGCCTGGATCATAGCGTAGTCATAGCCTAGATCATAGTGTGGTCATAGCCTAGATCATAGCATGGTCATAGCCTAGATCATAGCGTAGTAATAGCCTAGATCATAGTGTGGTCATAGCCTAGATCAGGGGTCTCCAACCTTTTTTCCTCTGAAAGCTACTTTAACTAAATCAAAATGGCCGAGAGCTACGCTATGTTTTATAACATTTATTGTCATAGTTTATTTCAACCTAAACAAACAGAATGAGTTTTTTTTTGCCTGAACATGTACAAAATGTTGTCCACAACTCACATTTTACATTAAAACATCACATCACATGGCCTAGATCATAGCGTAGTCATAGCCTCGTTGTCGTTCCAGACGACCCAGGGACAAATCTCGTGGTTTTTACAAAATAAGACTTGTCTCGCTCTCACTTGGCTCCATAGGACATTCCAACAGTGTCCAGTGCATGATCAAGCAAAACTGTCCAATCCAGTGGCCAATATATATATATATATATATATATATATACTGTATATATTTGATAGGACCTAGCCTCCCCTTAGCACAGATGCAGGAAAACCTAAATCAATAATCCGCAAAACAGTTTTTCTCTCTCTTACAGAAAGCTCAAACGCAAAGTCTTAATCAGAGAGCCATCTCTACACGGCCGTCCCAAACTTCTGCCTCCAAAACTCTCAGACTCAGCAGGTCCACAAGGGAGCGGTGGCGGAGGATAGAAGAAAGAAAAAAAGGACACAGGGGGAATGGGACTCTGGCGTTATGCAACAGCCCACCCAGACGAGAGACAATGCTCATTATAGTATGTTTTTCTGGTTTGGTTTGTTTTGATTGCGTTTGTGGGTTGCTCTGGCTTATTTTGCTATTCCTGCCTCGCCTGATCCTCTCTCTCGCTCTCGCTCTTGCGCTCTCTTTCTCTCTCTCTCTCTTGCCTTCTAGCTCACTCACTCTCTCCCTCTGTTTATGTGTGTGTGTGTGTGTGTGTGTGTGTGTGTGTGTGTGTGTGTGTGTGTGTGTGTGTGTGTGTGTGTGCGTGTGTGTGTGTGTGTGTGTGAGTGCATGTGTGTGCATGTGTGTGTGTATGTGTGTGTGTGTGTGTGTCTAAAATGGTGCCATGGGGGATGTTTATTGCAATGTGACGATGCTTATTGTTGCATGCATTGACGTGCATTAGCGTTAGTTATACGCGTGGCCCCGGCTGCCCCTAGCTTGGTGGGACTGGTGAAAACACTCATTGTTTCTGAATGATCAGTGGCAGCAGATAAGAGAGCTGGTTAATTCAATATACCTTTAATGTGAGTTAAATGTGTTAAATGTGTTAATGTGAGTGCTGCGGTTAGTGTTAATGTTTGGAGTTCCTTTTACATTGTCATGTTTACATCATTTTCAGGGATACAGTTGTCTCTGGCAATGGATTCTGTTCTCTGTGTTGTGTCATCTGTTTCCCTGCTGAACCCATTGTTTGCTATTCATAAAGAGTTATTTGGCTACTTTGATGGGCATTTACGATAATGTCAGCCTGTTTTTGTTTTTCCCCCCAGAAAACTCTCTTCTCAGCATAAAGAATTTCTCAACCCTTCCTGTATAATGCTGCCTCTGTCATCTTTACTCTCTCTCTCTCTCTCTCTCTCTCTCTCTCTCTCTCTCTCTCTCTCTCTCTCTCTCTCTCTCTCTCTCTCTCTCTTATCTCCATCTTACAGCTAATGATGAAAATGAAATGCCAATCTGGCATGTGTACATGTTTATTGAGCCTGTGTCCATGTACAGTATGTTGGTGAGAGAGAGAAAGACGCATAGAGTCTATGTGTGTGTGTGTGTGTGTGTGTTTGTGTGTGTGTGTGTGTGTGTGTGTGTGTGTGTGTGTGTGTGTGTGTGTGTGTGTGTGTGTGTGTGTGTGTCATATGGTAGATATTAACCAGGCTAAAGCTAGTATAATCATTGGGTTGTCCATGCAAAGCATGAAATAAGTGTGGAAAGAAACAAAGGCGCACTCATTGAACCCTTGGCTTAACCCAAGGTCATCCTCTGGTTCACCCCATGTTATCTCTAAGGTGTCTGCTTGAATGCTTACAAGTGGTCAGAACAGACATGGGGAGGATGGGCTGACTGTATGATATGTGGTGATGGGTTCCAGCAGTAAAGGGAGGAAGGGCCGTATGGCATAGAATGTTCAAGGTGATGACGTCATGTTTGGAAAACAGGACAAAAAGGGGCACACAGGGGATGTGCGGGAGTTCTTTGTCAAACCAACTCAGATTTTGTTGTTGCTCCTACCAAGTGATAATAAAGTCTTTATTGTCATTCAGACTGCGGCCTCCCAGAACCCTCTTACTTTTGTTAAGATATGTGCTTTAGCCACCACAGTCTCTCTCTGTCTGTCTGTCTGTCTGTCTGTCTGTCTGTCTGTGTTTGCATGCGTGTGTGCATGCGCGTGCACCCCTTATGTGAATGTAACCAGGTAGTCTGTATTTCTTTAGCCCGTTTGAGCCTGTGTGTGTGTGTGTGTGTGTGTGTGTGTGTGTGTGTGTGTGTGTGTGTGTGTGTGTGTGTGGTTGTGTGTGTGTGTGTGTGTGTGTGTGTGTGTGTGTGTATGTGTGTGTGTGTGTGTGTGTGTGTGTGTGTGTGTGTGTGTGTGTGGTTGTGTGTGTGTGTGGTTGTGTGTGTGTGTGTGTGTGTGTGTGTGTGTGTGTGTGTGTGTGTGTGTGTGTGTGTGTGTGTGTGTGTGTGTGTGTTGTGTGTGTGTGTGTGTGTGTGTGTGTGTATGTGTGTGTGTGTGTGTGTGTGGTTGTGTGTGTGTGTGTGTGTGTGGTTGTGTGTGTGTGTGTGTGTGTGTGTGTGTGTGTGTGTGTGTGTGTGTGTGTGTGTGTTTGAGTGTGACTCCATGCACTCAGGATGTGTGCTCATCCTGACCTAGAAAAGCACTGAGACTCTAAGGGCTGGGACTCTCGGGCACATTGACAGAAGTAGATGGGGTGGAGGTGGTGGTGGTGGTGGGTGGGGGGGGGGGTCCTAACACCACCTGACTTACTCAGGCAGCAGTCTCGTCCAACACACACAAGCGGCGGAGTGGAATGTCATCCGCTAAGGGCTGAGGATTTCCATCCATCAAAAGTACATCCCAGTCACTGGAAACAATTCCTGAATACTTTGCATGCGGCGTGTGCACCGCACTCACGCCCATGGGCCCTGGAAGGCGGGGCGGAGCCTCCGCCACGGAGCACGCTTAAGTATGCACCCCGGTGAGGTGGACCCCAGGCTCACTCCAACTTGATTGTTGCTTTTTAAAACCAGAGTTACTCAGGAGTAATCACATGTGATAACGACTACTAGTTTGTATTATATATGTATTAAAATGTACCAAAAAAAATATTTGTAATTTTAGTAATACCAATAATGATAATACCATTTATAATTGTACAAATATATTTCTGGTACATGATTACAAGATAAAACCTGAAATACGGAAGCAAAACATACCAACTTTTTGCAACTACTTTTCAAACCATATTGTAATCACCAAAGCGTTGTACTGCATGAAGCACACTCAGGGTTCACAACTCACTGGAGAGAAGACAGCCAGGCAGCTATCTCTGTGATGTATGACGGCAAGAGAAAGCTGGTCGCCACCATACTTTAGATTACTCACATCACACCACACAGAACCTATGCACATAGACAGATGGCAGATACGTACCTTCAAAAGCAGTACAAAAAATATATACATTATCCATCCAGCCACGTATACAACACAACTGCATTAATATAAGTACTGGACTCTGCAGAGACTATTGCCGTCCACCGTCATTCTGTAATAAAAGGCCATGACACTTCCAGAATGAAAATGACAAATACAAAACTGAATTAAAAGATGAGGGCCTGACGTAAGAGACGGCCCCATGAAAAGTGAACCTCAGGTGGATACTGTGTATAGAGGAGTAGCCGGTGAGATATGGCAATTAGAGCTAACAGCTTTGCTCTGCCAAAACGAATGGAGGTGCCACCGAGTGGTACTCTCAAATTAATGTCAAGAGGCTTATTGTGGCGCCGTCACCGCGGCCTCAGCCTGAAACTAAATCCGGACCAAGTGTGCGTTCGTTTGAAGCAGTTGCTCTCTTTTTATTTTTTATTTAAGGCAATCTAAAATAAATAAGATCACCCACTTTGACTGCAGCGACAAAGAGAAAAGAATGAATCAGAGACTTAACATGTGTCGAGACTGTGGCCCGACTTCCAGGAAAAGTTTGAAAAATACTGCAAATAACATCTTGCAGAGACCCCGAGAACGACCGGCCGGACGAAGTTGTTTAAGCTAGAGTGCGATTGCGGCTGCGTCATATGAACAAAGATTATTCCGAAGGAAGGAAGGAATAAAGCTTTGGCATTTATGCTTTTCTTCAGTTTCCGGGTGTGCAGTCAGTTCAAGGCTACTTTCTTTTGAAACATAATGACCCAACTCCACCAAGCAGAGCGAGATAAACATCCTCAAGACAGCAGGAACAACAAGAACCTTTTAGCATTTGTTGTTAGCAAGAAAACACGCCGGCTTCCTCTGTACACTTGTGTAGCGTGTGTGTGCGCGTGTGTACGACAATCCCTCATCTACAGAACTCGTGTAAGGCTGTGCGAGGGGTTGTGCCTCACAGGTCTAAAACGATGTATGCCTACGTGCCGCATGACAAAGAAAGTAAGAAAGGAGTAGAGAAATGCTGACCACTTCTGAAAAAAATTAGGCCATTGTTGCAATTCTTTTTAATGAAGTGGGAACTTAACAGGAAAGTGAGTGTGTGTAATTTGTGAACATTCAGAGGGTCATTTTCCAGCTTTACTGTTCACAATGGATTCTTTTTATTCGTTTTTTTTATTGGTTGTTAGTCATAGTGTGAGAAATGTGTTGTCATGGTCACTCCGTGCCGATGAAGCTTGCTCAGATCCACCTACCTTGGTTAGACAGTGAGCATGAGTGCACAAATGCGCACTCTTGCTTGTGTTTGTAGAGGGAGGATGCACTAACACGACATCATCTCTTCATTGCCGGTGTTTATTTGATTCGACTCGAGATCAGCCTTGAAGGCGTCTTATTCTAACCTCAAATCGTCGTAGCGATGAGTAATCATGCCGGCCGTGACACGCACACTGCCGACTCAAAACAAATCACACACGTGTGTTGAACGGGCCCCCGAGAGCTTTCGCATCCAATCCCGTGCCCCCCCAACGTCTCCCGTTGGGATGTGTGTCTGTCCGTCATCCGCCGGTGATCGATGTCTGGCCGGTTTGATGTGTGAGCGAGTCTCGCGTCACGCCGCCGCGTGCGCTCGCCAGCGCCGCGTGTGCGTGAGCGCCGGCACGTGGACATGCAATCAAGTAAACAAGGATCCATTGTGCCACTCAATGAACCGTCCCCTCCACCACATCCACCACCGCCACCGCAGCCACCACCACCACCACCACCACCACCACCACCACCACCTCACCAGCCCCGCCCGTGGCCCACCCTCCCCTGGACGATTTACGAGCGACACACCGCCAGCATGGCAGGGGGCACTTGGAGGTAAAGTGTCATCACTGGTTAACAGCTCCGCTCATATTTATTCAGCCAGGGCGATTTATAGGGAGGGGGGGGGGGCGTGTGTGACCCCCGGGGAGTGGGTGTGGGGGGGGTGGGGGGGGCAGAGTCAGGGGAGGAGGAGGAGGAGGAGGATGGAGAAAGACGGGGCCGTGGGGTGGTCCGACCTGCTTGACAATGGGTGGAACAAGACGAAGAGGAAGAAGGAAGACGATACAGACGAAAGATTTTGAATGTGGATGAATGTGTAGGTAGGGGCGTGAGAGCCTTTAGATGCACGCCACTGAGGAGCAGGATAGGGCTTGGGCGGCTTGCTCAGGGATGACTATTGCTGTAACGCTGACATCGTGATTCAAACCCGGCACCTTTCGGCTCGGACTAGTCCAACATCCTCGACAGCGAGACAGCCTGCCGTTTTCCTGTGATTGCTGATGTGTCTCTTTTCATTGCACGTAAAAGACTAACAAGATTACAATCGTTCCAGCAAGCGCAAGCAGTGTAGATGCTCTGAGCACACAGGAAACAGAGCGAGGGAGGACAGAAAGGGAGAGGGCTGGAAAACGCCGCCGTCGTGATATCTGTTTCTCAACACTTTAAAAAGAGAAGGAGCAAAATCTCACAAGGGCAAGAAATCCGAATCAGGATTCTTGACAGCAAAGACCGCGGGGGACGAGAGAATATTGATAAGACAAAGCAACATGGGAGCTCGGGATGAAAAAGGCGAGGAGAGACGGCAGGAGGGAGAGAGCAAGCTACAGCGGGCGAGAGAGAGACCGCGTGCATGCGCGCGCGCGTGAGAGAGAGAGAGAGAGAGCTCGGGGAGGGGATGGAGGCATAGAGTGAAATGGAATAAAAATCCATACAAGAACGAGTGAGGGAATGTGAGTCCTCTCCACTGCAATGAGCCCCCAGCCGTGAGGATCAGAGGCAGAGAGAGGGCCGCTGGTGCTGACAGAGGCTTATCTCATCTCGGGCTGGGAATAATACCCATTTTTCCAGGCAGCCGGACAATAAAGCACAAGGTTACCCAACCCTTCACCACTGACACCCTTATTTAGAGTGAGGTCTCGGACCGACATAAAAATGCATAAGACCATCACCGCGACACCGCCAGCGTT
>JAXIVH010000019.1:7032283-7064783 GCA_036785325.1 Urophycis tenuis | reverse complement strand
CAACAGGAGTGTAGGACGTAGCCTGGCGTAGGCATCAGTAGTACGCACGACACCATCTGAAATCCTCCAATCACATTCACGTTGTGAGACGTGCGGTTCACACTCTGTAGCATGTCACGCTACACGCAACACGCGACAGATTACCGTACGAACCGTGTGCAAGGGCCGTGATGATGGTGTCGTCTTTAGTCTGAAGCGCCGTTAGCAGCTCACACACGTCAACTGTGAATTAGGGTTCAGGGTTGCAAATGAGCGCAAAGCAAAACAGATAGAAAGATCACTTTGTGTGGCTGGTCGGGCGTCCATTTTGGCATTTTTGTTGTGTCCTTAAATACAGCAGAAAATGCTGGTCACTGATGAGCTACATGTACAAATAGGCTATACAAATGCAATTTTAATGTGAATTGTGATTTGACAGACTCTCTCTCTGGGATTCAGGGGATTGTGAAAAAAAGGCATGTGTTTGCCCACTGCAAGGGAGCGGAAAGATTGCAGCATTATCGACATTATGCCAAGCCTGGACATGTGAATGTCATTTACATTCTAATACATATCAACATCATATTAAAGTCAGATTGATTTGAGTTTGTTTCCTCATACCTCCTCAGAGAGGAGGTATTGTATTGGTAGCTGTCATGAATCACACGACGAGAAATTGAAGTCAGTCAAGTCAGGTCAGTCCATTCTGGTCAGTCAAGTCAGTCAAGTCTCTCTCTCTCCCTCTCTCTCCAGCTCTCTCTCGCACACACACATATACTGTACATATAGTATATATTTCTCTCTCTCTCTCTCTCTCTCTGTCTCTCTCTCTCTCTCTCTCTCTCTCTCTCTCTCTCTCTCTCTCTCTCTCTCTCTCTCTGAGAGACACACACACAACAAGTATGCAGCTTCACATGCATACACACAGGACACAGATACACTCTCCGCGACAGCGTTCTGTCTCTTTGTTTACTTTTCCCACTTTTCTGCTTTGAATGTAATGTGTATCTAACAGGTGTGTGTGTGCGTATATACAAACGTGTACATGCATGCGTGTGCATGTGTGAGTGAGTGTGTGTGTGTGCGTTTGTAAAAACGCCCCGACGAGACATCCTACACATTGCATCCTACATCCTACAGTGTGCGTGAGTGTATAACTCACTCACCCTCATTTACCCATACATGACTAAAAACCATTCAAGGTTTTCTTCAGATCATTACCAATATACTTGCAGGCCATTCTCTCTGCTGTATTGATAAAGTGGTTGATCACAGATCAAGAGTCTCAGGAGCGCATGCTGCCTTTGTTCAGAACAGGCAAAGGCCCGCTCCAAAGTGAATCCTCTTCATGTCGCACTGGGTCCGGCAACGTAACCGACTGGGCGTAGGTGGGGTGGATAAACTGGAAAAACCCCGAGAGGACAACAACTTGACAACTGTACACTCTAGAAAAAGCCTCAGGATGGATGCCAGCCATTGTGTCACTTGGTGCCATCATCCTGCTCTTTCCTTCTGCCTTTTTTCTCTGTGAGTCATTCTGTGAGTCTCATTCCCTGTCTGTCCTGGATTCTGGATCAAACAGCTATAGGGTGTCTTAATAAGCCCTTTTGTCTTTCTGCAAAATTTGAATGATCTCTCTCTCTCACACATCTCTCACACTTGCTTCGTGTCCCAAGGCTATTCATCTGCCAAGCAAAACGGGTCATGGTTTTGAGTCCTTTTTTCGTGTGCATAAAGGTGTGTGTGTGTGTGTGTGTGTGTGTGTGTGTGTGTGTGTGTGTGTGTGTGTGTGCGTGCGTGCGTGCGTGCGTGTGTGTGTGTGTTTGTTTTTGCTTAAAGGTGTGTGGGTGTTTGTTTTTGCTTAAAGTTGTGTGGGTGTGTGGGTGTATTGGTGTGCCTGTGCGTGTGTGACCAAAAGAGACACAGACATCCCCACAAGCTAAATGTGAAGTGGTAACTAAGTAACAGGCTAAAAAGCTAACCCTGCCCTTAATTCCTCAGGTGACGTATGTTCTTACCTCCCATATGCAGCGAACATTCACAGCTTGTAGTCCCAGGACCATATCTCCCTTATGAATCTAGGGCCATCTCTCCTTCGGTTTCTCTGCGGTAAGTCACAGCATGTTGCTCTATATTCTGTATATTAATGTGTTAATTTTTTTTTAAAACTAAATTATTAATCATACTGGCTGCACAGGGAATACAGAGGTGGTGTACATAGATTAGGGCACTCACGAGTTTAATGTAGTGAACTACTTAAGTGCTCATGGTGATTGTATGAATTAGATGATAATGGAACTTTTTCAGTAAGGCAATTCTTTAATTTATATGGATTTATCTCAGCCGTTCAAAGGCACACATCTAACAGTGTATCTGTGGAACAAGTACCAACACAATCACAAAGCCATACGGTTGGGATATGTTTGGAAACATATTTGGAATTAAATGTGCTTATATGAGTACGGGAAAGAAGCATAACGTATAGAAACAGAGGAACAAATGTGTGACATTGGAGCTACCCTTCCCCTGGCTTGAGCGGTAACGTTGAGTCATAATAACAGTGGCTGTCTTTTGTGCCTTTTGGTATGTGCATCCAGTCTAACCAGTGGAGCAAGGTCTTTAGCAATCATTGAGTACACCATTTGAATGCTAAAACAGGGGCTTTTCTATTGTCTAAACAAAAATAGTGTGTTTTTGTTTAAGAGAATGCACAGGATTACATTTTGCTAAAGGTGGCAATACAACAGTACGCAACGCATTTGTTAGGGTTCGTAATGATAATGGAATTCATGAAGAGAGAGGGACACAGACAAACCATGACGTGAGACAGGCAGACCACACTGTTTGGTGTCAGGGGACCAGTCAGTGTTGTGATCTAAGCCCAAATCCTTACTGACAGCTTTCCAAAATTGACAGAACATCAGAAAAAAAAAAACATTCCAATGCGTGAATTGCCAAAATATAAAAAAAAAAAGATATGGTTGACTGTTTCATCTCTCAAATACTTTTTAAAGTTTGAGAACTACATAACCCCTTTGGGAACTTGGAGACATTAAAGGTGGGCCTAGTGCAAGTGACAAACCAGCATAAGAATGAGATTTCTTTTCTTCCTTTAAATTGTGTTTCTGGCTGCATTCAGCTTAGCTTAGCACTTTGTACACTATTTATTTTAATGGCATTTTGCTGTCGGGCAGGAGGATACAAAAAAACCCAGAAGAGGCATAATGTTACAATGTGCACAATACTTCTTGTCTCTGCATGGAAATGTTTTGGATTAGCATTAGCATTAGCAAAGACACTGTAATAGAGCTCATCTCAAAGGGAGAGTGTCATCTAGGCTGTCCATATGTCAGGCCGGAAGCAGCCCATCCATTACAAATGAGATACATTTTTTATTCAAAATATCGTGGAGACAGGTATACACAGTCATTGTAGACTCTCATGCTGTACGTAATGCGCAGACACACACATACACATGCAGAGGCAGACATGGCACATTACACATGCATCTCACACACACACTCAAGCATGCATTAAAGCATTTCTTGATTCTATCTGGTTTAAGGCTTGGGTGCCTGCCAATCCAAAGTCATACTTTGCATACTTTGGATCCAAAGTCGTACTTTGCATTGACTCAAACTGAAACTGACAGATTGACTCAAACTGAAACAGACAGATTGACTCAAACTGAAACAGAAACTCTCAAGAGCCCTTTTTGCATGATTCTGGTGATAAGACTAATATACAACTAATGATGTGCTTCTTTAATGACGTATATGGTCGGTGTGATTTGTGTCGAGAAATCGTGATCATCCTGCAGTATAAATGTCAGTGAACTAAAGGTGTTGATGGAGATGAAGATTGCGAGTTGTCGCAGGTAGTTTTTCTTTCAGGGGCCAAGGTGACTCAAGCTCTTTCTTCTTTTTGTTTAAGGTTCTCATTGGAAATGTCACTTCACTCTTTTTTTACCCATCAAACTAATAAAATCCAGGAGGCTTTTCATGTCCATTTTTATATACATCATAAAAAATAACTTTGATCTTGAGTGACATCGTAATAATGTCCCAAAAGTATATCTATCTCATACAATGTCACATCATCATACATCATGGCCTGCCATACCACATCACATCATGACATATCATGTCATGTATCATATCATGCAATGTCATGGCATAATCCTATCCCATCATATTTCCTCAGGGACAAGATCACTCACAGTTCACCCCGATCCTCCATTGCCCACTGGTCCGGTTCTTCTGAGGTTGCTCCTCAGCATCTTCTCGAGCCTCCCCCACCGCCTCTTCAGCGTCTTCTGAGCCCTTCCACGCCGGGTCGGCGGCGGCAGCGGCGGCAGCAGCCATGAACTGGTCGTCCCTCGAGGGGCTCATCAGCGGGGTCAACAAGTACTCCACGGGCTTCGGCCGCATCTGGCTCTCCATGGTCTTCATCTTCCGCGTGATGGTGTTTGTGGTGGCGGCGCAGCGCGTGTGGGGCGACGAGAGCAAGGACTTTGTGTGCAACACCGCCCAGCCGGGCTGCAACAATGTGTGCTACGACAGCATCTTCCCCGTCTCCCACATTCGCCTGTGGGCCCTGCAGCTCATCTTCGTCACCTGCCCCTCGCTGATGGTGGTGGGCCACGTGGAGTACCGCAAGAAGAAGGACCTGCAGTACACCACCGCGCATCACGGCGCCCACCTCTACGCCAACCCGGGGAAGAAGCGCGGGGGTCTGTGGTGGACGTATCTGGTGAGTGTGACCGGTCTTGTGTGCCGTAGTGCAACGCCTTGGTCAGGGGGGGGGGGGGGGGGGGGGGGTCCGAAAAGGCTCCGCGTTGAGACACGCGATATGTCTGGAGCAGGATGGCGTTCTCCCACAGGATGTCAGGTTGGTGGACTCCCAGACAAATGGGTTCCATTTGATTCCTGATGTCTGCCTCTGGGCATCCTTGACCAAGATGTGTGACCTGCATCATCTGCTCCTTCGTCTCACAAATCAGCAGACAAGCTCAAATCTGGGTGACCTTGGTGTTTCACTATATTTTGCTTAGTGTTTGTCTTGACCAATCATAGTGTAGTAGGAGGGATGGATTTGTACACATTTCATTGGCTAACAACGAGCACAAGCTCGGCTCGCACCAGTAAACTTTTCCCAGATGAGCTAAAACATCTTGGCAGGACACCAAAATTCTTAGAAAAAGTATTTGTGAATGTTTCAAAATAACACATTGAAGACCGGTCACTCTGGAAATAGCCATTAGGATCCCGTTCTCAAAGCTTCATCCACTCGTGTGAATGAGGTTAGCAGGAGGTCTCCTTAACAAAACAGGAAACAAGGCGTAACTCCGACATGTTCACTTGTTGGCTCCTAGCCCAGGCTCTATGCCGTCTTCCCTAACAAGTTCTGCTATAACCTTGTAGGACCGTTGGATCCGAGATCTGCTCCAGATTGACCATAAGTCACGTTGGCTAAAAGCATCTGCTAGATGACATATCAACTGAAGATGCTGTTTAGTGAGTAGTTAATAGCAAGTGGATAGGTTTGAATATCTTTTGACCATTTGCCAACTATGTCTGATGCATAGCAGGCCGTATGTATGTGTGTGTTTGTGTGTGTGTGTGTAAAGGTATACCAACTCCTTCATTCATGTCATTTTGTAGATAAGTCTGATCTTCAAGGCGGGCTTTGACGCGGCCTTCCTCTACATCCTGTACTACATCTATGAGGGCTATGACATGCCCCGCCTTTCCAAGTGCAGCCTGTTCCCCTGCCCCAACGTGGTCGACTGCTACATCTCCCGGCCCACCGAGAAGAAGATCTTCACCCTGTTCATGGTGGTGTCCTCCAGCCTGTGCGTGTTCATGTGCATCTGCGAGATGGTGTACCTCATCTGCAAACGCATCCAGAAGCTGCTGTTGAAGAAGAAGGCCGCGGACATGAGGATGTTCGCCGAACACCATGAGATGACACCGCTGGCCCCGCCGCGGTCGGAGTTCAGGTCGAAGTCGTCCATTCGGATGGACCCCACCAACACGCCATCCATACAGAACCTGAGCAACATGAAGCAGGAGGAGAGCCCCTCTGAGAAGAAGTGAGGAGGAGGACGAGGAGGAGTAGGGAGGGGGGTGAGGGCGAGAGAGAGTGAATGAGTCAGGGAGCTGCTGTGCAGCCATGAGGTTAACTTTGTGGAGAACTCTGTGGAGAATGTTTCTCAACAAACTTGGTGAACTCTTGAGATCCTCCATCCAAACTTTGTCCATTAATGTCATCCTAAATGAAAAACAATTCATGAAAAATGTGACACCTAACTCAAAGAAATGAAGGGGATAACAAAAGGAATGGAAGGAGAAAATATAATTTTAACCCTGTCGTTGGCTGTTGGAATAGTTGACTTGTTATCTGCAAGCAAAAGGTTGACTTCAAAAATGAGTACTCTTGTAAATATAACTTTATTCGTCGTTGATGTTCCTTTGTCTATACCATATGTAACAAGTATATTAAATTGAATATTTTCTTAAAAGATACACACTGCCCCCTAACGAAGAAATAATATACAGCACAATAAAACAATTGAGAAGCGTTTTTATATTTGATATTATATTTGACAGTATGTTAAACATTTATTCAAAATAAAATAAATCACTTAAATGATGAAGTTCAATTTCTTCTTAGAACCAAATCATAATGTAAGCACGGAGTGTAAAGCATTCTGCTTTCAGTCCAAATGTGTTGTTACTGTTCCCTTTCCTTCAACTATGTAAAATGTATCATCAAAGCGATATTTTTGTATTTATTCTTACAACTAATTAAAGTGTTGAACTATGTCAACGTGGTGCTGATTTCTGGGGAAAAAACAAGTAACTGTTGTTTTTACATAGTTCTTGTGTCATCGTCTAACGTCGACACTACTTCTGTGCGCCGTGAGAAAGTTGTGAATGATACAGAAAGGTTACATAACAACGATAAACTATTCCGTCTTTGAAGCTAAAAGAGAAATATTAATATGCAGAGAGACTTAAAAGAATGCGGACTTTGAGGTTGAGTTTGTTCTGACGGTGACTCATTTGTTCCGTCGTCATCGTTTTTTTCACATCCAACCGGCCAATCAGGCCGCGCGTGCGGGTGCGGCTGTGACGTAACGGGAAATGAAGCCTTGATGTTGTCGCCTTGACCGCCAGTACAGATGCGATACTGCACCAAGTAAAGTCTATTCAACATGAGTTTCCATTACGGCCAGGTAAATAATATTTGATATTTCGTTACTGGTATGGTAAGAGAGTACTTTCAATGTCAACAGTTTAAGCACCCAGTCAATCGTTGAGCCGCTACAAAACCCCTGATTATCAAACCCACGAAAAGTTGAATGAACATGTCTTTCTGAGGTTATGGTAGGCTCTACCACTGTCGTATGTCCATTAATAACCATAGTCGTTAGGCATATGACATTGTTTTGTCTGCAACTTAAGTATTCTCGTGGTAACTCCGATCTAAAATCGGGGAATTTCACTCGGTTTGTTGTTTAGACTTGTTTAGTTACGAGTCACACACTCGGCCACGCCTACTGACGTATGAGTCTCTAGCTGGCTTCCGTGAATAGTTCATGAAACACTCCAAGTCCATCGATAAAGTTACGCAGTACATCGTCATTCATCTTGTGAAGTTATGTGCTCATTATGCATTCATTTTACAAACGTACTTTCTTACTTTGATCACATTTTTAGAGCTATCCAGCAGGGCATCACCCCCCTCCAGGGGCACCCGGTGCACACTACGGAGCTGTAAACGCTGGTCCACCTGCCAACCCTTATGGAGGAGCAGGAGGGGCACCTTATGGCGGATATGGAGCCCCTGCCCAGGGGGTCCCGTACGGACAAGGGCCGCCGCGCGGTCCCGGTGCCCCTTACGCAGGAGGGCACCCCCAGGGCGGGCCTTATGGAGGCTACGGAGCACATCCCCAGGGAGGAGCCTATGGACACCATGGTCCTACAGGTACATCGTAGTCCCACTTTTGATTGTGTTTGGGGGGGAGGGGGGGGGGGGGGGGGGGGATAGATGGATGGATAGATAGACAGACAGACAACAGACTGCAGATAGGGTTCTCTCTCTATGTCTATGTTGCTGTGCTGAGTGTGTGTGTCAAGAGTGAGGATGGTGGATGAAGAGTGACTCACCTCTCCTCTGCCATGGCGCATACAGTGAGTCGTGTCAGGAAGATGGGGTTCAGTCTGTGCTGTGCACTCATCTCCTTTGCCGGCCGACATTTCCAGAGTGGTGTGTGTGTGTGTGTGTGTGTGTGTGTGTTCGGTCAGTCTCCACCTGCTAAGGCTGAGTCACAGCCTGATAGTCCATGTCGCTATTAGTCCCCACAGGGACAGAATACATCAGGTCTCTGGCCTCAATTGACATGCTTTGCTCTCTCTCTTTCTCTCTCTCTCTCTCTCTCTCTCTCTTCTCTCTCTCTCTCTCTCTCTCTCTCTCTCTCTCTCTCTCTCTCTCTCTCTCTCTCTCTCTCTCTCTCTCTCTCTCTCTCGCTTTCTCTTTTTCTTTTTCTTTCTCTTTCTCTCTCTCTTTCTCTTTCTCTTTCTGTTTCTCTCTCCATTTCTTCACTTTCTTTTATTCTTTGTTTCTCTTTCTCTCTTTCACCTGTTTCACAGGTGAAATCTCCTGTTTCACAGGTGAAATCATGCACATTGAAAAAAATTCACAGGTGAAACCCTCACACTGGAAACTGCTGGGTCTTTCAAGGTCCATGTTTACCTTCAGAACTTCATGTTTTACTGAATAATGTATGAAAGGAGTGGAAGTGTGAGGTTTAGAAACACAACCTTGAACATCTTTAAAAGTGATGAATTGGCCAGGAGGAGAGTATAGTTTCAATGGTGTTAATGGATTCCCTTGAATTAGCCTCTAAATGTAATGTCTATGACAGAAATTCATATCTTTGCCTCAGCCTTCAATCAGTATCCTAATTTTGTTCTAATATTTATTTGTTGTTTTCATTTTCTTAATTTCCATAAAGATGGGGCATCCAACAGACTAGAATGTTCACATGCTCATCCCAAGTGTAATATTAATGAATTATTTAAGGGCAACATGATGTCAAATGTGGTTTCAATTGGTCACATAAGGACGCCATAAGTGCTGTTTTTATCATTTTCTAAAGGACAAACTCCCAGCTCCTTTGTCCAACTCAAAACACATTCATCAAGAGTATTCCCCTGAAAGGGCCATACATGTATAGGCGCAAGGTCACAGTTATATTAGATTTTCATATTATAAATTATAATGTAGCGGCTAGGATGTTTGACTCGAAAGCAACAAGTCTTCGATCCCCAAGGTCGGCAGCTACCTGTTGGCATCCTTGAGCAAGATGCCTATCCTAGTCTGATCTTAAATTACCTCCATCTGAAGTCACAGCATCACTTACAGAAACACTTTTCAAAATAAATGGAGAAATGGTAGATATTAAGTATCATTAATTTTGCTGTCAGATTTGTTCAAATCTTGATACCATTTTTTTTATAATTGTTAAACCAATTATTGGTTATATCGGCCACACGGTGGTGCTGTAATGAAACATAAAATCTCCCGCAATAGTGGTTCTTGGCTAAATTTCAGCTACCCTATGCTTGACTAAGCTAGTCCCTGATCATACCTGCAATATCCGTATGATACAATATCCCTAATGTCACTCTCTCCCAAACAAGATGGTTCAATTCAAGCTCGGGATCACTGTAAAGTTTCATGCTTGTGTATATCCTTGTGTATATCCTGCAATCTGCAAACTCACCCAAGCTCAGTGCCATAGACCTCTTTTGTTTCTCAAAAGCACATTACAACAAGTCACAAGAGGCTTCCTGTTTACTGTGTCGAACCCATCCTTGCCGTGATTGCTCTCATGGTGTCTCCGGTAGGCGACTGTGGATGAGATGGATTTGCTCTTCAGGAAAAGGGACTGCACAGGGACAGGGGTTTGTGCAATTACTTTACCCCTGTGATTTATTGTAAATTGGGATTTTTGTATATATTTTTTTGACAACAATGAAGCACCATTTTGCTGGTAAGTGTCCCATCACAGACTGCACGGCGGACAACGCGTGTGAGTGGAAGGAAGCCGTTTGGGTCTTCTTTCGACAGACAATGCCCTCTGCAGTGGGGAAGATGAGATTTATGTGACTGTTGACTCTGTTGACAGTTTTTGTTGGATGTCATGGCTCGAGGCTTTACGGCTTGAGTTTCCACTCTAGTGATATGCGTTTGAGACGATATGTTTGGACACTAAACCGCTGCTTCCCACATCTATAACTATAGTTTGTCGTTCAAAAATTCAACTTTTCAACATTGTTGAACATTGTGAGTGTCGCACAACTTTAGAACATAAGTTATTTTGAATGCGTAAGAAAGGAAACGGTAGCAATTCTTCCATCCCCTTCAAAAAAGCAACCGACTGCTTTCACACAAAGCTCATGCTTTTCTTATTTATGTATTTTTTTGGGCATCCATAGATGTATTATTTCTTGTGATCAGCTTTAGGGTAGAAACCGGCAGCAAGCTTCAGACTGTGCTTGCATGAGTGTGGTGGGTTTTATCCCTGCATAAAGAACTATTTTTGCATCAGTCGATGGCAGAGCCTTTCTTTACGTTATTTTCCTTTTGCAACAAACTTCACTCCTCTTGTTTTACCTGCTCCTTGATACCTTCCTCTTTAGGGTCAGCATGTGTATGGTGCGGCTCACTCCATCAATTCTGATGTGACCCTGGTTTAAAATAACTACTAATAAACATGCATATAAGTCTGAGGTTCCCATGGGAGAACCCGGTTAGGGAAAATAATAGTGTGCTCTGAATTATTTTAACTCAAGATCCTGACCCTCAAGTCCAACAATGGCCATGAAGCCTGGAGTCTGAAAGCTGAAGTACCAAGAAGTCGCTCCCGAGACACACCACACAACCATCGTTGGTCATACCTCACCCTCACCTCTCTCTCTCCCTTTCTCCTGCCCAGGCAACGTCCCACCTGGGGTGAGTCCAGAGGCCTTCCAGTGGTTCCAGAGCGTGGACACGGACCACAGCGGCTCCATCACTCTGAAGGAGCTGAAGCAGGCGCTGGTCAACTCCAACTGGTCTGCGTTCAACGATGAGACCTGCCTGATGATGATCAGTACGTCACACAGTCTGCTTCTAAACCCCCATGGCTATCATTAAGCTAAGCGGTCAAGTGTGTAGTCTAATAAAGAGGTAGAAAATAATGGCAAACTCACATCGCATCAAGTTAACTAGTGCCCTAAGAGTACGTTTAACATTCGGTCGAACATTATAGCCATTCAAAGCAAGCCTTTCTGAAAGCCATCAGCAAAGGCTTGGTATTTCCGCACTTGGTACGTGACTCGGCCATGACAGCGATGATCAATTTGTTTTTGCTTGCCCCGATGACTAAAGCGAGATGAATATCCCTCACCCCGCGGTGTCATCACTGGTGAGAATTGGGGACGTTGACGTGGGAGCCACTCAGCCCCCCCCACGTACTGCAGCAGTGGCGTGGGCTGTTTTCCCTTCCCTTATGCGTCTTTATATCTCTTTTTTTTTTTTGTTGCCCAGGCAGAATGATAAATTATGCTTGTTTATTTAAGCAAGCTCGGAGGAGCGTTCCCCCTCAAGGACGAGCGCGATCGTGAACGTTGAGGAGAACAAAGGCAGGAGTGATGCAAGGACTGTGAATGATGAATGCAATAAAGACAGACCCAGTGTGGCTTTGGGTGTGTGTGTGTGTGTGGGTGTGTGTCTGTGTGTGTTATTTTCCATGTGGTCAACTCTCACAGCTTTAGAAACTGGGAGAAAACGAAATGGGTTGGATGGATGAGGGATCTGTTGGCAACCGTTGCTAACAAACCCCCTCCAGCACCTGGAGATAGAAGACCGTCTAGCCTAGCAAGTTCAGAATTATTACTTTTTCCTACGTGAGCCACATCAGGGCCAATTTTCCTGTCAAAGTTTTGGACGGACAATACAGTTCTTAAACATCAGGCGTCTGTGGAGCCAGTCAGCCGCTCAACCCTAATGCCACAATCCCTGCGTTTCACTCTGATAACCAGTGAATGAGGCTATTCAGTTCCTGCCATCCATTACCGCAATGAGAATTGTGTGACTTGTGACTGACTTGACTGACTGTGCGTGTTCGCGCGCGTGCGTGCGTGTTTTGTCCTCAGACATGTTTGACAGGACACGGACAGGGCGCATGGACGTGTTTGGCTTCTCCTCACTGTGGGGCTTCATGCAGCAGTGGAGGGCTCTCTTCCAGCAGTACGACCGCGACCGCTCGGGGACCATCAGTGGCACCGAGCTCCACCAGGGTGCGTTTCCAATGTTTGCATACGCATTTGCATTTTTCCTCGTCGTCACCACCTTACCCTGTTTAGCTGTGTTGTTTTTTTTTAATCGGAGAGGCAAGCCGGCGGCCTGACGAGTCACGAGCATCAAGCAAACGACCTTGTGTCCACTTCTTTATCTCTCTCTTCTTTCTTTCCTCTCTTTCCCTTTTTTTTCCTCTCCTCTCCCGTGGGTCTCTGCCGCCCCCCCCCCCCCCCCCCCCCCCCCACCCCCCCAGCCCTCAGCCAGATGGGCTACAACCTCAGTCCCCAGTTCACGGAGACCCTGGTAGGCCGCTACGCCGCGCGGGGCGGCCGCCCGGGCATCCAGCTGGACCGCTTCATCCAGGTGTGCACCCAGCTGCAGAGCATGACGCAGGCCTTCAGGGAGCGGGACCAGGCCATGACGGGCAACGTGCGCCTCAGCTACGAGGACTTCCTCTCCGGGACCGTCCAGAGGCTCATGTGAAAACGCCGCTCGCCCGCCATCCGGACGCAGTAGGCTCGGGGCCCCCCCCCCCCCCCCCCCCCTTCGCTGTGGTTCTGCCTCTGTGCCGGTCCACATTATACCGGGCTGTGTTGCCAGGGTAATGTGGACTTGAAGAGAGTATTGATTGATTATACATTTGAGTAGACCAAAGCCCGTTCAGCATACGTTTTCATTACGCAAAGTGACTTTATGAAAACTATGGAAAGGGATTGCAGTCTTTATCTAAATGAAAATGGCTGGTTGGACCAGAGTTTCACTTTGTGTAAGTGTGTGCAAGCTCATATTTTAAAGAAACAATTGTTGAGGAAGAGGGCCTTTAGTAATTGATAAAACTGTGTTAGAACTTTCCTTCTTGATAATGCCATCCTTTTTGTTTGATTATTAATAATGACCGAGAGCACTTCTGAAGGGCACTATCTATAACCAAGCGCACCTCTGATGTTGCTGCTAAGGCGTTGGATGTTGAAGCTATTGCTATAAATTGATCTATAGATCTGAATTATTCACATTACCTTCAGGGCTGAAGCAATGCAATATAGCTTGAATCATCCAAGAGCATAGGGCTTGTGTAAAGAATATAGAATATTCTCAGATAGACCTTCTTTTAATGAAAGGCATAATGCAATGGAGTGTATTCTATCTCTGTGATGGGGGATTTTTCCTGGTTGAAGGGTAGAGTATTAAGGTGAAACAAAGCATATTTTGACGTGACCTTGTCAAACAGTATGACTATAGAATATGAACACGGTGAAAAAGGCACCGTATATGATTGATGAGTATAAAGGCTTTTTTTTTTTTTTTTACCCATCTGAAAGAATTGACAACCGCGGTGATGTTTTATATTATACTGATGGTAAGCCAGTCCTTTAAGAGCAGAATGCCATCGACACTGTTGGTACGCCCGGGATGTCATCGACAAAAAGACCCAACGATCTTCTGTTTTTCTAACATATCTGTGAATATCCATGGCAGTACCCGCATTCTACGTGTAGGGGGTGTGTGATTCAGTTTGTGTGCATAGGTAGACGTTGCAGTCTCTCCATCTTGCTGCCAAAGAGCATTTTCTTCTTGATTTTTTGAAGATTCATGTGTATAAAAAAGACTTATTTTGCCAACAAAGTTTCTGGAGGGCCATTAGTATATCATCTATCTTAGATGTCTTTCAATGTTACATATATTTGTGCCATTATGATTTGCAACACATATGAATGATTTGACTGGCTAATTATGGTGAAGTTAAGTAATTTTTTTATATGTATGAATGAATAAAATGAGTTGATTGTATGCTTTTGAAGTGCACCATGGAAGGGTACAACCTGTTATTTGTATGTCTGAAGAAAGTTTTTTTATTTTTTTTTATCTGATGCAATTTTCAGTTAAATACAAAATGTGTGTGTGTGTGTGTGTGTGTGTGTGTGTGTGTGTGTGTGTGTGTGTGTGTGTGTGTGTGTGTGTGTGTGTGTGTGTGTGTGTGTGTGTGTGTGTGTGTGTGTGTGTGTGTGTGTGTGTGTGTGTGTGTGTGTGTGTGTGTGTGTGTGTGTGTGTGTGTGTGTGTGTGTGTGTGAGATTTCGCTGTACCCCTGTGAAAGCTTTCTGTTTCCCTTTGCATCTAAGTGCATGATCTTACCCCTTTCACAAAGCTTGCCATTAACTCCTTTTTATAGGAATCAGTCGCATCAATGTATTTGATAGAGGTTGTAGAGCACATATTCATTCGAATAGGGACGTTTTTTCAAATGATCCTAGATAAGAAATATATCGACACGTCTATCCAATGTAATCATATTTATACTATTTCTTTAGGATCAAGATTGCATTGTACTACGTAGGAGCCTTTCATGTTGTGTGAATGTTTCCAACAGTGTACCAACAAACATGATACACATGGTTGTATTCAAGTATACATCGTCATTACGTAGAAGGGCGTCGACTGAGGTTAGCAAAGTATAAATCAAGACGCCTGAAGGTGGTATTAATTATATTTGGAGCACTACGTTTTACGACCGCTAGATGTCAATAAAACATCAAGAACAGTTTTAGATCGCAGTTATTGGTCAGCGTCAAAATGTGTACAGCCAATGAAATGGACCAGAAAGGAGTGACGCGGCCGCCGGCGGAAGTTCTGTTTAATCATCTCTTAAACGTGTGGTTGAAGGTGAGTCAAACATAACGTTATTGGTTATGAAGACGGCATTATTGCACAGTATATGCTTCATGACCTTGGAAGTTTTCGTTGTCAATACGGAGAGTATTTCATTACAGGCAGAGAAGAGCTTGACCAGACCTGGTTACATGTATAGAGTAACTTGTAACTGCTATGTTATTCTATCCATGTAACCAAGGGATCTAGTCGGGCTAAGCAGCTAAATAACTTGTCAGGTCACACATTACCCACATTTAATTCCAATACGCACTCCACAGGTACTAGTAAATGTACATGGACCGGGGTTGTCATTCGTTTTTATGGATCATGTCAGCATTTGTGTATGTTACTATGGCTTAAGGCTCATTTCATTGCAGTTTTGTGTTTTATCCACAAGTCACTGAACGCGTAGGAAGGAGTCGCTGCACTTTAAAACGCCATTGAGCCAGGCAGGTCAGACGTTCAGGAAGGAGCTCGACATATGCGGAATATTATTTGAGTATACAAATAATATCGACTGCGTTCTCACCATTAAGTGTGTATGAATAGAGACCTATTTGGGTACATGGTTGGTTATAGGATCAGATGTTGAAGCTGAAGATTAATTAAATCAATAGTCATTTATATTTTGAAACAAGACCACTAAACACAATCCCTCCTGAATATGAAGTCGTATTTAGATTTAGGTAAATCCACATCTAGTCAGTTAATTGGCTCCAACGACCCTATTCAATATACATAGTGATATCATTTAACATAATCAATATCACCCTCCTACCCTGATCTACCCAGTTATAGTCTCCCTCACCTGGACTAGCTGCACACGTTCATCATGTTGCCGTTGGTGTGGACCGCCATGCGGACGTACGCCCCCCTATATCACCTTCCCTGTGGCGGTGGTGGTGGGCGCCGTGGGCTACCACCTGGAGTGGTTCATCCGGGGGACTCCCAAGCCGCGGGAGCAGAAGAGCATCCTGGAGCTGAGGGAGGAGAGGAAGCTGGAGGAGCAGGCAGGCACGGACGGTACCCAGGTCCTGAGCCTTAAGGACAAGCTGGAGTTTGCACCGAGAGCGGCCTTGAACAGGAACCGACCCCCACGAGAGCTAGGCCCACTGCCAAAGGCCTCTGACTTATCTGGTCCCCTCAGGCTGAACTCTGGCACCGGCATGACAGGCTCGTCCCTTGGAGAGATAGAAGCCAATGAGCAAAAATCACAAGTCACTTCCTGCATGCTCTACGTCAACCCCAAGTCTACCGTGAGCATTAGCATGGCCATGACATCACTATATTTGTGTGACCTTGTGACAAGGTAAAACAAGAAGATCTGTTTGAGGAACTGTTTATTTTAATTACCCTCTCCCACCAGACTCTCAGTTGTTTACTCTGCCAAACCACATCTATAACCGCTGTAATCATATTCACAGCACAACTCTATTAAACTGGAAATTACAATGTTTTCCCTCAAGGCATTCAAACTTGTGACTCGTTGCCGTGTTTTCATTAAACGGCGTGTTGATTCGCCCCCTTTGATTACACCCCAAGACTGCAAAGAAGCATTCCGGCTCTTTTTCGCATCGTGCCCTCTGCGATCCGTTTGCTGGGCTTTCAGAAAGTATCTGTGGGTGGGGAATTGTTGGAGCCATGTGTAAAATCGAATTGGTTTGGGCTGTTAGTCTCTTTCATGTTGGGATTCAAGGTTAATCAAAGTCTGTTTCCATTTGGTTCCTATGGGTTGGTGGTTGGGTGTTCATGCTATTACTTTGTTATGCTTTCATTTTTGAAAGTCTGAACAGATTGTACTGACGATGGGTACAAGTAATGGGTTATGGAAATCTACGCAAATGTTGGGTATGTAGTACAATGTTTGCTTTTAGCCAACGTATTGTGTACTGTCATTTGCATCAATGTAATAAAATAATTGACGAGTGGAATTACAGTGTGCGTGTCATGATTTGTCCAGACATAATCAAGGCAGGGTCAGATCACGGTTTGTCATCAACGTTGAGAGTAAGACCCTTCATGCAGAAAGACGGACGATATTAACATGTGTTTGGTATATGAAGTATCTCAGCCAAGAGATGTGTCGTTTCTGTTTGTAGCAAGTAGCCCTCTTTCTTTGTGTTTTCTGGGGCTGGTTTCTGCCTACTTGCATGCATGCACATTGAAAAAGTCACCCATACTTCCAGACAGACAAATGCAAAACAGTTGGTCTGGTCGTCACTTCTTGCTCCAGTCCCGCGGCCTTTCCTGAGTCGTGGATCGGATGATAATCTCTCCTGTGTGCCAGGGAAAGTCATGCTATGTTGTTACCCTGACAGTGTTTGCTCCGGTTTTACAAGCCTTAGGTTTACTCGGCTTCTAGCTTGTGCATCCTGGGCTATCTCCAACCATCAGCTAGCCTCCTCATCCCCTCCCTGTCCCGTCCACACACAAAGACATGCGCGCTTGTGCATATTAACCCAGGCACACGCGTGGGCTGCTATCAGAGGAACGCTGTGCTCCCACTCAAGTAACCCTGGGCTGTTTATGTTCTGCATGGTAATTATTGCCAGCTGGGGCAAAAGTTTCCATAAGTAACAGACTTGGTAGCTATTAAGAAGGAATTAGGCAGTAGGCCTATACAAGAAGAAGTGTGTGTGTGTGTGTGTGTGTGTGTGTGTGTGTGTGTGTGTGTGTGTGTGTGTCTTTCTCTTTCTCTTTCTTTTTCTCTTTCTCTTTCTCTATCTCTCTTGTTGTTGGTGAACACACACCAAAGGCCATAGACACCCCCTACTTTGTCAGTCTACGTTTTTAAACAATCCCACAGAACAATGTTCGCCCCAAGTGGGTTTGGGCGGCGCTGTGGGAACCCAACTCTGATCATAGTAAAGGAAGGTGAGTGGGGGGGGGGGGTGAACAAAATTGCCATTGTTCTCTGGGTGATAGGGATAGCAGCCGCGGAAGATGCCGGCTCCAGCCTCTTCTGGTGGTGGCTCCAGCCAGCATCCTGCAGCATGGAGGGGGTCTGTCCCTCGTACCCTCGGCCCCCTGAACAATGCAAGCTGTCTGCCTACTGCGGGCTCACTGCATCCCCTAAACTACACAAACACACACACACACACACACACACACACACACACATAGTCCAAGAACACACCTCCCCTGTGCTGCAGCACAGGGGAGGTGACTCAAATAATCAAAGCCCTGTAGATCCCCTCTCCAACCCTCTCAAGGTCAAATATAGCCATGTCATTGAGTTAAATTAGATATTGTTTAAGAGGATTCTAGATTGTGGATTATTGCGAATATTGGCAGGTTTGAAACAACACCTATTATGGATAATTTTCTTCTGTACTCATTACTCGGTCGCAAGTCCCATCACCACGACCAGCATTTCGTCCTCATTAACCTGCTTTGCATGTAATGGATGCAACAGCATTGTTAACACACACACACACACACACACACACACACACACACACACACATGTCTCTATTCCACACACATCTCCATGTGCCGCGGCTGCACCGGGCCTTCTTTGGCACGGAACCTGCCCCGGTCCGCGGGTCTCGTTGTGCATTGGCCTTTGGTCGTCTGGGCCTGGCATGAGGTCAGCCGGGCCTAAGGGGAGCCAAGCAAAACAATGCCACAATGCCACGGCTGCCCCATTGTCAGGGTCTGAAGTACCCAGAGGCTGATCCCCAGGGGAAACAATGGCGGGACAGGATCCAGGCGGGGACCCGTTTCCTGTTCTGCCGTCTAAATTTACACCGTCCAGTAAGTAACGTGTGCCTGGACTGGATGCGTGAATGCGATATTGTTATTGGATCATAACAGGTCTCGTGCTGTGCACTTTAAAATGTAATTATTGTTCTTGTTATTTCTATGTCACGGCAAAGCACAATGTTATTGTTACACGTGCCAAATTCCCTTTCAATTCTGATTAGAAAATCACATTGTGTGTGTGTGTGTGTTTTCTGTGTTTGTCTGGGGATGTTCAGCTGCGTCACTGGGATGCACACGGGTCCTCTGCAAGACTCGGGGACTACAAAGCAAGCCTGCTTTGGCCTGCATGAAGAACTGGCACACAGCTGGTTCTCATAAGAACCTCCAGAGCCCCAGGCCTGGCATGGCTGCACACAACTCCTGAAGGGGAGAGTTGAGACGTTTCTGGGCATGTGAAGCCTGAGGGACCCCCCCCCCCCCCCCCTCCTCCTCCTGCTGCCGAGGCGGTCGGCTCGGGCCCCTCCAGATGATTTCTCAAGGGTCTGTGATGCAATCACGTATGCGTTATGGGCTCATCCAAGCATGTTTGTGCGCGAGCACTGGGCCACAGCGATGACTGTTGTCACAGCGGGCCGGCTCCAACAATGACAGGAAACTCGGTGAGAATGCCTGCAGATTCCCAGAGGCCGGGCGTGCAACCTGAGGGAGAATCAGCTGCCACGCAGGGCGCTCTCTCTCTCTCTCTCTCGCTCTTGTGTGTGTGTGTGTGTGTGTGTGTGTGTGTGTGGGTGTGTGTGTGTCTCTCACTCTCTTGTGTGTGTGTGTGTGCCTGCACTGCGTGCCTCCTACTCATTGGATTCTGTCATTGTACAAAAAAAAAACAACCTAAAGGGTGTCCCTTATCCAAAACAAAGCGACAGATTTGACCATGCAGACAAACGATGGAAGTGGTCTAGACATGGAGGAATACAATGCCAAACAATGAATGAGAGGAAGCTGCCACTAAATGTCCCCTTTGTCATAAATGGAGTCACTCACCTCCTGATAGTAGTAGATTAAAAGCACAACCATCTTCAGAAAGGCTTGGTCGACCTGAGCATCGTAATGAAGTTTGTTTGTTAAGAGTTTATTGGGTTACGTTCTGGTGCTGATTGACTCTACCAAATACACAGGATCAACTTTAAAGTTGACAAAGTGTACAATCGATACCTATGAACGACTTGGCCTGAACTGGATCAAACTTTCAATTTTGCTTCACGGATATTTTTTATGCCTCAACTTTTTTACAACTCCACTTACGGTCGTGTGTCTGTGAGCCTCGCTCTGCAGGGGGGTAACAGTGTGCTTGTGTTATTGGTTCAAAGGGGAAAGAACAGAGCTGGGCACCAGGCTTCATGGGGGGGAGAAAGCGGATGCAAAACGCTCCACCGCCGGCTTGAGTTGGCAGAGCGGACGGCCGGTCTGGACCACCCAGTGCAATCTGTTCCATGACCCTTCGGCTTTGTTAACACGCAGACACACGGCAGAGATGCTGATACGCATGCACACACACACACGCACACACACACATGCACACATACACACACACACACACACGCACGCACGCACACACACACACACACACACACACACACACAATAGCACTTGAATGGCAACACAAGCACATACATTCAGGCCATCTTGCAACATGACACACACACACACGCACAAACACACACACACACACACACACACACACACACACACACACACACACACACACACACACAATAGCACTTGAATGGCAACACAAGCACATACATTCAGGCCATCTTGCAACATGACACACACACACACACACACACACACACACCTGGAAATAGATCAGGGACACTGCCAGAGTTGTTTGAGAACAGGCTTTAAACGGGCAGCTTGGGCAGGCTCTACGTGGAACATTTGCCCAACAGTATCTGCCAATTTACTGTTCAAACGAGACGAGTACAGAAAACACCGCCAAACAATGCACACTTTCTAAATTGTGAAGTAAACAACATCCATGGTGGTTTTTAAGGCAGCGTTTTACGGATTCACAGAAACAGAGAGTCTTTCATCTGAAATGCAGAAAAAAAATGACAACTTCCTTCCCTTTTATTTCCATACGGGTCCGGTTGGGTTAACAAGGGATATTCCCTTCATGAGAACCTGTCATCAGAACGTCCTGTCCACCATCTCCTCCACTTCCTCCCCCCCCTTCTGATACAGATACCTCTGCATCCTGGACTGTCACCTAGTTACGTGACAGCCAATAGACACGTCTTTGACATCAATCACCCGATTTAAGCAAAAAAAAAAAAAAAAATCCTGTTCCCTCTGAATGAGAATCACCAGTTACCCCCATCCTGTAAAGCACCAGTTGTATAGTACAACATAGAACTATGTGCAGAGACAGAGAGCAGGGAGGATTTTATCACCTGAGTGTTATAATGGAGTGGGTGTCCTGGGACTTATAAACAACAGACAGAGTGAGGAACTGCTCCCAGTTGTATTAATTTGCACTGGCATATAAATGATGCTGTTTGGTTTCTCTGCATCCAGAACTGCTGCTGATTTGAATGCAAAACAACAACAACAACAACAACCATTAAATCAAGTTAGTTGTTTTGTTAGGTCTGGTTTTTCTTGGCTTCTTCTGTGGGGCTGGCTATAACAACGCTGGAAGCTCACTCAGCCCCTTCCCGCTGTAATAATGCGTTTGTATCGCTTGCCGTGATCGATTCCAGTCTTCAGCACCGTGATAGCGTAGCAGGAGGTATATGGTCGACGCAAGGCAAAAGATTATGGATAGTGTCTTACCACAAGCAATCAAACACACAACACTATATCCAGTAAAGCGTGGTCATAAAAATGTCACACAATAACGTGTGTGTGTATGTGTGTGCATATATATATATACTCTCATGGAGTGCAATCCATGCAGCATACCAAAGAGAGGCATTTATCAGGTGTCTGGTGTCGTAATACAGGTGTATTGTTGGTCTTGTCTTTCTTCTTGGTAAGAAAGACAAGAAATCCGATTGAAATACTCAATACTAATGAAAAACACCCAAAGCTCAGTTGCCTGTAAACAAAACACTCGTCGTTCTTTCCATAGCATTTAATTAACATATTAAATAACATTTTCACATCAATATATATATTACCATCCATAACATGAACACTTCAGCGTACAATTCTGCAAAGCCTGTACCGCATTTCACATGTTTTGCACCATCAGTTGCCATCATATATACCTTCATTACAACATAACCTCCCTACCGCCCTACTTTACAACACAGTAACTGTTTTTCCCCTTACCATCACAGACTGAAATATGATGCTTAATGGCAGGTCTCAGTCCTCAATCTAGCTACAATCCATCCACTGCCCCTGCTTATCGCATTTCCTTGTGCCCAAGAAAACCTATCACTCAATTACATGAGAACCCTGTGTGTGTGTGTGCGTGTGTGTGGTTATATGAATGTGCATGTGTGTGTGTGTGCATGTTTTTGTGTGTGTGTGTGTGTGTGTGTGTGTGGATGCCTGTGTGTATATGTGTGTGTGTGTCTGTGTATGTAGATGTTTGTGTGCGTGTGGGTTTGTGTACTTCTGTGTGTCACCATCCCCTTAGGGAATAGAGTCGCTCCCAGAGTCCAGCGCATTCCACCACCACAGTCCAGAAATTGACCATGAGCCATGTGCACAGAGCGCATGGGAGGAGGAAAGCTACTGTTACGGCCACAGAGAGCCCAGACCATTTTCCTCTGTACATTCCACGATTGGCATAATTAACACGCATTCAGTCAAATCAAACGTCTACCCCCCGAAGTGTGTGGCACTTGTATGTTCCTTTCAGTTCCTGTTGACTCCTAGAGAGGGTGCTATACAAGGGACTGATTCGATCACATGTCTCCCCCCCCCCCCCCCCCCCCCCCCCCTCCAAGCCCTTCCGTAGGCCATCCCCACCACCACGTCACGCTTTCATTCTGAACCATTAAGTGAGAAACTGAAGAGATCTCATGACTGCAATCTCCTCTCGCACTCATGTTCCTCGCCGCGCCTCGGTCCCCCCCCCCCTTCTCCCCGCCCCCAGGGGAAGCGTTTTCAAAATGGTTGTCGTCTTTTTTTTTTAATAGCTACATTTATCTGTTAAAGGCTCTGCTTTAAAAAGTCTCTGGGCCCAGGGGGGGGGGGCTTCTCTGTGACACAGTTCTTCTGTTTGTTTTGAACATTTGACGTGTGCGTGTGTGTTGTGTGTTGTGTGTTAACAAAGCCGAAGGGGTCACAAACAGTGTTTTTTTTTCTTCTTCTTTTTGATCATGCTTTCTCGCCAACACAGATACAACTATATATGAGGTATGAAAACAAAAAGACTTCCTCGGCCCTTATTGGCCCCTCCGATGGATGCCGGCGTCACACGTAATGCTTCTTGGCGTGGCCCTTGTGGTTGTCCTTCCTGTGTTTCCCGTTGCCGTGGTGGACGTGTTTCTTGTGCATGTGGGCCCTGGGGGAATGTGAGCTGCTTATGCCCACCAAGCAGTTCAGATAGCTGGGTGGGATGTCGCTATCGCCGTCCCCCGCCTCCCCGCCGGCGCCCCAGTTCGCCTCGGTCCTGGCGGGGTGGGGGTCCGCTGTGGTGTAGCCCCTGGGGGGCTCGGGGTAGCCCTCCACGGTGACGGGGCCGTACGAGGGGGCCTCCTCAGCCGGTGGCCCCGCTGCGGCGGCCCGGTGGTCTCCCGAGCGCCGCGGCGGCGGCGGCAAGGCCGCGCGCCGGTAGCGCTTCTTCAGCCGCCGGGAGACGGCCAGCTGCAGGAGGTGGAGGAGCTCCGTCAGGTTGAGGACCAGGGAGAGGCCGGCCACGGCCTGCGTGTAGATGGTGAAGATGGTCTTCTCGGTGGGCCGCGACACGAAGCAGTCCACGGTGTGGGGGCAGGGGAGCCCCACGCACTTGTAGTGGGCGGCGATGAGGAAGCCGTCGTACAGCAGCCACAGGCCGGCCATGAAGCCCGCCTCCAGGAGCACGGTGGTCACCACGCTGACGGTGTACGCCCCCAGCAGCCTCCCCTTCAGCTCAGGGACTGCGGGGGCTCCGCCTTGCCATCCTTTCCGCGTTCCCCCTTCTCTCGTCCCCTCCTCGGCTCCGCCCCGGACTCTCCTCGTCCCTCGCCGCCCTCGCGGAGGTCACGACCTCTGTGGCGCGGCCCTGGCTCTCCCCCTCCCCCTCCTCCTCCTCCCCCCCCTTGCCCCTCCCCCGCCTCCCCCCCGCCCCCCGCCTCCGTCTCCCGGAGCTTGTCCCCGGCGGGCGGCGGCGCGCACCGCCACGTAGCCGTAGTAGAAGATGGTCGGCGTGGAGACGAAGATGACCTGCAGCACGAAGTAGCGGAAGTGGGAGATGGGGAAGGCGCGGTCGTAGCACACCGACTGGCAGCCGGGCTGCTGCGTGTTGCACACAAACATGCACTGCTCGTCGTCCCAGGCCGACTCGGCGGCGGCGCCCAGCACCAGCATGCGGAACAGGAAGAGCACCGTCAGCCACACCCGGCCCCACGCGGGTGGAGTGCTTCTGGCCTTCCTCCAGCAGGTGCTCCAGGAAGGACCAGTCGGCCCGGGACATCGTCCCGTTTCTCCTCCTCCTCCTCCTCTCCTCCTCCTCCCCCCCCGCTGCGAGCCTGGGTGGGGGGGTCCTGGAGGAGGAGGAGGAGGAGGAGGAGGAAGAGGAGGAGGAGGAGAAAGGGGGAGGGCTTTGAAGAGGAGGCTAGAGGGGCTTGGGGGGGGGCTCTAAGGAGCAGACTAGAGAGAGGGGGAGAGGGGGAGGAGATTGTGAGACAGAGAGAGAGGAAGGAGGTAAAGAGGGAGGAAGAGATGGAAGAGAGATTGTTGAAAGTGTGAAAAAGAGAGAGCGATGCAGAAAGGGAGAGAAAGCGAGAGTTAACGAGTGGGGTGGGAAGGGAAGGGGGACATAGTGACAGAGGAAGGATTAGAAAAGAAACAATTTTTGGTTTCCCTGCAAACAAACTCTCATTTCACTCACAATGTAAAGCAGCTCTTCTTGTAAGACCAGAGAATGCGTCGACTTGAAGCTCAAACTATTCATAGCCACCATATATGTCTTTCTATTCCCCGGGTTTTCAGAAGTGTGATGAAAAAAAAGTGTTTGAGATTCACCGTAGGCAAACGACGATTTCAGTTTCTCTTTAGCGCTACAATGTCTGTGGGATTCTTTAGCTCTGGGACTGAACAGCTCCTCTTATTCATTCTTCCATGAGCTCACACTAACATCACACTTCCACAAGCCACCTCTTAACGAAGTAACTGTGTGTTTGTGTGTGTGTCTGTGTCTGTGGTGTGTGTTTTCTACCATGTGATGAAGTCATGATGAAGAAAAAAACACGAAAGAAAAAAAAAAACTTGTTTGCTCGTGTGTCTTTTCTACCATGTGATGAAGCCATAAAAAGACACAGAAAATAACAAAAAAGTTAACTTTTTTATAGCTATTTTTTACTACTAACTATTATCTACTACTGTAGGTTATTACTGCATGTGTCTACAATACTAGGCTACATGTTTATGACATAAAGCGATGAGCAGGATAATCAAAAGATATCACTGGAAATGTCAACCTCGTCTCTATTGTATTTACATTTACATTTAGGGCATGTAGCGACTTACAAAAAGTACATTTGTCAAAAGAAGGGGAAACATTTCACTGCTGTTAATACAGTTAGAAAGTCACCAGAACAAGTTTCAAGCATTTCAATTGCTAGGTTAACCATTGTATAATTAAATACCTATTTACACACACACACACACACACACACACACACACACACACACACACACACACACACACACACACACACACACACACACACACACACACAAACACACGTACACATGCAGTAATAACCTACAGTAGTAGATAATAGTTAGTAGTAAAAAATATGTGCGTATGTGTGTGTGTGTGTGTGTGTGTGTGTGTGTGTGTGTGTGTGTGTGTGTGTGTGTGTGTAAACGCGCACATATACGCTGGTGCGCATATGAAACTTCTGTATAAACATCCTGGAGCCTTTTGTATTTATCTCGGCTTTGTTCTGTGTTTGTCTGTTGTGTTTTTCATCTTCTGTGACAGACAAACACATAGTAGAACACCTTTGGACCCGCCAAAACACCAGCCATACATGTACACTCAACAATAATATTTGATCGAAATAGACTACAGCATCTGGGGGGGGGGGGGGGGGGGGGGGGAAGTAGTCGAGTACATAGGATGAGTTCAATCAAGTTTGACACGCGACGACAGAAATGTCATTATGGATGCCATTGATGCTGCGTTCTTACCCGTCTTTCTCTGAAAAAAGCCCGGCTATAGTCTCTCCTCAGGTTGCTTGTTCTGGTGGCCGTACGTGGGTCGGCTTACTTCGTGAGGTATGAGCGTCGGCTGCTTTCACAGCGTGTTCACAGCGGCGGTCTGACGGAGGCCAACTCTGCGCGCGTTCTTTAAGAAGCGCTGTAATCGGAAAAAGTAGGGGGAACTTTCCCATGGCCCTCCTCGGGAACCCGGTTTAGGAAACGAGCTGGATGAACTTAAAATAGCTCCTATTCGTGCACGCTTTTTGGACATGTAAGATAAATCACTTTTTTTCATTTGTGTTTCGTTTTTTTTGGTGTGTTTTTTGTTTTGTTTTGTTTTGTTTTGTTTTGTTTTGTTTTGTTTTGTTTTGTTGACCACGGCTTGTTAATTGTTGCATTGTTATACCCAAGACGAAGTAAATGGAAGTAAATGAAACAGGAGAACAGACTTGTTAGATCAACGCATGCAAGAATGCGATTATTTTCTATTGTCCTCTTGTATTTCTTTTTTTCTGTTATATGAGTGTTTTTTTGGCGCAATGACAAGAAAAAGGACCCCACGCAAAATCATGTAATTTTCCATTATTCCACGCAACGGCGCCAGTCGCCCTTTATTTATTCTCGCCTGTATGAAAGCGATCAATGAGGTCCAATCACCTGAATGATGGCTTTCTTTTCATTGTTTGAAATCGATGTTGATAGAGAAAGCCGATTACCACCGAGTAGGCCTACACTCAGATTCGTTTCATAGGTTCACAATGCAAAGCGATAGTAACAGGCCTTAATATTCCCTGAATTATAAAGGAATATTAAATCGCTTTAACGTTTTTTTTTAAAGTTTCCAATACATTGAACTACTAAGTAGTAGCATCTAAACATTTGATTCTGACACCTCAGCCGTGGTCTACACAGTCGTCCTCCCCACTTAAAGCTTTGGATCCTATAGGCTACTCGAGGCCTACTCATAAACAGTCGTTGTCTCCTCACTTTGGTGTCGACACGTCGAATGGAATAACGGCCATTCCCTCTGAGACTTGTATCTGTCGGTTGAGACGTGGCAGTGTGCTCCCCATCCCAACCTGATCAACCTGTCAGCCAACAGTGAATGGACCCTTTATCCCCAGAGGTGGCATCCTAGGATAAACACAGTTGTCACTCATAAAACTAATCATGGGTGCTCTGCTTCTTTTCCAGCGAACAGGCGGTGGACTGCACTAAGCGGAGATAACACTCATTGACCGGTGCTGGTGCTTCATAAGTGACGCAGCCACCCAATGCTGGGCCGAGCGCTGTGTATGCCACAACAGCTATATGAAAGGAGTCCGTTGAGGTTCATTGTCGGATGATCCAATGACATAATCCTTGTCTTAAACTTGACGTCTAAGCCTCAAATCAATATTGTGCGCGAAGCGTTGCATTGACGTGTGTTTTTATGATGTGCTTAGTGTTTTTTTTTTTTAAAGGGCCCAGTTGTTTTCTATCTCTTTCTGTGTTTGGACAGCAACAGGGGTCCTACTTGCATGTGCCAGGAGACGGGAGCGGAGCTTAACAGCTGAGAATACTAAGCTGACACATATCGTTGGCTACGGGTATATGTAAATAAAACAACACACCGCTTTGGCGTTGCCTAATTAACGTGATTGATGAAGGGCCGGGCTGGATTGGCTGAAGGACGGGGCTGCATAATCTAACTGTCTGGGCTTATTATCACCGTGTGTGATGATAAGCATCTGTTTCCAAAACTGCCGCCTCATGAATGGAGAAACACTTCTCGAACGAGCAAAGTGTGTGCCGCCAAATGAAGCCATGTTATGGCGGCCTGGCGTTCCTCGCTGGTCACCCCGTTGATCCTTCCATGAAATCCGCTCTTCCTCTCATTGAGAGGCGCGGTCACCGAGTGTTGGGAGTGTTCGCCCCGAGGCGCCGCGTTCTCTGTAAAAGGAGAACCACGGTGGGAAGTGAAGCTCTGCAATCAGCCGGCACTGGTGGAGCCGCAGTCCTGCAGAATGTCACTTGATGCAATCTGCATGATGTTCAAACGACCCATCAACTGTATCTATCTAGCTCTCTGTCTCTCTGTCTTTCTGTCTGTCTGTCTGTCTGTCTGTCTGTCTGTCTGTCTAAACATCGAGGTAGATCTGTCCATCTACGTCTTTATCATTCACATCATCACTCCGTTTTATGCTTTTGCAGTAACTGGCCATCGCAATAGAAATAGCGAGTCTATATAGAATTAGAAGTTAGAGTTCATTCAAATTCAGTTCAAAATAAGAAGAAGAAGAAGAAGAAGAAAGAAGAAGAAGAAGAAGAAGAAGAATTACTGATTTGAAAATATTGATATTTATATTATATTGATTATTATATTATATTGATATTGAAAATGACCAATATGCAGCCAATAACCCCTTCGGCGGTTGCCGATTGACCGCAGGGACTCCCCGCTGGTCTCCGGTGGTGTGTTAGATACGTGGTCTCCTGCGTCCCCACGTCCCCTCCCTGTGAGTCTCGCTGGGGCCCCTGGTTACACCTGGAGACCCGCTCCCTGACATACGGCATCGACCCGCCGCCCAGCCTGCGCAGGGATGCAGCAAATGCCACAGACGCGTCCATCCATTGGGAGGCCAATGACAGCTTTATTAGAAGAGGAGGACAGGGCAGATCTCCAGTGCCCCCCCCCCCTCCCCCCCTCCTCCCTCCCCCACCAAGATCGAGAGGGGATCAATTTGTTTGTATAGTGTTGAATAGCAGCATTAACTGCAGCTGAAGTTTGGGTGGGGGGAGAGAGAGAGAGAGGGAGGAAGAGAGAGAGAGGGGAGAGGAGAGAGAGAGAGAGAGAGAGAGAGAGAGAGAGTGAGAGAGAGAGAGAGAGAGAGAGAGAGAGAGAGAGAGAGAGAGAGAGAGAGCGCAACAGAGCGATGACTATCATTTACAACAGCCTGGTGATTTACATTTCACAGAAAGCTCAGAATAATGTGTCCTTCATGGCACCCCGCAAGCAGAGTATAAATAGAGATGAAGGTAACTAGGTGACATCACATCTTGAATGACTTGATAACAGATGGGTTTTTTTTTCCACCAGCTCAATATTGTACATTGTCTCCATATTCCTTCCGTCTCATCGAGCACATTTGAACCTTTTCTCTCGTCTGCGTCTCGCTTCGCTTTTGCGCGTTCTTTCTTTCGCATCCGGTTTGTTCATGTCTTTTCACCGTAGCCGGAAATCAACGCAATCACAATCAGCTCACCGCCGACTACACCAGCGGTGAACTGACATCAGGGCGTGTGACTAACGCGTTTGTCATGCGGTTCCATCATTCAGCAGATGTTTTCATCCAAAAACAGCACCGTGATGTTTCACACAACGAGCAGCTAGGTAGCTTGGCAAGGATGCCTACAGGCAGACTTCAGACATTGGGATTTGAACCCCAAACAATATCCTTTCTTCACAGTGTATAACATTATTATCCCCCCCCCCCCCTTCGCCCCAGTGATGGATTTCCATAAGATGTGCCTACATAGCTAAATCACTGAGCGCATTATCACATCTGTGTTTAGCGCTGGGTTCTCCAAACATCTGTGTTTAGCGCTGGGTTCTCCAAACGTCACACTATGACTTAGTGCGGTGTGCTGAAATCCACAAAGGCACATATACAGTATTGTGAAGCAGGTGGAACAAGGCCAAGTTAAATTACATTTGTGATGAATGATGCATAGCAATGGAGCCGGGGGTGTGTGTGTGTGTGTGTGTGTGGGGGGGGGGGGGGGGGGGGGGGGGGGGGGGGCTGTACATGTTGACTGGCATTCACATCCAGTGCTGCAGATTTCTTTCTTTTTTACTTATCGACCCAAAGTTCACCACATAGCTCAACACATTTTCAAATGAACCGTGAACAAAAGAGAGACGGGGGAGGCAATCTGTCTTTTTTTTTTCTGAATTATGAAAAAACTCCATATGATAGCCACGAGGAGCGGCGTGACTGACGTGATTGTAATGATGCTGCTATATTGGGGTTACTCGGAGTCATTCGCTCGCCAAGAACGTCATCGGCACTTATTTGGGGTTCATTCGAGTCAAATGATTCGAAAGTGTCAAGCACATGGCAAAAACTGATACACACGCGACAGGAAAACAGACCTGTCCCGAAAGTGTCCTAAATATACCCATGACGAACACGTGACGCACTGGTTTCACACGTCCTCTGTTAGAAAGCGCGACAGTGACGCTGGCCATGGTGCTGAAACCCAGACCGGGCACCAACCAAAGGCTTTTCTCTTGCTATTTTCGGGATGGAGTTGTAGTGTTGTTGTCTTGTTTGCTTGTAGCGGTTGTAACGGGTGAGTTGATGACAACCAAGTTATAGCATCAAAATGTTTACAGGCCAACGCCAACTTTCAGCGAACAAACGAACAAATCTGAACCCAATAACTCTGCATCATGTGTTTGTGTGTCATGTGCGTGCGTGTGTGTGTGTGTGTGTGTGTGTGTGTGTGTTGTGTGTGTGTTTGTGTGTGTGTGTGTGTGTGTGTGTGCGTGCGTGCGTGCGTGCGTGCGCGTGTGTGTGTGTGTGTGTGCGTGTGTGTGTGTGTGTGTGTGTGTGTGTGTGTGTGTGTTATAACCCGGTTGCTGTTCAAAGACTTTTCCATGCGTCTGATTGCGCTCTCTGACTTCTCATGGGTTCCCAACGTCTCTGTGGGCGAAGTGGCGCTGAATTAATTTACGCAGCATCTGAGAAATTAACACCGAAGGCGTTGTGGCTCCTGTGAAAGTGACGCGCTGGTTGCTGCTCCCGTCAGGGCACGCGAAATCGCGGCCTCTTTTGGATGCATAAACTCATTGAGGGCTGCAACGTGCGTGACTTTGATAAAGCAGTGACTTCACATGCAAGGTGACGACTAACATATTTGAGGATATGGATTAGTTTTTTTTATTAGCATTGCCCTAAGACTATCATAGACGATCCTGCATAGCCAAAATTAAAAACAGTCCAGCAGATAATTGTAGCCATAATTTCCAATCATAACAGAAAACACACAATAAAGAAACGACCCCCGAGCTATCAAATTGAATTTAATGCTCTTTTCTTCCCCCCCCCCCCCCCCCCTCTCTCTCTCTCTCTCTCTCTCTCTCTCTCTCTCTCTCTCTCTCTCTCTCTCTCTCTCTCTCTTCTCTCTCTCTCTCTCTCTCTCTCTCTCTCTCTCTGTGTTTTTCTCTCTCTCGTGCAGGCGAAGTGCACGAAATGCCTTTCGCTCCACTGTGCTCTGACCCATTTACAGCCTAAGTTAAATGCTCTATTTGATAGAGTATTCAGGGTGGGTGCCCGCGTTTAAATGTGCTGCTCGATTACATCATTCAAAGAAAGGGCAATGACGCTATAAACACATATTTTATAGAGATAGTAACGGATATGGTCTCGCTTCTGCCCCCCCCCCCCCCCCCTCATACAACCATCAATCAAACATTCAACAATCAAAGCACCTCACGCTTTTCAATTCAAACTATGTCCATTCCATATGTGCTGTGACGTTATACTGTATGGCCGTTATACTGTATGTCTGCACACTCTACGCCTGATTGAGAGAGGGAGGAAGAGAGAGAGAGAGAGAGAGAGAGAGGAGAGAGAGAAGAGAGAGAGAGAGAGAGAGAGAGAGAGAGAGAGAGAGAGAGAGAGAGAGAGAGAGAGAGAGAGAGAGGTGGTTTATTTGCCCCCCCCCCCCCTCCTAACAACTAGAAGCCGAGGAGAATACAGTGCTATCCTGCTGCCTCGTCCTCTCGGTGGGGGAAGTGAGCGAGCTCGTCTCACACGGTGAACGGCGGAGAAGTTAACGGACCTGCCACGTGAAGCAACCGCTGGCTCTCGTTATCTGCTCTGCTCGACACGGCAGCTGCAGCTGCAGCTGCGGAATACGTCGACTGCTTGCTTGACCGAGGCACCGTCTCTAAATCCGTCGACATCTCGAGTAAGATAACACTGACTGGCGATTACGAGGTTGGGAATGCGGGTGAAAGAAGAAGCGGTTTGCAGGTGCTTATACGCAGATGTTTCCCCTGCGATTGGCATTCAAATGACCATGTTTGAGTCCAGGGATTGTCAATGTTGGTCTCTTTTTTTTTGTGTTTTGGGATGGCTGTGACCGGGATGCTGTCGCCAGCCTGCTAGTAAACGTGATTGGCTTTCCGGAGCTCGCATGTCCTGGGCTCACAGCTGTGTCAACTTGACAGCCTATCTAGAAGTTGCGCCATTCCGCACGCAGTGGGTTTGTTTGAGCAAATGATTCCTGCAGGACAACCGGACTTCAAAACCCATCTATTCGAAATGCCCTCGAGATCTCAGGACGAGTTTAATTGGAGCGTAAATGTCCTTCGAACCGTGAAGGCAATCGTGTAGCTTGCATGTGAGTGTTATGTGTCCGGAGTGGAATTCGCGTATAGGCTACTGTGGGGGGGGGGGA
>JAXIVH010000019.1:7015211-7017711 GCA_036785325.1 Urophycis tenuis | reverse complement strand
TGCATGTGTGTGCGTGCGTGCGTGCCTGTGTGTGTGTGTGCGTGCATACGTGCGTGCATGTGTGTGCGTGCGTGCATGCGTGTGTGTGTGTGTGCGCGTGTGTGTGTGTGTGTGTGTGTGTGTGTGTGTGTGTGTGTGTGTGTGTGCGTGCGTGCGTGCATGTGCGTGCGTGCATGTGTGTGTGTGTGTGTGTGTGTCCAGGTCCCGTCTGACGAGTGGGGCGGGCCCTACCCCGGCGGCGTGTTGGACGGCAACGGCGGGGAGATCCCGTGCCGCCGCATGCGCAGCGGCAGCTACATCAAGGCCATGGGGGACGACGACAGCGCCGACTCGGACGCCCCGAGCCCCAAGGCCTCGCCCAAGAGCAGCCTGATCGCCCAGCGGGAGGCATTCCGCCGCTCCATCAGCATGGACCAGAGGTCTGTGGTCCGCGGCGCAGCACAGCGCAGTGTAGTGACTGGTGCAGCGTCGTGCAGTGTCATGTACTATATGGTGCAGCTTAGTGTAGTGTCATGGAGTATGGTGCAGCTTAGTGTAGTGTCATGTACTATATGGTGCAGCTTAGTGTAGTGTCATGTACTATATGGTGCAGCTTAGTGTAGTGTCATGTACTATATGGTGCAGCTTAGTGTAGTGTCATGTACTATATGGTGCAGCTTAGTGTAGTGTCATGGAGTATATGGTGCAGCTTAGTGTAGTGTCATGTAGTATATGGTGCAGCTTAGTGTAGTGTCATGGAGTATATGGTGCAGCTTAGTGTAGTGTCATGTAGTATATGGTGCAGCTTAGTGTAGTAGCATGTAGTATATGGTGCAGCTTAGTGTAGTGTCATGTAGTATATGGTGCAGCTTAGTGTGGTAGCATATAGTGTATAGTGCAGCTTAGTGTACTGTCATGTAGTATGGTATAGTACAGTGTAGTATAGCAAAGTTCAGTATAGTATTGTTTATCATAGTAACATAGTTTAATACAGTGTAGTGAAGTACAGTCTAGTGCAACATAGTACAATGCAGTTTAATGTAGTGCAGTACAGTATAGTGCAGTAAAATGTAGTTTAGTGTACCTTAGTATAATATAGTATAGCCATGCATGGTATAGCGTACAGTACAATACCATAGAGTACGCCATTACTGAATAGTTTAGTGTAATGTAACATAACATGGTACAAGACAGTTAGAGTACGGGACATTATCTCTCTGTCTGCTCCTCAAAAGACAGAAAGCATGACAAGGTAGTCAATGGGCAATACACACGCACATACTTTACCAATTGTGCTTACTTACTAACAGTTTACTCTGTTTGGTGCAGGTACTAACAGTTCACTCTGTTTGGTGCAGGCACTAACAGGTCACTCTGTTTGGTGCAGGTACTAACAGTTCACTCTGTTTGATGCAGGTACTAACAGGTCACTCTGTTTGGTGCAGGTACTAACAGTTCACTCTGTTTGATGCAGGTACTAACAGTTCACTCTGTTTGATGCAGGCACTAACAGGTCACTCTGTTTGGTGCAGGTACTAACAGGTCACTCTGTTTGGTGCAGGTACTAACAGTTCACTCTGTTTGGTGCAGGCACTAACAGGTCACTCTGTTTGGTGCAGGTACTAACAGGTCACTCTGTTTGATGCAGGTACTAACAGGTCACTCTGTTTGGTGCAGGTACTCATGCAAGCAGTGTACAGACACCTACACCAACAGCTGGACCACACCCAAGAACCACACACGATCCCGCAGCTACACCCGGTCCCTGACCAACGCACAGGTGTGTGTGTGTGTGTGTGTGTGTGTGTATTGTGTAAGCCGGTCATGTAGTATGTAGACATTGGGATTCACCCTTGTCGTATTTTCACCTTTGCTCAACTCAATGTGTGCATTTTAAAGTCTTGCTCGGTCAGATAAATGGAACAGTTGGATAACATGGATAATTTTATATAATTGAAAAAAAGATTGCCCGAACACAACTCATTTAAACTATTCAAGAATGTTATTAAAATGCATTGCAACCTGATAGAATACCACTCATGATAGAACACTTTAAAAAAATAAATATATATTCACAGCTAGGGTGGGTAGGCAATTTATTTCAGAATCTTTTTTTCTCACATTTGTTGACATTACCTCTCAACAGCCATCAATAAATCAAATGCTCTGACAGCAACAGCAACAAAAAAAAAATACTCTCTCTGGCTGTCGCAGGCCTGTAATAATCCCATCCAATCATTTCATTCAGGCCAAATGAAATGATTGGCTAGCATGTCTGTCTACCTACCTACTTGACTACCTGCGCCCGCTCTATCCATGTGCTCATAGCAGAGACCATAAGTCTGTCTCAATCCACGTACTTGCGCACTTAAACTTCCTTTTTTGAGTGCATAGTGCGTTCACACTGGTAATTGCGGCAAGACGCAGTACACTGCTAGTACCCGGATGGCGCACTCATAACGGTCAAAAGCTGAGTGTACAACGCTGGACACTTTTCACCCTCAATGGTCGCCATTTTGTC
>JAXIVH010000019.1:6982711-7007711 GCA_036785325.1 Urophycis tenuis | reverse complement strand
CACAAAAAGAAAAGTGTGTTCTTGGCTCTTCTTCAAGTCAAGTCGATGTGGGGGATTTTCTTTTTTTTTTGACACTTCAAATGGAATTCTGCTGTGCGTCTTTTGTTTGCTTGCCCCTCCCCTTTCCCACTCTGCGCAGCGCTGGAGCTGATTCGCAATGCGATTGGCAGCGCTCAGATGCTCATGTCTCAAAAGGTGCAGCAGTTCTTCCGGCTCTGCCAGCAAAGTGTGGTGAGTACGTCCAATCGCGCGCGCGTGTGTGTGTGTGTGTGTGTGTGTGTGTGTGTGTGTGTGTCTGTGTGTGTGTGTGTGTTTGTGTGTGTGTGTGTGTGTGTGTGTGTGTGTGTGTGTTTGTGTGCGTGTGTGTTTGTGTGTGTGTGTGTGTTTTTGTGTATGTTTGCGTGTACGTGTGTGTGTGTGTGTGTGTGTGTGTGTGTGTGTGTGTGTGTGTGTGTGTGTGTGTTTGTGTGTGTGTGTGTGTGTGTGTGTGTGTGTTTGTGTGTGTTTGTGTGCGTGTGTGTTTGTGTGTGTGTGTGTTTTTGTGTATGTTTGCGTGTACGTGTGTGTGTGCGTGTGTGTGCATGTGTGTGTATGTGTGTGTGTGTATGTGTCTGTGTGAGAAGCTGCTCATGAATGCATGTTTCCCCGCGAAGCCGAAAAATACTCACAGCGCATGGATTTCAGCCCATGGAGCTATTTCAGTGGGTGAGAAGCGAAAATCTGAAAAGGTGTTTTCCTTCCTTCCTTCCTTCCTTTCTGCCTCTTAATCTCCCACATGGTCCACCACCACCGCCGCCACCGATGCTACAACCACCACCACCACCACCGCCACCGCCACCGCCACCCGCCTCCGCCCCCGTCGCCCCCCCCCCCACCCCCACCCACCCAGGACCCCTCGGCGTACCCTCAGCCCACCTCTCAGGACCTGGCGGGCTTTTGGGACCTCCTGCAGCTCAACATCGAGGACGTGCGGGTCAAGTTCCAGGACCTCCAGAGGATCAAGGACTCTGGCTGGCTCCCGTCCGAGAAGAAGGTGAGCGGCCCGCGGGTCCCCCTGGGCCTGGCTCCGCGGCAGCGCCCCCTGAGGGCCAAGGTGGTGCCCTGCAGGAGGGTGACGCAGAGGGAGTCGGCGGCCGCCGGGCCCTGTCCCGCCGAGAAACTGCAAAATGGCAACGGGAACTCGGACGCTTAGCGTATCGCGCGGGGTCCAAAATGTGTGTTGTGGTGACAATATCAGCAGCAGCGACAAAAAAAAAACTTTGTGTTTATATGTGTTTGTATATATGTATGTGTTTGTTTCTATATGTGTAAACCGCCACCCTGTGCCGTAATTGATTGTGATTCATTCACTGGTGACACACACATAGGATACAGGATATGTTTATAACGGTGCACAACGCTGAAGAAACCAAAATCACCGTGCTGTGTAGTGTCTGTTGGGTAGCTTACTAAAAAACTAACACTTCTCTTTCATTTCCTCCTCCTTTTTGCCTTTTCACGTCTCCTCTCATCTCTCCCTCGTCTCCTCTACTTCCTGTAATCTCCTCGATCATGCCTGTGCCAATGCTGTTTCGATCGCTGTAATGCTTTTTGTGTGCGTCCGTGAATTCTGTCCATCCGTATCCTGTCTCGTGGCCTTGCCCTTGCATACATTAAACCACTGCTCTGTTTGTCCTCTGTACTTTGACCCCCCCCCCCTCCATGTACTCATTTCCTTATGGGGACATACACCACCAACCCCTGACTCCCTTAACCATTAACCTTATCATTAACCCCCCCGACCCCTGACCCCCAACCCCCACCTGCACCCACCCAATGTCCTCACGCCCATCCCTCATTTCATCACATCCCATCACCACACACACACACCCTCCACAAAATCATCATCCTGCCCCCCCCCCCCCGCCCCTTCCCCTCCCAGGAGGACAAGAAGCTTCCTCCCCCCTTACCAAAGAAGCCAGCCGGGGGGGTGAGTGGCAGCCTGCGGGCGGACAGTGTCAGTGACGGAGGAGGTGGAGGAGGTGGGGGTGGAGTTGGAGGAGGAGGAGGAGGAGGAGTGGGTGGGGTGGGCGGCGGCGGGGGCTTGGGCTTGGGCGGGACCCTGGCAGTGCCCCGCGTGGGGGGCCGCACGCTGCCCGTCCGGGAGAAGTCCCTGGACCTGGGGGATCGCCAGAGGACTGAGGCCAGGAGGAGGCTGCTGCAGACCAAGAGAACTGCCTCCTTCCGACAGAACTCGGCCACGGAGAGCGCCGACAGCATTGAGATCTACATCCCCGAGGCCCAGACCCGCCTTTGAAACCCCCCGGCCCCCCCCTTTGAGATTCAGTCTTCGTTTTTGACCACAAAAAAAAAAAAAAAAAAAAGTTGAATTCGAAGGACGTGCTTTGAGATAAGGCGGAGCTACTTGAATCTTGAGTCATAAGGCCCTCTTTTATTGGTCTACCATGGTGGCCCCTTGTCCACAGCCATTTTAACAGTTGCCAATACAAAATGATTGCTCCGTGCTGAGGGGGTGGAAAGGAAGGACAGCCATTTTGTCTCGGGAGTCAAAATGTTTCAATTGTAGCTTAACGTTGATTTGTTTCGGGAGTTTTTAGTTATTGGGGAATTTAAACGCGGCCGGTTCTTTAGCAAGGAAGAGAAGAGAAACTAAGTTTTGGACCAGGTCTTCAGTGGAAGGGTCACGCCATCGTAGCATGCCTGAGCGTGTTCTCCTAGCATCTTCTCTCACTGGAAATAAAGGGCTTAAGGGGATCAAAACCTTTGTTAAAGGGGAGCAAATTTCACTCTATACACATTGACATGCTAGGGGTACACTTTCACAACAATCTATTATAGCTATACCACATTTATGTGTTTTGGTGGGGGGAGGGCGGGGGAGGTGGGGTTTGGTAGGCTATTTTTCAATTTACTTTTCAATGATGCTTTGAGAATGGCTGTTTGACCGTTTGAATCTGAACACAAAGCCCTCAAAGTCTGGTAGTTGGCAATCCCAAAGAACATTCTCAGTGCATTGCTAGCCAGCTACAGATGGCACCTTCACAATTACCCAGGCAGTCACATTAGCCTCACCACCACTGCCTCCAACCACTCCATGTCCTAAAGATTCATCCTAAACTTCTCTTGCAGTTTGGGTTTGAGTTAGACTATTTCAATAATGCGTTTTTGTACATAGTGTGCATGCTGGCGTTTGCCAGAGAGAGCTTTGCAGTGTAGCATCACTAGCCTCATAGAAAATAACAGAGCTGCTGGCTTTGATATAGGCCTATATATCTATTGTTTTTGGGTTCCAGGGATGGGTTGGGGTATATTTTAAGGTTTTGGTGTTTTTTGAAAAAAAAAAAAAAGAATTGTGGGTCGGGGTTGGTGTTTGCAGACAAAATTTCACTGTGAGATTACAGCACCTCCTTGTGGTGAAACACCATATAAAACTAAAGATTAAGAACACGGGGCAACCTTTTTCCTATTTCATAGTCCTATGTAAAAACAATTTCAGAATTAATTCAATTCTGTTCTTGGATGCACAATTTCTGGTTTACTTCATAAACATCAATGATATCGCTTAAACAGTCACCTTCCCAATATTGATTTCATCAAGTTAACATCATCATTTTTTAACTGTAACAAATTAGCCCAGGAATATTTAAGCAAGCGAGAAAAAAAAGCTTGGATGCCAACTCCCTGACCTCACCCAAGTCATACATAACGTAATGTCCAAACACCAGGGTGGGGGACCCCGATCCATTCTTCACTCAGCCGCTGAAGACATCGGGGAACGTGTTCTCGAACCCATGAGAGGCGACGTATTTGTACTTAGGTAAAGCAACATCTACACAGCTACACACGGGTATTATTGTGTGGCACAGAGACACTCAAATCCAATCATGCTTGAAAAAACGGAGAGATTGATTTTGTTTCCCTCCAGGGGTGACGAGGTGTCGCGCTACAAAGTCTTAAATTAACCATGACTGCATAATTGGTTTGGTACGTTAGTTGTGACACAACTCATTTTCTTTTGTCACACCATTTCCCGCAATACTGTATTGTAAATTGTCTGATGAAGGACTGGCATGGTCTGTAAAGATTTGGGAAGTCCCATCATATGTCTGCAAAAGGCTGGTACAGGAAGGACCTTTTTATTTTCTTGGTTTGTTTTATTTATTTTTTTGTCAGAAGGGCACATTTGCTGTGAAGCCCAAAGACCCAAAAATATGAATTTTGAAGAAAAAAGAAACTGAGCAAAGAATCTTAAAGCATGATGTGTTTTTTTCTAATATTTAAGATGGAATGTGTTGTAAAATTGAATATTTTGGGAGATTAATATTTTATAATATAATCTACATTTCTAGATTAGTAGAGACTATTGAGTACAACATAAAAGAGACATATATCAAATGTGTAATACAAAGTATTATTATAATAGAATATAGCATTGTGTGATACTACAGCTTTGTGGCATATTCAGACTCAGTACATGTGAAAACAAGTTTTTACAAATATATAAATATATATTATATTACTATTACCTTCAGTAAGATAGCGTGGGGCAGGTCCACAGGGTATAATTGGCAAAAGAACAGTTAGTGCCACATATTTTGGGCTTCCTAGAGTCCGCCAACGTTTATTCTCTGAGGTTTTGAAAAAAAAATTACACCTGTACCATGTGCCACACTGCACCCCCCCCCCCCCACCCCCCCCCCCCTGCTCCCCCTCACTTCCCCTGCACCCTTTCCTCCCTTTTCCCTTTTCCCCAAACACAGCACACACACACACACACACACACACACACACACACACACAAACACACACACACAAACACACACACACACACACACACACACACGCACACACACACACACACACACACACACACACACACACACACACACACACACAATGCCCTATGTCCTTTGGAACCAACTACATGTGCCTAACCAGCTCAAAATGGACATTTTCTTCTAACAAAGTTTATAAAGACAGAACAGCAAAATGTACATATACAATATACTGTACAAACATACATACAAATCTACCTATAGAATATTGTCAAAAAATGTTTTCAGAATTTTGACCATGCTATAGGCCTATTCCTCTCTCTCTCTTGCACATGGACACATACACACACGTGTGACAAAGAGCAATGGTTGAGATGTTGGTGTATTCCATTGTTGGTGCACTGCATGTGTTACACGCCCAAAACCCTTAGTTGTTTCATGATGCAGCCGGGCAAATGTGTCTTTCTAAATAAATATATATATATATACACTATATATATAATATTCTGTTGCAATTGGACGTAATGTAGAGAACAGCCATTCACAGACTACTAAGCAGAAACTTTACACTTCAAAAGCACAACGATAATCTGCTTTTATACTGTCAGTCCAACTGTGAATGACGAATGTCTCCTCGTCCATACGTCTCTTCATCTCCAGACACACCTAGCATACCAAGAGAGAGAGAGAGAGCCACGGCCAAGGTGGATCCGCTGCCCGCGATGACTCTGGAGCGATGGCAGGAGGCTAGCGGTTAGCTAGCCTCATTTCGCTGGCTCCACCGTTTGTAGTCACGTTGCCCCCGAGTCTCCCTATAGGGTTTCACAGAATTGATCCAATGTACTCTAAAAAGGTTTTTGCGTCAATCCAATGTGTGATGTGTACTTTCAACCAGTTGTATTGGGTTTATTACAAACACATATATTAAACCACAAAAGTGTGCTTTTTCACAGCTTGGCACCAGAATTGTACCTTTTGTCCGTTCACCGGTCCATCGTATTTATGTCCCACCCCTCTCTCTCTCTCTCTCGCTCTATCACTCTGCCCCTCCCTATCCTTCTCTATTGAGCTCTCTATTTGCAAACATACATGCTACACACAAAAGGGAGGCCTTTCAGTCAAAGCAGTCACGGCCAGGTGTGGGGTCCTCTGCTCCTGCACCTGCACCCACCTCCAAACACGTCTGGGCACCCAGACGGACAAGTGAACACCGAGTACCTCAGCCTCCATAGCAACTCTGCCTTCCAGCCCCGAGCACGCACGCACACACACACACACACACACACACACACACACGCGCGCGCACACACACACACACACACGCACACACACACACACACATGCACACACACACACACACACCCATACACACACACTGTAGTGACTATTTGGGGGAAGGGGACACTCGTCCAACTCCACCAAGGCAACCCACCCCTCTGGTACCGCGGTACCCTGGACATCACTGGGACGGGACCACAGCCAGCGAAGACAGACAACGTCTCTTACATACAGGACGGAACTCTTTAGGACGGATGGACCTACTTTAAATCAAAAGAGAAGACTTCTGCAGAAACCACGAGATATGGAGTTGAACTGTAGCCAATGTTTGGCTGGTTTTGCTCTACATGTCTGCAAAAGAAAAGGACAACTTGAGGAGGAGGAGGAGGAGGAGGAGGAGGGATCTGGTAGCATTGAAGTTGTGCATGTGTTTGTGTGTGTGTGTGTGTGTGTGTGTGAGTGTGTGTGCGTGTAATTGCACTGTGATGTTGACACTCCCTCTTCACAGCACAGACACGGGTAACCATAGGTGACCATAGACAACTCAGCAGTCACTGTGCAGTCAGCATAGCAAGTCCCGCCCTCACGTTTACAAACATGTAAATACCTGTTGTCGGTGGACATTACTCTTATCGATATGTATTGTTATTGCAAATAGTATGATGATGATGGCGACTATTATTAGTAGTATGAGATCATTGTCTACCAAACAATGAGTTATCGCCATCTCTTGTCTTTCTCGAAATAGCATTACCATTCAACTTATAGCTATGGGGGTAACATTATTGCTCTTTACTCAAGGGCAAGTCTCATGTACGATAACACATAAAATAATAGTCTTTTCTATTATTGCTGCTACTATGGAAGGGGAAGCAAAACGATAGATGAGATCACCAATAGCCGTGGGGGGAGATCTCTGAACCCTTGTGGGAGTGGGGGGGCAACGAAAGGTAAAGACAGCCGCCAGACAAACAAGATGGTGGAACAGCCTACAGGATTTTAGTTTAGCTGCATATCTTTGTTCCCCCACAACCCCCCTACCCCCCTAGGACGGGTTGCGGCCGTTTTCATTCTCTCTGTGTAATTTGATGTAGCAAACATTACACTGATCCTGTTGGCCCCTTGGTTCCACTTCTGTAGCTTCCGCTTCTGTTTGCGGACACTTCTGTAGGTTCCACTTCTGTGGGTTCCACTTCTGTTTGCGGACCCTTCTGCACTCCCTCCCTTGAGTTCATGCTTCTTCTCACACGGCTATGCTGGTTTTTAATCCGAGAGGGGCGGTACATGGGCGGGCTTCTCTGTATGTGAACTCTTGTTTCGTTTTAGACATAAGGACATTTTATATAAACTCCTATAGAGTGATTCAGTGCCAAGTTAGCATATTGTACATAATCCCTTTTACCTTTTCTTTCTTTCTCTAAAATAAAAAAAGAAAATTGGTTGGCAAGGCGCAAATAGCAATAGTGACGACCACCGAGCTGAAAAGCTGTTTGACAACACACATGGGTACACACACAGACACACACACACACACACACAAATGCATGAAAACACCAAGTAGTGAGACGACAGGGGGCCAAAGCCAGACCACGTGTGTAACCACACGAGAGCGTAGGTCACAAAATGACATGTGAAGCGTTATCTTTGTTTTTTTTCCTCTTTTGGGTTTTTTTGTTTTGTACATAACAACGTGGTTGTATCAAGCCTCAGTGTTCTATGGATCTAGACATGTCCAGAAGCACATTTGCTAGCGCTGAAGCCCCGGAGAGTATAGGCACACTGTGACGTGGTTTAACCCCAACACAGAATGTAACACTGTCGACATTGTCCAAACGTTTTCTAATGGCTGATATTATTACTATTAATATGATTATTATTATAAAGCTATTTTTAGCGAGTTAAACAATTGATGCGCATCCTCTGTGTGGTTTTTTTTGTGTCGTGTTGATTCCCCACCCCCTCCGACTTCAATGAGTATTTTCATACAAAACAATTGGACATAGAACGTGTTTGCTCCCACTAAATTTTCTGTTGCTGTTGTCCCACTAAACTCTTGATGGCAGCTTGTTTGAATAACAAATACCAGTTTTGAAAAGATTTTGCCCTTTGGCCTGAAAATATCCAAACAAAAAAAGATCCAGCTTGGACAAAGAACCTTTGCCTTTATAGGCCTTCAATATTCCAGGAGGAATAACATTACCACAAATCTATGTGCACTCATGCACCCACAAATCTGCACCACTGTAGCAGTCACACACACACACACACACACAGCACACAGCAAGAATCACAAAATAACAAGGTCAGACGATTCTTTAAAAATATTCTGTAAAATATGCACACTGCAATTAAAGGGCTCACAGCAAAATAACTCAAATGTGTTTAAGGGATTCCTGCCATGAGGGTGTAGCCTACATTTGAGCCCACCGAATATTTTCCACAACCATACAGCTTTTAATTGCAAAAATTAAAAATATATTTCCTTTTATATTAACCTTTTATAAAATCAAATGTTCTAAAAAAAAAATACAACTGCATCCCTTTGGCTCCGACTCTGTTGCTAAGACACAGGCGTCAACTATTTAAATTGGTTCAAACACACCATGCATAAAGAAAACAAAGCCATTAGGGAAGTAAAATTACATTTTAATCATTCCAACAGACAGTATAAAAAAATATTATACAAACAAACAGTAAAACACAAAAGATTGATTAAAAAACAGATCAGGCTCATAGGAGTGACATCCTGTTAACCTGACAATTCATTTCTCTTCACATCATCATCGGCATATTTAGGCAATTTCCCAGTTCAAATTTCATGAGGTCAGAATATCATACAGACCATCATTATATGTGCAAAAAAAAAAAAAACGATCTGGAAAAAATCTGGACACCGATATCATTGATCTTTTATGATTTATCTGCAATAAAATGAGGCCTTCCTTTGCACCGCGTCGGCCAACGTTCCCTGAGTCTCGGACCATCAACAAGGTCAAGGTCACCGTGAGGGGGACCGGGGGCTCTCTCTCACAGGACCCCGTCCAGCCGAAGAGTCCAGGCCTTCCCCGGCACGCTGGGCAGCCCGGGCAGCAGGACGATGAGACCCGCACTGGGCTGGATGGGGGACCACTTCAACGGGGTGGGGTTTCCCAGCAGGGTCACCTACAAGGGGAGGGGGGGACACAGAATAAGATCCTGCGATACCCCCGGGTCTACCAGCACTCCCTACTGGGAGTCGAGACGACTACTCACGAGACGAGAGCTGCCTGGGAGCTGGGGGCACCAACGTTTCTACACAGTCTAACAGAAAAAAGGCCTATTCTTTTTTATTTTTGGTATTTTAGTTAATATTCATTTTTTATATTGTATTTATATATATATCCTGGCTGCTACGGCAACCCAATTTCCCTTTGGGTATTAATAAAGTCTCTCTATGTCTATGTGCTGTAATGCAGATTTTAGTCGACATGCTGGTCATTTTTATTTTCTAGCGAATGATAGATGGACTTCAGTTTGTGTGCTGTGGACTTGACAGTGTTACCCTGTCGCTCTGGTCCAATTGGGGGTACACTAAAACAACAATGGGGATGTCAGAATTTCCCCAGGCAGGGAACAAATAACCCGAATGAGATGGAGGGGGGGGAAGGTGGTTCATTAAAAGATGTCAGGAATTGACGAGAGAAAAGTCCACTTACTTTTGTGTACTCTGACGTCTTTGGTTCGTAGAGGGTAAGAATGGATCTGGTGGGATGGGTTGTCATGAAGGCGTAGACAGTGGGCCCTTTAGAGGTAAACCTGCGCAGGACATCATAACACAGACCACACGTCAACATGTTTTACAGAAAAATCACTGGACGGTGGAGACTTTTCCCACAGTCCAGTAAAATTTCCAATAATAAAACACACAGACGGTTTCTATAGAGATGGTGGGTTAAAGAACCCCAATATTACCAACAGGTGTGTGTGTGTGGGGGGGGGGGGGGGGTTCAGCCGTTTAAAAAAAATAAAAAATAAAAAATCTACCCGCTACCCGTTAGTGACATGACAAGTGGGAGTCTCAAGGCTGTCAGATTGTAGCGTCTACTTGGAAAGGGGGGCAGGTAGGAACATCCCGCGCGCTTCTGCTCCAGTGTGTCAGTCAGTCACCCACAATGCATGTCACAGTGACTACGCCCTCCCTCCCTCACCAGAGCGTGTCCGTCTTGTTCTGCCGCTGCGCCCTCCAGGGGCTGGAGCCGTAGACCGCCTCGCCGTTGACGTCCAGCCAGGCGCCCACCCCGCGCAGCCGCTCCTCGAACAGCGGGGGGATCATGCCGTCGGGGGTGGGGCCCACGTTCAGCAGGTAGTTGCCCCCCATGGCCACCGTGCGAACCAGGTCCTGTGTGCGGCGGGGGGGTGAGAGATGTTTTTTTTTTTTTTTTTCGACCGGCGTCATGAGACCCCGACGACGTGACCAACGTTGACGACGAGTCACGCCTTGTTTACTGTGCCGCAGTGGCGCTACTTCAGACTGGTCGAGACTCCTGATGCATACTAAAAAGAAGCATATGCTGCCGCCTGCAACATGTGACAAAGTTAATAAACAATATTTAATTGCTGCAGCTAGCCTGTAATCTTTATATACGCACTGGGCCTGAAAGCCAATTATAAACCGCTGTAAACCACCAGGGAAGTTAAGTTGATGTAAGGCGAAGTCAGCAAGCGAAATTTCTCCAACCTCTATGATATCGGGGAGGTCCATCAGCTCCACAATTTTCATGTTCCTGCGGTAACCCCAGGATTGGAGGTCCACAGACATGCACTTCTCCCACTTGTGTTTGGGCAGCTCGCCTGGCGTGTACTTGTCTGCACAGTTGTAGTAGCCTCCGTGTTTGCAGTAACAGCCGGCGCCCCATCGGTCATTCGTCACGATCGTGTCCTGCGACAAAATACATTCGTTTTCAACAGCCAATCACAGCGGGGGGGGGGGGGGGGGGGGGTAAGGGTGCTGTACTGTGTGTTTGCTGTGAATGACTCAAATGTCTTGTCGTGACAGCGGTTTGAAGTTTTCACAGTTGTTCATGGATGTGCAGTAGCTTGTGTGAAGGTGGACGATTGGGACATATGCTGACTTTGACTGGGCTGTCGTTGTAGAGCCAGGCGAGGAACTCGGTGGAGTTCCAGTAGGTGTCCGGTGCTTCCCAGTCCCCGTCAGACCAGATCAACTCTGGCCTGTACCTGGAAGCAACAGTAGAAAAATAAATACACAAAACACTTATCTGCCCATAATATGACAAATGATCAACTTTGGGGTTGTTTTTTACCTTACGACCATGTTATAAAGCTCCGGGAGCAATTTGCGGAGTACAAACTCCTGTGTTTTAAAGCCATTCTTCTTATCAGACAGGTAAAGAGGGTTGAACCACTCGTACAATGAGTTGTACAGCCCATAGTGCAATGACCTAGAACACCAATGAAACATAGAGGGAGTTGGCACACAAAAGAATTAGTGTGCAATAGACAATGATTGTCGTTTGACATTATAATAAAAAAAAGTGTCTATTGTCGGAACTGCATTATTAATGAGTGTATGCTTGGGAGTGGCTAGTGAGAATCAACAACACGCAATCACCTGTTGCGCACTGCGTCTCCCAGGTCACCCACAAGGTCTCTGTGGGGGCCATTGTCCACGGAATTCCAGTTCCACGAGTAAGGAGACCCCCAGTTTGTGAATCCCTCGTGGTGCTTAGCAGTCAACACAACGTACCTGTAAGCATGTGTTTATTAAATCACCCAGTGTCGTCACTAACAGACAGTAGATCTACGTGAGTTAAATCAAACGCACTCACTTTGCACCAGATGCTTGGAATATGTCGGCCCAATCTTCCGGGTTAAAAAATTCCGCGTGGAAATAGGGTGCGAACTCGGGATAACTAAACCCAGGTGGATAATTCTTAGTCATGTAGCTTACACACTTGGGATCGGGCGGCTGCTGGCCCTGCCAGTGCCACCAAAACCACTCGCTGCCAAAGCCAGGCACGGAGAACACACCCCAGTGCACGAAGATTCCGAACTTTGCTTCGTCGTACCACGATGGCAGGGGTCGTGCGTCCAAACTCGTCCAGTCCGCAGTGTACCGCGCGTCGGTGTGTGTCAGCAGCACAGCACCGACGAGGAACACCGCAGCACAGACAAGCATCGCTGTTGTCTTTTTAAACTTAACACGCCTGACTCAAATAGCACTTCCGCATCAGTGAAACAAAAACATAATACACGAGTAACATAAATGTTCGCGTTACTAACTAACATCAACTGCCTGTAGCCACGGGTGATTATTTTGTAGAGCAATTGTGGATTTTAGAGGATGTTTCCATGAAAGGTTGCAGGGGCATGTGTATATATGTGCCTCTTCATGTTTCCCGTCACATGACTAGAATCACGTGACCGCACAAAGAGCGCACTCCGGCCCCCGTGGTTAAAAGTTTTCCTGTTTTTAATGATACGCGCATGTTTAACTAAAATGTAAACATAAATGACGGGGCGTTGTACTGAGTCACGTGACTCATTACAAAAACGTTGCAAGCATGAAGTGCAAGGCAAACATTGCTAAACTCGCATTACTTTTATTTAAAACAATTTAAAAACAACATAAAAGGATTTTTAGAAACACACGACACACAAGTCACTATTTCAGTGCAATTTCACCAACAAAAATAAACATTTGCTCGGCATTAATCGACATCAACACGGCCAAAAAAAACCCGACAATGGTAGTAACAATAATTCTAAATCAAATGGTATCGACAAACAAAGTTATGTTAGAAGTTGACAAACGTTGCAGAATCGCTGCCTCAGCTGGAGACTTATTAATCTTCCCAATCCTTTGGTTGCTAGGCGACACCCTCCAGCTTCAGAGTCCAAGCGTTGCCGGCGGACGCGGCCATCGGCGGCATGGCAATCACCAGCCCGCTTCCCTCTGTTGGTTTCCATTGCAGTGGCAGTTTAGGGTAGTCCAAGAGTGTCACCTATGAGCAACACCAAGCAAGACACACAAAATACAGTGTAAGAGATCAGAATGATGCTACAGTTGACCTGCATGGTTTACACAAGCAACAGAAGGCATTGGACTCACATTGGTGGCGTTCGATGTCTTCGGCAAGGAGAGCTGAAGCCTCTGGTTGGGGGGCCAGCCGAAGAAGACGGCGTAGACCGAGTTGTTTTTTGCCGTGTAGCTGGAAAGAAGAGCAAACAGTGTTGAGCACATGGGCACACCTAATACCTGAAAAGCTTTCCAACAAAACCATTCCACGGGCCAAGGGAAGGCCTGTATATTTGTATAGCATCCCTCAGACACAAACGCCTTTCAGAGTGCTTTATATACCATAAAGCACATGTTGAAAGGACAATCAGGACATGGACAATGTGAAGTTTAAAAAAAAGGGGGATTCGTGCCGACGTCGGCCCGAGGTCTACCGCCGGTTTCGGCGTCCATTGTGTCCGCACAGAACCGGGCGGGTGTGTCTGCTCAGCCCCGTGGCCTGGCTGGGCCCGCCTGAGCTGAGCCCGGCAAAAGGTCACCCCGTGTCACCGGCGGCGACGGCAAACGGCGTCTCGTGGTCCGCTCGACGCCCCCCCCCACTCACTAGAGGGGCACCACGGCCGGCTCGGTCTGGTTCCGCCAGGCCTTGGAGCCGTAGACGGCCTCGCCGTTGATCTTCAGCCAGCCGCCGATGTCGCGCAGCCGCTCCTCGAACACCGGGGGGATCATGCCGTCGCTCATCGGACCGATGTTCAGCAGGTAGTTCCCACCGTACGCCACCACGTACATCATGTCCTGGGAGGAGGAGGAGGAGGGGGGGGGAGGAGACCGCAGGATGGTGAAGATAATAGAATAGAATAGAAATACTTTGATCCCTATTGATCCCAAGCTGGGAAATTACGGCGTAGCAGCAGCATTACAGTACAAAGAAAGTATTAAAGAATAAAATGCAACGTAAAAAATATATTTAAAAAAATATAAAAATATACTTAAAAAAAGTATAAATAAAAATAATTGTAGTGCAAGATAAAGAATATTAAAAAAAAATATATATATATATATATATATAAGGTGCAGTGAACAATTATGTACAGAAATATAAGGTGCTTGGAGACTGTTGTTATAACCAGAGTTATTGGCTGTTCTTGTACAGTGTAATGGCATGTGGCAGGAATGATTTCCTATATCTGTCCCTTTGACAGCGGAGCTGGAGCAGCCTGTGAGAGAAGGTGCTCCGCTGTCTGACCACTGTGTGATGGAGAGGGTGCTGATCATTGTCAATGATGGATAACAGTTGTTTTCAGCGTTCTCCTCTCCACAACAGACTCAAAAGACTCAAAAGGATGGCAGGGGTGGTGATGCCGTGGTGAAGTCCGCCATGGTGCCCTGAATACAAAACCAGGTTCAGCCTGATTCTCAACATGCCGGGCCCCTTCTCATATCGCTCGGTAGAAGCGCAGAAGTATTTTATTGTCTGTGTAGAACTTTCCAACACAGAACATCCATCCATTGTCGTAACCGCTTATCCTCTACGAGGGTCGCGGGGGGGCTGGAGCCAATCCCAGCTGCAACGGGCGAGAGGCGGGGTACACCCTGGACAGGTCGCCAGCCTTACACAGGGCTAACATATATAGACAAACAACCATTCAACTCAAACTCACATACAAACCTATGGTCAATTTAGAGACACCAATTAACCTAATCCCCAACCTGCATGTTTTTGGTCTGTGGGAGGAAGCCGGAGTACCCGGAGAGAACCCACGCAAGCACGGGGAGAACATGCAAACTCCACACAGAAAGGTCCAGGGTCCCAGGTGGATTCGAACCCAGAACCCTCTTGCTGTGAGGCGACAGTGCTAACCACCGCACCACCGTGCCGCCCCCCAACACAGAACAGCCACAGGAAAACACTTTCTTTCAGGTGTTCAACCTCGTCCCCTTTTGGCAGGGAGTAACCATCAGTAGACCATAATAATAATGTCATTTTTTATGTGTTTATTGTCCCTCGGTTAATCATAGCTAATCCATCCAGTGGTTTCCCTGAGCTGACCTTTGCTGAGCCCTTTGTAATGCTGTAATATGCACAGAGGCGGGCGCTAACACAACTGCCATTTCCAGTCCGTAAAGATAAGTTCTGGTTCTCTCCGCTCCGCCCGTCCGCTACCTTCAGGATGCTGGGCAGCGTGAGCAGCTCCGTGGCCTTCATGTATCTGCGGTAGCCCCAGGACAGGGTGTCGATGGTCTGGCACTTCTCCCACTTGTGGGTGGGCACCTCGGTGGGCGAGTACCGGTCGGCGCAGTTGTAGTAGCCGCCATGCTTGCAGTAACAGCCCGCCCCCCACCTGTCATTGGTCACCACCACATCCTGTAAGAAAAGGAAGAACAAAAAAAAAAAAGCCACAAGACTGTAACATTCAAGATTCAATAGAAACAGTGGCAGTGTATCAATAATATGTACAAAATTAAGTGTCTAATATGTACAAAACATGTTGGACATGTTGTATGTGTAGCCAATTTATAGGGGGGGGGGGGGGGGGGGGGAACCTCCCCTCATGCACTTGTATTTTGTAAGTCTTAGCACAATAGAATTGCTTTTTGTATGTCAGCACTTAGCATCATAGGCCAGAGATGTATACTAGCAGCAATGGTTAACCTAGCAATTGGAATGCTTGAAACTTGTTCTGGTGACTAACAGCAATAACGTTTTTCACCTTCTTCTGACAAATGCAATTATTGTAAGTCGCTTTGGACACAGGCGTCTGCCAAATACCCTAAATGTATATGAATCTCTTAGTTTAGATGTTTTGGCCAACATCCCTTCAGTGCCAGATAGTTACTCTTCACTGAAAAACACAACACTGTATATGCAGCGTTCTCAACAACACAAGACGGAGCTTTACCTTGACCGGGCTGTCGTTGTACAGCCAGGCCAGGAACTCGGTGGAGTTCCAATAGGTGTCTGGGGCGCTCCAGTCACCATCCGACCAGATCAGATCCGGCTCGTAAGCCTTCACCAGCTGCATCAGCTCTGGGAGCGCTTTTTTGAACACAAAATCCTGGGTCTTGAAGCCGGAGGCTTGGTCCGCAAGGAAAAGTGGGTTGAACCATTCGAACATAGAATGGTACAATCCAAGGTGCAAATTCCTTTGTGGAGAAAGAGTGGCATATGCGAAATTTAATTTGATTTGTGTATTTTTTGGGAAGGCCAAGGTCTACGGCGAAAAAGGGCAAAGGGGTCCCCACAACGTGTCACAATGAGCATGAATGTGGAAGGAATAAACAATTATGGAACAAATAAGGAAAAAATAAACATGTAGCCTAAATATGTAAATATTGTCAGAATGGAATGTCAATATATCGAGATACCCCGTTTGCCCAACCATTTCAACATCCTATTTGTTTTCCATTAACTGAAAGGAGCGTGGATAGAATAGATAAAGGAAAGTAGACACTACAAAATGACAAGCAGTAACCGCCAATACTTTTCTAGACTGGTCAACCCTCACCTCTTCCTGATGGCTACAGCCAGCTCCCCCACCAAGTCCCTGTGTGGACCGACGTCCACCGAGTTCCAGTTCCAAGAAGTTGGTGATGGCCAATTAGTGAACCCGTCATGGTGCTTGGTGGTAAACACCACATACCTGAAGCAGCACAACAAGGCATCAGCCACATGCATTAAGTCCCATCGGTAATTCCTAAACAAACTATCTACTATCGAATTTATCTCGCAAAATATTTGTACGGGATGTTGCGCCCTATTCCCCTAAAGACTAATTAGGATCACTCTAACCCTTTTGCCCGCTGTCTCTCAGGTGTATTCAAGCAAGTGCTTCCTGGCATTGCGCACCAATGTGTTTATTAAGCGTGCACGCGTTTATTTCTGGTAGGCCTACATTGTACATGTGCATCAGAAGACTTGTTCATGTATTCATTCATTATTATGCCTATTATATTAAAACACTGTCGTACTCACTTGGCACCAGACGCTTCCAATATTTCTGCCCAACTGTTGGCGTCAAAGAACTCCGCATGAAACTGCTGAGCAAAGTCCGCGTATTTGAAGCCAGGTGGGTAGTTTTTGCGCATGAACTCGATTTCCTCTTCACGTTTTGAACCCTTCCACCAATACCAGAACCATTCGCTAAAGTGCCCAAAACCAGGGACGGAGAATACCCCCCAATGAATGAAAACCCCGAATTTCACGTCGTCGAACCATGCCGGAAGGGGTCTTGCATCCAGACTCTCCCAGTCGGCCGTGTATCGCGCTCCACAACATCTCAGCGCAAACGTCAGAACCGTAGCTATTAGAATGAGACGAGAGTAGTGTACAGGGTCTGCCATGCTGGATATCTGTTGATACCGATCGTCCCTCCAGGATACATAAGCGGACTACTACGGCCACACCGCTCAAGTACGGTCACCTGATTTACGACTTGGCCGGTCGTACAAAAGAACCCGTTTAACAGGAACTGATAATGCAATGTCATTAACACGGGACTGCCGGCAGCACGGCGGTAGGTCGGTGGATCGAGCGGGTTGTCCGCTGACCGTAGGGTCGGCGGCTCGAACGAACTCCTCCAACTGTCGGCAATTGGCATATCGAAGTGCCCATGAGCAAAACCACTGAACCCCAACTTGCACCCCGGGCGCTGAACATAGCGGCCCAATGCCCCATGTTTCATAAGATGGGTCAAATGTCATAAGATGGGTCAAATGCGGGGAACGACTTTCGTTCCCATATCTAAAAAAAAATACTGAGAATGACCAGTAAAGACTGAAAGGTCCTCTCTTCTCGTCTTCTAAAGCTCTGATTGACCTCGCTTATTTGATTTAGAGAAACGTTGATGTAAGTAGTTACAGGTAGGCCTATGTAAGGTGAAGAAAATAAAGCTTGCAACTTTATTATCTTTACCTTATACATATAGGCCAGTGGAAAAATACAGTGTTGCAGTCCGTATCAAAAGGCAATAAATATAAAATGTTTGTGTAAAAGAGTAAGCAATCATTGCCAGCATCAAATTTAATTGGACACCAAAAAGTTTCTGTTTATCGGATATTGACATTCTCATGTTCCTTCGCAGGACGGGCTTGTGTTTCGAGAAAGGAAGCAAGGAAGAAAAAAACAAACATCTTGTTACATCAGGTGCCCACAACAGAATATAAAAATAGACAAAATATAGTGAACCTCTATGAATAAATAATAATATCAAGTATTTGTCCTTCGACAGAGTGGCCACAGAAGAACAGAGCAGCATTGCTTTTGAACCGCTGTAGTTCGGCATATTATAGCTTTTCTCGATTGCTTTGACCTGCTTAAAGAAACTGGGATCCACTCGGATTTCATCATCACCGTCTTAGCAGAGCACAACTCTTGCAAATGTGTTAATGCTTTCTCATTGGATTGACACATTTTCCCCACCCTTTTGCAGAACAGTTAACACGGATGTCATTCAAGCAGTCCAAACTGCATTGTTTTAGCTATGGTAACCAAACACAAACCATCTGTCCCTAACTATTAGAAACTACCTACATCAGTATGAAATCACTGAAGCACCTGTTTGACACTCCTTCACACAAATCTTCAATTTGCAATCAGTCTGCAGGCCTTAAAACAGTAATAGTTTTTTGTACTTTACTAAAATAGATCTTATTTTGGGGCGGCAGTAGCTCAGTGGATAGAGTGGGTAGACAGAGTGGGTCGCCCACTAACCGTAGGGTCGGCGGTTCGATCTTCTCAATCCCCTTGATCCCCCACCTCCAACTGTCTTCATGCTGAACCCCACAAATGTACTGATTGTACGTCGCTTTGGACAAAAGCATCTGCTATATAAATGCCCCTTTACCTTTACATGTATTTTGTGTACTATTTAGTATTTCAGTTTCAGCCACGGTTTGAAAAAAAGAATCAATGGAATCAATAAAATTAGCTTCAAAGCATTTCTGATTCTGGATCCAATTCTTTGCAAGGCAAATTTGACAACAAATGGAACTGGCATGAATGTTACGTATAGGCTACAATGACAAACAATGGTGTACAAAATACACCATTGTGTATTTGTATTTTGTTGTCCACTGCGTAAAGGTTGATTGGAAGAGCTCATACACTTGTTTGCAAGTTGTGGTATTTGAAGGCAAAATTAGCTTTTGTTGCATATTTTAAATATTTTGGCACAGTTAGAGCCTTTTGCGAACAAAATGTGTCATTTTGACCATGAGTGCCACTGTTTGGCCTGTGTGTTAACTGTTTTGAAAAATGTGGAGTTTGAGTTGACTGCTGCATCAAAGCAATCGAGAAAAACTATAAAACCCGCAGCCTGCACTTTTCAAGGAGAGAGACATCCCGACGATCATCCGCGTCTCCGGAACCAAACCCAATCACCCGGCACCCACCGCCTCGGGCAGACCGGCAGGTCCAAAAAAAAACTGCAGGGGGATTCAAATCCCGGAGCGACAACTACGTTGGCCGCGGTGAGAAGAACCGCCCCCCTCACAACATGGCGCCGGCCGGCGTCTCGCTACAACGCCGCGGGCCCGGGGGTCTGTCGCTCCCCCATCTGCTTCTCCACCAGGTCCTCCACCCTGTCCGCCTCCACCTCGTCCATGAAGCTGGACCAGTAGGCGCCGCTGTCGCCTCTGTCCGCGGCGCCGTGCCCGGCGTGCCGGTGGGCCGGCGGCCCGGCGGTGCCCGGGGCGGCGCCGGCGGCGTCGTGGCGCACGGTGCCCGAGCTGCAGTCGCTGCAGACGCCGAAGCGCTTCAGGCCCTCCGAGATGTCGTCCCCCTCGAAGGCCCTCCTGCAGCTCTTGCACACCAGCGGCATGTAGTGGCGGTGGCGCTGTGGGCGGGGGGCAGGGGGGGGGGTAAGCGATGTACATGACATGAGTGCAGGGCAGTGCTGGACCCCCCTGGCTTGATCTATCTGTCGAAGGTGACATTAAACACAGCAGGTCTGCTTCGCCAAATGGACGCGGTCGCTAATTAATGCAATTGCCTTTCCTATTAAAATGTCAATGTTGAGGATATACGACAGGTTCATTGCATTACATCCACCTCAATATGCATATGATATTGACAAATACACATAAAAGGAATAATATATACAACGTATATATATATATATATATATATATATATATATATATATATATATATATATATATATATATATATATTATATAATAATATATAATAATATATAATATATAATAATATAATATAATTATATATATATATACACACAGTATATGCTCTCTCTCTCTCTCTCTCTCTCTCTCTCTCTCACACACACACACACACACACTGAACTTACACAGAGAGCGTGGTTGCGCATATGCTCCTGCCTGGTGAACCTCTTGCCACATATGGGGCAGGGGAAGGGCCTTTCCCCCGTGTGGCAGCGGATGTGTCTGGTCAGGATGCCCTTCTGCTTGGCCGTGTAGGGACAGAAAGGACACTTGTGGAGTTTCACTGGCATTAACATGCAGTCGCCTGTAGAGGGAGACAGAGGCCAGGTGTGAGATAGAAAAAAAAAGTTAAGCTGCATGAAGAGTTGTGCAGTCTTGCTCTGATAGGTTCATGTTCTGGGTTTAGCACTGGCACTAGTCTTCATTGTCTATATTTTGTATATTTTTTATTTATACATATACTTAATTTCATTTTTTTAATATTCTAAAAAAAAGGATATAGGTGATTTGATTTTACCCGTTTCCTCGACAAACCAGTCCGACTGTATTCCCATCACGGACGACCCTCCCATCTCCAGGGCCTCGTCCAGCCTGCCTCCGCCCATGCCGGCGGCTAGTCCGCGGGTGAAGCACTGGCCCGGGTCTCCCCTGTCCCTGACAGGGCTGGAGCCCTCGCTCCTGGCCAGCGTGTCCGTGAAGTGTCTGCCGTTGAGGTAGCCCCTGCTGCCGAAGGGCGAGCGTTCGCTGCTGGTGCAGGGGCTGGGCGGCAGCAGCCTGCCGTGCTCCGAGTGGCCGGCCCCCACGTACAGGCCCAGCTCCTTGGCGTCGGGGGACTCCGCCATCTCCTCGTCCGGGTCGTACTCGATCTTGGGGTGCAGGAGTTCGGGGGTCAGGCCGGCGGAAGAGGAGGACGAGCGGGCGGCGAGATCGCCGTGTCCCTTGGGCCCCTCTCTCCCCGACAGGAAGCCCCCCCTCAGGCTGCAGTCGCTCTGCGGCGCCTCACTGGGCCCCGGGGGCGTGGCCGCCCGCTCCGCCGAGGCCGCTCTCGCCGAGGCCGCCGACTCGGAGCCCGAGCCCCCGTCCGCCTCGGCCCCCCGCGAGACGGACGCCGGGGACTCTGCTGCGGGGGGGACGCCGCCGTCGGGGGGGACCTCTCGGCCCTCCGGCCCCTTGTCGGCGTCCTTCCCCTTGTTGCATATGTCCAGCGACGAGCGGATGTACTCCTTGCAGAAGGCCACCAGGTCCGTCATCTGCAGATAGCTGGCCGCCGACATGACCTCGATGACGTTGCCTCTGTTCAGCGCCAGGCGGCCCGAGTACAGGAAGTCCAGGATGATGGCGAAGGCGTCGGCGGTGACGATGTCCAGAGACGCGGTGCTGTGGAGCTGCCCCGTGTCCTACAATGAGACAACATCGGGCAGCTTCGGTTTTTTCCAGTGCCATATTCGACTGATGTGTCGCATTCATCAAATAAAATAAGGATATTGACGATTTTACACTTTTAACATCTCATACAGTCCTACAATGAAATTACAGTCAAATAATAATTGACAATTTAGGGACTTTGGATGGTAAGCTAATTGTTCATGTCTTTGATTGTGGATTGGGCACTGAGTTTTGTTTTTGTCCTGGGGTGTCAAAGGTCATCCCTGTGAAGACTGCTGGCCCCACAAGCATGGTGTGCTAAGCATGGTGTGCAGTGATCACACTGCATAATCATTGACATTTAGCGGAGACTTTTATCCCGCACGACTTGACAAGTGCGTGTGAATAATTAAAGCACAAAATCAAAAGGGGAGTAGGAACTAAAACAGCTAAAACAGCTATTGCTGCACAATCTAGATTTAAAAAAAAAAAGTTCAGAGTAGCCATGGAAACCAGAAATACACGGAGCGTCATTTTTTTGGGGTCATTATAATCAAGTTTCTTGGGAGAAGATTCGCTGTTGTACACCAGTTCAGGACGAAAGTCTGTAAACAACTATTGTTTTCCTTGTGGCCTCTTAGGCAACGGCTGTGCGTCCAGATGTGTTCATCATTATGCCTTCTGCTTTCGTTTTGCGTTTTGGCAGCAAAACAAGCGACATCCATCGGGGGAGTGGCAGCGACACCCCGATTAACGATTCATTTACACGTAATAACTAATGGAGGAGGCCGCGTGTCCATAAAATGGGATCACGGGGTATGAATAGACATTGCGGAACCGTATGGTCGTACGAGTGTGAAGAACAGACAGCCTTCCAATCTCATTAAACATGCTTTGAAGAGCAAAGGCCCCTTATTTATAAACTAATACGAGCACACAGCAATTTTCCACCGTAAATACGGGGTCTCTGGCAAATCAAGCAAGTCTAGCCCTTGTTACAAGCGTGTGCCTGAACCCTCGCAGCCCCAGCAGTGACGCAACGTGAGGGTTCAGTTGCCTCGAGACCAGCAGGCGCTCACCTGCAGGTAGTGCACCAGGAGAGCACGGAAGTAGCCGCTCCCGGCAAACAGCACGTTGCGGTGGGCCTTGAACACCCGCCCCTCGACCAGGATGCTACAGTCGCAGAAGTAGTCGCGCTTGCGCTGCTCGTTGAGCTCGCGCAGCAGCTTGGCCAGGTAGCAAGGCACTTCCATGCCGGCAGCCCGGCGCAGCAGGTGAGCGGGAAAAGCCGTTGGCTTGAATAAACAGAGCAGCAAATCATGCAATATAACTTAAGATTAGAAGAGACGAGGTGGGTGTGTGTGTGTGTGGGAGGGGGGGGGGGGGGCAGGGCAATTCTACAAATCAGGTGACAACAAGTTTTAGGTTAAAATGTATATACACAACTTGGGAGTAATATAGAATACAATTAAACCACACATTGTGTATATAGCAATGTGGACATGTGTTTAAAATAAATACAAAAGAACACACTGAATAGGATGTAATCAAAAGTCTATTAAAGAGTACGGACTGCATACCCAAAGCCCATGAACTGGTAGGGGCTGACCACACACACTCTTAACAGTAAGGCATGTTTACTTGCTTACTTGTTTGTTTTGACTACAAGAGACTTGATATGTTGCCTTTGTCTCCTTTGGTCTTGAATACGAAACGCTCCTAAAGGTTGGATTAGATAAGTACTAAGATATAAGAGCAGTACTGGATGTATGTACAGTAGGTTACATGGATATCGAGTAGCCCGAGTCAATTTTCATAGACCTAGAAATTGAAAACAGACTCCTTACTTTCGCTACATTTCCCGCATGTGTGCAGGTAGCAACTTGAAGATTAAAACAAACTTGCCATGTAGTGCATGCTCATAAAATGGAAGGAATAGAGAACAACACGCCACATAAAAGCCATGCCAAGAACTGTTTTTGTTATTGTAGCTAACGGCTTAGCAGAAGTTGCTTCGCATAAGAAGGAAAGAGACATACATATTGAATCGACATGGGCATCAGTCACTACGAAGAAAAGGAGCATGTATTGCATGAAAACATACATTATTTAGTAAGTTTGTAATATGTTTATGTCAAAACACAAAATAAGCATTTACCACGCTGAAGCTTGACCACTGGAACTAGCCACTTCCGTTTACGTCACTAGTCACCAGTGTGAGTCGTCCAATCAGCTACAGGTAATATCTGCGGCTAAGCGACAGGTTACTGTATTTTACTGTGTACACGTGTACACCGGTATTATCACTATATTTTACATATTGTATATAATAATTAAAAAATTACACGTAGAGCGATACCTCGCATTACTACATAAAAAACGAAAAAACAACAAAGTAATGAAATGAAAAACTGCAGTGCTCATAATTTCTTTAAATATATATTTGAGTCAATAGCAAAACTAATTTAGTGTTTACTGTGGTGCAGCGAAAGTAGGCGTAGGTGTGTATATATTGATGTACTACACACACACACACACACACACACACACACACACACACACACACACACACACACACACACACACACACACACACACACACACACATGCAAGCCAGCGAAGAAAATATTTTTTCTGTGTGTGCTTTCAATCATGTGTTGACAGTAGAAATGTTCGGTTTGTGTTTTCACTGAAACTATTTATCAAAATATTTTCATTAAAATCTTCTATAATAATAGCTTAATAATGTACATAGGGCCTTTAAGTATGTTCGAGAATCGTAAAAAATGTGTCCCACATGGGTAAAATAATATACAATATCAGAATTGTATGGTGCTAAAATGTTCCACTCAAGTCACCAAAGTGTGATTGATGCACGTGGCTTTCTGCCTCCCAAGTCATTCTATACAGTCATCTTCGTCTTCGTGGTCATCTTCACCTTCTTAGTTAGTAGTTTAAGGGGGTGGTGGTGGTGGTGGGGGGGGGGGGGGTGGGGGGTGCTACACCCAACCATCCGTGCCCTTCAGTCTAAGTGTGTCACAGCGCCCACCACAGCCGGCCTGCGCCCGCTCGCATTGTCCGCACAAGAATGGCCGTGTTTATTCGCCTTTCTGCCCACCAAATAGTGCCTCCTTTTATTTTCGGACCCAGTGAAAGTAAACAAGTAGTTCCTTCAATGCCGCGCCACACCCTCCCAGCACAATCCGCAGCTCTTAGAAGTGTTTTCCTTCTCCTTTTTTCCCCCTTTTTTTTTTTTTTTTCTCTACACACTGAGTGAGGGGTGCACGCCGGCCCCGGTGACTTATTTGTTTCAGATATTTTCCCATGGAGAACCGGACGAGAACAAAGGGTTCCGCGGTGGCCCCCGGGGGAACCGCGGGGT
>JAXIVH010000019.1:6972311-6974811 GCA_036785325.1 Urophycis tenuis | reverse complement strand
CCAAAGTTACAGACACAGACAGACAGACAGACATACTTTAATGATCCCTGAGGGAAATTGTATTGCAAGTTAGTGGCCAAATTCAAATGTTCAAAATACATCTGACATCTGAAGCCATTCAATGCCCCAAAATCGACAATGAGTCAAAGTGCAAAATACGGCGATTCTAGTTGGGTTTTTTTTTTTGTTATCTATTGTGTAAAATTCTTCTTCTTTTTTTTTCGTAAGTGGCAATGTTCTGATTGTCAGAGCCTATATCATAGTAATAAATTCCCTGTACAATATGTCAAATAAAACATTGAATATCATTGTTCAAAGCTGTTGTTGAAGGATTGAGGATTCCCAGCTGTTTTATGATGTTTAACGTCCACTTCGTTTTCCATAGGGTTGTACGGGGGGAATACGCGGTACATGATATGCCTTTACATTGCACATGCTTGAACACGCATCTACATACATTTCCCCTCTGTTGGACACATTTTAGGTCTGATTTCGCCACAGATTGGCACCGACGTTGACATTCTTTGTCAGTCAAACCACGGGCAAAAAAAAAAAAAATGGGAAGCAGATTTAGGTGTCGGGTCTGACATTGATCCACACAACATCGTGGCCTCAAAGGATACAGCCAGACTTGCCAAATGGGGCTCCAAAAGACTTAAAGGAAACCAGTTTTATACTGTGGTTAATATTAGCAGAGCCCTTGCTCACCCGGACCCCCCCCCCATACACACACACACACACACACACACACACACACACACACACACACACACACACACACACACGCCACACCACAGCAGCTAATCGGGTACAGTCATGTGCAACGTGCTGGGTCTGGGGGTCTGGTGGTGGTGGAGAGTTAGGGGCCATCAAGCATTAGCCTTCAACTCTTTCTTTCTTTACTTTCTCAATGTGATTCCTTCTCAATGCTCTCTCTCTCTCTCTCTCTCTTCTCTCTCTCTCTCTCTCTCTCTCTCCCTCTCTCTCTGTGGCCCCATAAAAGATTGGGTGCAGTGTGTGATGTGGCAGGGGCGCAGAGCTAGAATAAACTGATTACGGACAGAGAGCCAGCGTGCCTTTGAGTCATGGCATCGCACAGACATTCCTCGTGCACTTAAAAATAGTAACAGTTACTTTTCCTCACATTTGTTTTTCTCACTGGAAGACTTTGGGGCATCTCTGAGTCCCCAATCATAACCACATTTTTTTTTTTCAACCCCTTACCCCCTCATCCACCCCCTTGTCTCTCTCTCTCTTTCTCTCTCTCTCTCCTTCCTTTGTTGTTGGAGTTTGTTTAATCTTGTGTAGAAAATTGGCTTAGCGTGGGAAAGGCAGAATTCTTTGAGGAATGGTTTTTGTTGTTTTAGAGTTGCATGTACTGTCATTTCTTTGTTGCTGTTTTTTCTCCCTTCCACTGCAGGAAGAATAAGTATGTCGTTTTTGGGTTTGTATTTTTTTTTTTTTTTGGGGGCCAAAAAAACTCCTCCAGTGGAGATAAAAGGCGAGCGAGAGCGCGAGGGAACCGGCCGCACCGCCGCGACAAAGATACAGCCTGTCAGTACGCCAGCCGCCTCACCGACGACAATCTCCAGGGGCAGGGAGCCGGGAGGAGGGGGGGGGGGGGGGGGCGGGGCGAAGGAAGAGGTGGGTGGTTGGTGGTGGGTGGGGGTCTAAGAGGGTGTTGTTGGGTGAGGAGTGGCGGCAGGGGGGGGGTGGGGTGGGGGGGGGGGGGGGGGGTTACTACAAAAAAAACCCGAATGTGGATGGATCGGTGGTGGGAGGGGGAGGAAGGGGGAGGAAGAGGGTGAGGAGGAGGAGGGTGATGGTAAGGGGAGAGCTGGAGAGTCGGGGGTGTGTGGGAGCGCTGATGTGGGGGGAGCGTGGGGGGGGGGGGCAAGTAAAGAGAGATGAGAGGGGCAAACATTCCCGCTTGCCCACATTAAAGACATAAAAAAGAAAACAAACAGAAAACATGTCTGACATGAAGAGGCTGGTTTCCGCGGCGACAGCACAATGGCTGGCCTGTGGCTCCCGGGGGCCTTCGCCGTTCCGTCTGGGGCCCCGGCACCAGCGAAAGTCACCACAGTCGCAGGCCTCATCAGCACGCTGTGTGTGGTGTGTGTGTGTGTGTGTTTGTGAGAAACATGGTGAATGTCATCACAGGACCGGTGCTGTGGGAACCGCCATGAAAGGGACCCCACTCCGGAGCCACAAAAGCCCCTTTCTGCTTCCTCTGTTCGGCTTTTAGCCTCCTTGATTTATCTTTTGCACAGGGAGCCGAATACGGCAGGACGTCTCTCACTCTTGCTTCCTTCATATCTATCTCCCTCTCTCTCTCTCTCTCTCTCTCTCTCTCTCTCTCTCTCTCTCTCTCTCTCTCTCATCTCTCTCTCTCTTCTCTCTCTCTCTTCTCTCTGTCTCTCTGACAGAGTGTCTCTACAGACATCTGAAAATGACAGGCGTGCCACGATCTCTGTAGTTCCACTCCTTCAGAAGCCTT
>JAXIVH010000019.1:6939811-6959811 GCA_036785325.1 Urophycis tenuis | reverse complement strand
ATCAGGAGGAACTAGTAAACCAGCTATTAACCTGTTATTACTCAGAGACTAGACTCTTTTAAAACAGGCCTAAAAACTTTTTTATTTAGAAAGGCCTATGGCTGCTAGCCAAGAACTGATCTTAACCTTGTCTTATTGTTACTGAGTGTATTTCTAATGTTCATTACCTTGTTTTAACCTCTTTTAACATTGTAGCACTTTGAGATCTGCTGATAAAAAGTGCACTAGAAATAAAATTTATTATTATTATTATTATTAAATCACTGGAGTAATTGGGGCATTTTTGTCCTTCTGGGTTTGCTTTGAAGGAGCAATTTGGTCCCATTGAGTTTAGGAGAAGGTCGACCACAATAGATGTAAAAATACATTTTTTATTAATTTCTGCCTATTTACCCTATTTAATATCAGTGGCTTGATATTTTGAACGACCAGCAAATTGAGCAACTTTGGAAAGCGGCGGCCAACTGCACTGACTAGCGGCTAGTCCACTGCATTTCTTCTCCCGTTGAGCATATATCGCCATCCGGTGGCCACGGGAGGAATCACAGTCATATTTTACAGTTATATTTTCATACTCAAGAAAGACACGATAGAACCATGGAGTGGACACCAATGGGTGAAATTTACAGTCCAGTGATGTCTGCTGGCTGATGCACGAATTGCAGGAACAGCCAATATTGTTACTTTTTCAGGCTAAAAGTGCAATTACTTTTTTGTTTCGGATTTACCTGCATATTTCTGTTAGTTATTGGAGCCACCGGTGACAATGTGAAACTCTAGTTGTGTGGTAGAATCTCCAAACTAATTGTGTCACACTCAAAAAGGTCATGAAAGTCAGCCTTAAGTAAGAAAGACAAGTCTTGCCCAAAGCACATAACAAAATGAATCTCTTGACTCTATGTGGTTAGGGTTAGGCTACGTGATCAGACATTTAATATATAGCAAGCATACCGGTACAAGTTATGATCCATTGATATATTGATGTATTGATATTGTGTTCCCATGTCGGGCTCGCATGCAGGAAAGTCACGTCATGCGTGCGCCTCAGACGTCTTTAAGCTTGTCTGGTGCCTGGGGGCTCTCCAGCCAGTTTGGAGGCCAGCTGGCTTTAATACTGGGCCGCTCCTTCAGCAGAGCATAGTACTCTGCCAACCTGGGGTACTTCTTCGCAGATAACCTGGGAAAAAAAGGAGAGCGGAACACGTTACATCTGCTGTAAATTCCTGCAAACATATCGGCACAGGAGCGCAGAACGAATGCTAATAGTAATAATAATAGTCATTGATTCATTGAGTCATGCGTCATTGATTCCCACATTGCACATCTATTTAATAAACTGTAACTGTACTTTTAGTATTAGGAAATGTCTTGTCTTGTCTGCCTGCTGGGCCTGTGCACTTTATCTGTTTCACCGTGGGAGAGTGAGAAACGTCCTCTCGATTCCTTTGTATGTCTTGACATGTGAAGGAATTGACATTAAAGCTACTTTGAATCTGTAGACAAGGGCCCAGTCTTTTTGGGAATCAGAAGCATTCCGGTTTGTGTTTGAGTCAGGGTGGACATGGAGCACAGCGTCTGGAACGTCTGGAATGTTTGTCCACCTACCCGAAGCGGAAGACATAGGCAATGCAGGGGAACACCAACACATCAGCCAATGAGAAGTTCTTTCCTGCCAGGTAAGAGCCCGCCCCCAGCTGGACAGTGAAGGAACAGCAGGTGAAAAAGGTTAGGTCATAATTTGCCACACACAGAATCAATGTTTCCCTCTACATTCATTTAGGAGTGGCAGCCCACCACTCCTTCACATTTTTGTTTTTGTTTTGTTTCTATTTGTAGTTGCAGACTGCCTTGAGAAACAGGCTGCAGGGCGACCACCTTACCATGACACTGAGCATCAGCAGGCCAGCTCTCGCAGTGTTTCCCTACCACAGAGCCTTACTAGCCTGGGAATTCCCATGCTGCTTTGCGCGCAATTTCATTCTCACTGCAAAGACAGCCTGGAAACCACCGCCCTTATTTTCCCCTGAGTTAGGGAATCAATCACAGAACGGGGGGCAGCAAGACGATGAAGACGTCTATGCGCGACACCGAAGCTTGTAGCGTGTTAATCCAACATGGCAGCGGACACAACGTTACCGTTCGATGCAGCCTTAGAAAGTGTATTAAGTAGCTTTTGTAGCAACTAATGTAATTTTAGTAGCTAATTTTTAGTAGCAATTGGCTATGAATCGCGCGCAAAGCAGCATGTGAAGAACCAGACGCCATTTGATAGACATTCGTAGCGCCCAATAAACGGCTCTAGGCATTCGTAAACCACGCCTCAAATACGAGAAAATGCACACCTAGTTCCCAGACCACCATCTCATCGAGATGTGGACGCGTCAGCCAGGCTAAACTAAGACAAATTCACTGTTCTGAGGCAGGGTGCAAACTGTGCCGCTGATTCCAAGGCCCCGTAAAGAAATGATTATTTAATGTTTTTACTTTTCATTTCATTTCTATTGTTTGTTTGTTTATTTATTTTATGTTATTCATTTTTTAATTTTTACATTCAGCGGGCCATTAAATATATTCGTTGTAAAAGTCAAATCTGCAGTCAAGTGTCATTTGTTTACACCGCCACGGCTCCCCGGAGAGCCCCTGCTGCTGAAACAAATCCTCGAGGAAACACAGAGAATCATACACGCACAACAAGCAGCTTTGTCTGCTGCAACCATAAACAACGCATAAAGACCAAATAAAGATTAATATCAATTCAAATAAATAATTGAATCAATCATTAGCTAGTGATAATAAAGTATATAATCACTTTCTGATTCTAAAGGAAACTGTTTATGAACGCCCAATTAGCACATAAGTGTGCTGCTTATTTTCATGATGGAATATCAAAGCAGGAAAATCCCATGTGTATGTTTTAACTAGACCTGGGGACTCTCTAGTCATTTTCTTGGCCAACTGGCATGATGCAATACAGGAAGTTTAGTTCAAGTATCTGTATCAGTTTTACGTCAAAGTTCAATGTGTGTGTGTGTGTGTGTGTGTGTGTGTGTTTTGATACCTTCTCCAGATAGCCCTCCCAGAGCTTGAGCTCAGCGGTCAATGTCTCTTTGTGTCTCTTCAGGGCCGAGTCATGTCTCTCTCCCTCCGGATACTTCCATTCATAGTAAATGACGTTACCTGAGCAACAACAATAACAACAACAACGGGCAATTGAAATTCCCAAGCCTACATTTTTCTGAGGGTTGGGTGTACGACATAGAGGGATGAGCAACCCCTACTAGCATCGATACCAACACATCCTAGTCTGCTATATGATCCAACAGGTCGACCCTTAGCTTAGCGTACAAAACAACAAGCGGTGTGCTACGCAGGTAGCCATGGCGTTGCCATGGCAGCCATGAGGCAGGTGAGGCTTTTCCCCAGTTACCATCCTGAGTACATTATATATAGTTAGGCCCTTGTGAGACTGTGTGTGAAGAGTATACCACACACGCCACTTGACTCAATATCTAATTATATCAATTGTATAGTCTGTCCTCATTACTTTAGCACTTGTTTAACTTGTTAAACAAGCCTTGAATTGAATGAAATACAGACAATTGTTTCCATCTACAGACAGCTTCCTTCTTTTCAACTGAGGGCTGCATTTGACTTAACTATCCACCTGCCACCCTTGCCATGATCACCTCTCCCTCTTCTCCTCCTACTGTAGCACACCTTTATTGTGCTAACAGTAAAATTTTCCTTTAAGAATCACGTACACCATTGTTTTCCTGAATATGCTGGCAAAATGCATGGATGCCAACTATCTTCCAAAGTTCATGCCTTATAAATATAAGTTTTACAGTTATATAAATATATTGTAACGTGTTGGGGGAGTGTTTCCCAGAATGCATTGCGACATTCTGGCATTCTGTGTTATTGCGTGTTATTGCTGGTAGGGTTTGGGAAGCAAATGTTCAAGACTTGTTGGGTTCCTTACGTTCACTGTGTTAACTAATGTTTTGGGGATGAGTCAGAGAGCACCATTGCTCAACTGAGTGGTATCTTGTGGCACCCCTAAGTCTCTGTTCACAAGAGTGTGCGTGTTGAGTCTACTGCTGTGGCTGTGTCATAATGAAGTGGCTTGTAAAATAAGAGTTCATCTCTCTGCACCTTGCTTGCCACAGCTCGCCACATTGGTGTCAGAAGTGGGATGACAGACAGACAGACAGACAGACAGACAGACAGACAAACAGACAGACATACTTTATTGATCCCTGAGGGAAATTGCAGCTATGACGGAAGAGATTGAAGAACTCATCACTCGCCTATCGAAGGCGCCCGGCCGAGGAAAAGAAATGGCACAAGCCAGCATTGGAGAGAAGAGCCGATGGAGCCAGCTGATCCCGGCCGGCAGGCAGAACACGGTGGCGGGACATCCGGTGGGGAATTGCTGGCAATCTCGCCGGCAATTGGTTACACTTCGTCTGGGCCCTGAGACCATCACACTGCACGCCACGGGTGAGGAGGGACTGTGACTCGCCTCGTGTCCAGCCAAAGAGTCCTCTGCACCGCCAACAGTAAGAACCTGTGGCCTCGAGAGAACGCCGCCCGCCGCAGAAGGAGTTCCCCCACCAGCTCAACCTGCATCCGCTGAAACCAGGGAGGCAGGCCATTGACGACCTCTACCACCGGAGCTGCCAGGGCCTGGAGGAGGATCAGAGATGCCAACTACGGGAAGCACTGGACCGGTTTGACGACATCTATGCAGCTAGAGATGAGGACTGTACGCGCACCAGCTTGGTGCAGCATGACATTGACACTGCCGGCGCATGCCCAATCCGCCACTAGCCAAGCGGAAAAAATCAAGGAGATGCTGGAAGCTGGCATCATCGAGCCCTCCACAGGCCCCTGGGCAGCCCCAGTGGTCCTGGTAAGAAAGAAATATGGCACCTGGCGGTTCTGCCTGGACTATCGTCTCCTCAACGAAGTCACTCATAAGGACTCGTACCCACTGCCCCGGGTTGATGATGCCCTCGATTACATCGCTGGTTCAGCTCCCTCGACCGCCGGAGCGGCTACTGGCAGGTTGAGTTGTCGCCAGAAGCACATCCAAAGACTGCCTTTTCCATTGGCCAAGGACTATACCAGTTTAGAGTGATGCCCTTCGGCATTTGCAACGCCCCGGCTACCTTTGAACGCTTGATGGAGAAGGTCCTGGCTGACATTCCCCAGAACCGCTGTGTCGTCTACCTGGATGACTTTCTCGCTCATGCCACTGACTTTGAAAGTACAGTGACCAACCCGACGGACGTCTTCCATGCCATCCGAGGGGTGGGCCTGCGTCATCCACCCCCGGAAGTGTCACCTGTTCCAGCGAGAAACGTCTTTCCTGGGTCACGTCGTCAGTGCAGCTGGAGCGTTCACTGATTCAGCCAAGGTAGCAGCAGTGAAGGACTAGCCCGTCCCTCGCAACATTGCGGAGCTACGGACTCGCTTCCTGGGACTCGCTTCCTACTATCGGCGGTTCATCAGAAACTTTGCCAGCCACCATTGCCAGCCCACTGCACCAGCTGACACAGAAAGGGCAAGTGTTCCAGTGGAGTGAGGACAGCGCACACACATTCCAGCTCCGGCCGGCACTCGTCGAGAGTCCCGTGCTGGCCTATCCAGACCTCCAGCGTCCCTTCATCGTTGACACCGATGCCAGCAACGTTGGCCTTGGGGCGGTACTCTCCCAGAAGGGGGAACAGGGGGAGCAGGTCATCGCATACATCAGCCGATCCCTCAGCCGACCAGAGAGGAATTACTGCATCACACGCCGAGAGTTGCTCGCTGTTGTCCTGGGCCTTCGCCACTTCAGACCCTACCTCTATGGGCAGAGGAGTCCTCCTGCGTACAGACCATGCATCCCTCACCTGGCTCCTCAACCAAGCCAGCTACACTCCAGAGTGCTACGACTGGTCCATGGCGCGGCCGGGGCTGGAAACTTTTGAGTCTCCAAAACCCTGAACCGTCTCCGGTCCCGGTACTACTGGCCGAGATGCCGCCAGGATGTGGAACTTTATGTTCACCGGTGTGACACCTGCACTGTGAAAAAAAGGGCCAACCTGACGCTCACAGCTTCCTTTGCAGCAGTGCCAGGTGGGGGCCCCCATGGAGCGTGTGGCCGTCGATATCTTGGGTCCTTTCCCGACCACTGAACAGGATAACCGCTACATATTGGTTGCCATGGACTATTTCACCAAATGGCCAGAGGCCTATGCAGTCCCTGACCTGAGCGCTGCCACGACTGCAGGGCGGCTGGCGGACGAGATGTTCTGTCGCTTTGGCGTACCAGAGGAGCTGCATAGTGACCAGGGGCGGAATTCGAGGCCCAGGTGTTTGCAGAGGTTTGTCGGCGGCTGGGCATCAAGAAAACCCGGACTACGCCACTACACCCTCAGAGCGACGGACTGGTTGAACACTTCAACCGCACCCTGGGCACGCAACTCGTTATTTTGACTAGCCATCAGCAGCGAGACTGGGACTTACTTATCTGCCTTTGGTCCTGTGGGCGTATCGGACTGCAGTGCAGGAGTCCACCAAGTGCACCCCTGCCGTTCTTATGTTTGGACACGAGCTTCGCACCCCCGTGGATTTGGTTTTTGGACCACCCCCTGAGTCTGAGGTGGCAGGACCCAGGTTGGATTACCTGTATCACCCCCGTGAACGTCTCCGGGTGGTTCATGAGCTGACGAGGAAGTCCCTCACCGATGCTGGGTCCCGACAGAAACGGGCCTACGACTCTTGCTCTAAGGGGGAGGACTTTGCAGCAGGGGTGATAGTGTGGGTGTATTGCCCAGAGAGGAAGAAGGTTCTTTCCCCCAAGCTGATGAGTCACTGGGTCGGGCCATGTACAGTTTTGGAGAAACTGTCTGATGTTGTGTACCGGGTGCGGTTGGTAAAAAGAAATCGCGTGGTAGTGCTCCACCGCGACAGGCTTGCTCCTTACCAACCGTTAGTTCCATCTGGGGGTGGGCTTGGGGCTGTGGACCAACCACAGGTCCCTACCACTCCACTGGGAGCTACTGGGGCGCCACCTGAGCGGAACCGTCGACGTCACCTGGTCCCCCAACACCTCAGGGACTTTGTGTTGGACACATGGGTTGCTGGGGACAGCTAACCTGCTAGGTGGGGGCTGTGTAACGTGTTGGGGGAGTGTTTCCTAGAATGCATTGTGACATTGTGGCATTCTGTGTTATTGTGTGTTATTGCTGGTAGATAGGGTTTGGGAGCAATTGTTCAAGACATGTTGGGTTCCTTACATTGCTCAACTGACTGTGGTATCTTGTGACACCCCTACCTCTCTGTTCACAAGAGTGTGTGTTAAGTCTGCTTCGTGACTGTGTCATAATAAAGCGACTTGTAAAATAAGAGTTAATCTCTCTGTGCCATAGCTCGTCACAATATCAAATCAAATGTGAAGTATGCAGAAGAAAAGAAATACCCCCCCCACCCCCCCTCAGCTTCACACAGCAAGACCCAAATCCATGAATGATGACGCGGTCCCTCGCCGTTGGGAATGAACACATGGCACATTAGCAAACAGGAAACGGCCCAGCAGAGGGGAAGGCGTGTGTTCCTAGACAAACAAGTAAAGATGTCTGTAAAGTGTGGCGTTACTGACAAGCAAGGGCAAGCAAGACGTATCGCCTCATTGGCAGCCTCCGCTACCGTTCCACCTCACTTCCTTGATAAGATTTTAAGTTCCTGCTATTCACAAGGACGACACCCAAATAGGTTCAAACTTTTTCACATGTGACCATGTTTTTCCGTAGCATGAGGTGTAGCACTATGCACTTGGAAAAAAGTGAAGCAGATCTGCAGGCACTCCTACCCATCTTCTCCGTGAACGCGATGCCCTCAACCATGCGTTGGTACGCGAGGGCCTGCTCGGCCGCGCCCACGGGGATTAGCTTGGTCCCCTGGGACTTGAACTGTTCCTGTCATTCAAACACACGAGAAGCACACAACAGCACTGCGGTAAGTGTCACGCGTCACGTCGGCTTTGGGGGGCTCGGCTTCTGGTTGCCATGGAGCCATGTTGTTAGTCGCACAGCCGAAAGCTCCAACACACATCACAAATAAAAGAGCGACAGATGCGTGTACACACAAATGCACACATGCACACACACACACGCACGCACGCGCACACGCACGCACACACGCACGCACACACACACACACACACACACACACGCATGCACGCACACACACACACACACACACACACACACACACACACACACACACACACACACGCATGCACACACACGCACACCCACACACACACACACACACACACACACACGCACACACACACGCACACACACACGCACGCACACACGCATGCACACACACAAACACGTAATGACTTACCTCAAGGTACAGACACGCTGCGTAAGACTCGTTGAGGATGTTGTTGCCATGTTTGAAGGCAGGTAGCTGGGAGGACACGGAGGTACATAATCATTGTTAGCATGCATAATTTACAACCAGGCTGGAATGTTTCTTTTGTCATGCACTTTGGACACAGTGTCCGGTGGATTCTAAAACTCTATCAGTCTCTCACCTTTTTCAACCAGCCATTTTATAAAGATAAACACTCAAATACTAATATGTAGCCAATGCATAATAGGCATATAAAAAAAGATATAACAAATCACGTAGGCTAAGAAGCCACAATTATGTTTTTACATTTACATTTAGGGCATTTAGCAGACGCTTTTATCCAAAGCGACTTACAAAGAGTACAATTGTCATAAGAAGGTGAAACATTTAATTGCTGCTAATACAGTAAGAAAGTCACCAGAACAAGTTTCAAGCATTTCAATTGCTAGATGAACCATTGTTAGTATACAACATCTCTGACTAAGTGCCAAGTTACAAAGAGCGATCAAAGTGCCAAATTACAAAGAGCGAATAAAGTGTCAAGACATAAAAACTATGGAGATGCCGGGGATTGAACCCGGGGCCTCATACATGCAAAGCATGCGCTCTACCACTGAGCTACATCCCCCTTCTATTCATTCGAGAACGCCTACTTGTCGATCACCGTGAGTTATTAAGCGCTCTTTTCTTTTATTTTCTTTTACTTAGGTGTACAGGCCTACTGTGATATTCAATACCCTACACTGTGTGCAAAGGCACATACCACGCAAGTACCATCTTTATCGATGTTATATTTATTTTAAACTGCCACAATTTGAAATGCGCTCTGCACACGGCCTAGATTAGCTCTACCAACTGGGCACCCTACCTGACCCCTGGGGTTGATGTCCAGCACTTCCTGCGATTTATGCTCCCCCTTCTCGAATGAGAGCAGCTTTTGATTGTATCCCTGAAGATTCTTCTCTTCAAGAGCGATCATCACCCTCCAACACGGAGGAGAGCCGGAGAACCACATGAGAGTCATATCTTTCGCCATGATTATGAATTCAAGCGCCTAAAGCGAAAGGTGATAAGTGAATGTTTGTAGTGCGTATGCCAACGCTGAGAGAAGTGAGACAAGTTACGCTTCACACCCTAAATAGCACGACGCCGTTCTTCCTCGGTCAGATTGTGGGTGGTTGATAACCACCCATCGTCCCGCCCACAGCCACTACTTTCCCATCGGAACGTATCGTTTTTTAACAAAACAAAAAAAAAACCCACCGAACTACGGACCGATGTACTTACTCTAAAAGTTACATGGTTTGAAAAATGGACGTTCCAATGGCTATTCGTTTTTTTCCCTTTTCACATGACCTATATCATTTTTATTATTATGTATATACAGCCTGATTGAAATTATGAATATTTAGGGATATGTGCTTATGTTTATTTCTGACTGTTGGTGTCTGTCGCTGTGTGAGAGACAGGGTATGCGTTCCATGTATGGCCATTTATTCAAGTGACCTACCTCTTTATCTGAATGACTTGCTATTAAAACCTTTGACCCACTGCCAACCACTTCTCCTAACCGTCATAAGCACAAGCCACTGCCACCATTTGTGTTTCTGAAGCATTACACGGTTTAATATTTTTAATATATTTTTAATATTTTTTTATATTTAAAATGTTTATTCATACATTAAAACAAAAACAACAAAAACAGCAAAGCAAACAAAATAGTTATTTCGAGTATTCTATAACATATATTTGTGTGTTTCATAGGTCCTTGAGAACGTCGTAACCCTGGGGGCTCTCTAGCCAGTGAGGGGGCCAGGAGGCCTTGATGCTGGCTCGGCCCTTCAGGAGGCTGTAGTACTTAGCTAGCTTGGGGTACCGCAGCACAGACAGCCTGCGACATTCACAGGAAAGGATGAGTCTTTCTTCTCCCCTCATACGATGATGTCAAGCGTATGGAATCTCATGGGAAATATTATTTTTTACACCATCAGACAAGGAAAGAAGGGTGCAGTGTACACTGGATCCTGGTGCAAAGTGCATTATTTTGTGAATTATTCATGATTAGTCTATTCATCAATTATGTACTGTTACATACCCAAAGCGGAAGGCGTAGGCGATGCTTGGAAAGACAATCACGTCAGCCAAAGAGAATGCTCCTGCAAGGTAAGAGCCAGGCCCCACCTATAGATAGGTAGATATATTGACAGTAGTGTCATTGTGTCAGTGTGATTGTGTGTGTGTGTGTGTGTGTGTGTGTGCATGCCCACCTTCTCCAAATACTTTTCCCAGAGTTGAAGCTCCGTCCCCAGCAGCTGTCTACTCCTCTTCAACCCTTCCTCACATCGCTCTTCCTCAGGGACAAACCAGTCATAGTAGATCACCGCATCTGTGTTTGGGCATCATTTCAATCAATCAACACACAAACTGTGTGTGTGCTGTAAAATGTACTTTTTAATGTGTCCATGCATTTGTCACTGTGGAAAATACCAAAGGTCTAATAAGTTAAAAACCGTGCACAGTGAAACTATTAAATTATTAAATTAAACTAACTGAGCATCAAACTGATGCTCATTTAGTTCCTCAAAAAAGAAGGAACTTGCCACTGTGCTCAATTCATTATCAGACATATTATCTTCACAGCTGGTGGGTGTGCTTCCACCATATACTCTTCTCGTAAATATGAAGTGTGCGTGTGTGTGTGTGTGTGTGTGTGTGTGTGTGTGCGTGCGTGCGTGTGCGTGCGTGCGTGCGTGTGTGTGTGTGGTGCATACTGAGCTTATCATTGAGTGTTATGCCCTCAACCATGCGTTGGAAGGCAAGGGCTTGTTCTGCTGGGATCTGGGGGAGCAGCCTGGTACCTTTGGACGGGTACTGGTTCTACACAGACCAGGAACAGAGGGAGTGGTCATGTGACCCATTCTACACAGTGTAGATACACATCCTCTTCTTCACCTGTTTACCTTAGACCCGACACATGTGACCTCAAACTTAACCATGCAACCGGTTGTTGTTATTATGATTATATTGGTGAAAAACTACAAAGGTGGCGGCCTGGAATGAGCGTGAATGGGTTCTAGATTCAAGGCAATCTTGAAAAAATTCAACCCCCACCTGGTCATGGATGGCATGTATCTAAAAATACATTTACTTTGGTTTGCTAAATGAATTTAGTTCTCTGTCAGTCTGAATTTTAAATCAATAAAAAAAGGAAGAAACATTAATCGATTTTCTTAGAGAAGACAGTTTCAATATTTGCTCTATAGATTCGAATGGAATAGAAATACTTTATTGATCCCAAGCTGGGAAATTACATATTCTTGCGCTGGATGTTCATAGTCGCTGTAAGTGTTGCTAACCTCAAGGAATAAGCATGCTGCAATGGACTCATTCAGGACGCTGTCTCCATGTTTGAAAGCAGGGAGCTGAGAGGTCAGAGGAGATAGATTTAGTTGGACTTCCATGTTGCATTTTTAAGTTGCACATCATCATCACCAGACAAGTTTAATATCAATCCCACCTGCTGTGTGGACACATTATGTAAACACATATAGTCCTACCTTCATGATAATTTATGACACTTAGAGAAGGCCTAGATATACATTTTTTGTGTGTAATTAATGAAACAGATGACTGTGGAAATTATTTTACCCGAGAACATATAAACCAAAACGACATGCCAATTCAAATGTTTAAACAGCCGTGTACTGTTTCAAACAAACATTGGCAAAGTCCATTCAAGTTTGACATTCTGTATGATTGAATAGCCCACTCACTAACTTCTTGGCATTCATCAGCTGTCTATCTGTCTAATCAATATTCCCTCTCATTGCAACATATCAACAGTTTTGAACACCTATCCTTTCCTATAAACTCTGGTCTGGTCATTTTAAAACTTGGCTTACTTGTCCTCTCGGGTTGATCTCCAGGACCTCGGGGGATTTGTGGTCACCGGCTTCGAAGGACAGCAGCCTGCGTTTGTACCCCTGGAACCGCTTCTCCTCCAGGGCGATCATGACGCGCCAGCAGGGCGGGGAGCCAGCCCCCCACAACAGACTCATGGATTTAGCCATCGGTTGTCGGGGTTAGTTTATCTGACCGCAGTTATTTTATACATTGACGATGATATCGTCAATATGTGCAATACGAAAACGAAAGGGTACTGACCATGGACATAAGGCTGAACTATTAACTAAAACTGCGCAATTGTGCTTTATTGCTGCTAGCCAAATCCAAAAGAAGATCAGCGTTTACTGCCACACCCACCCAAAGGTCAGCGTGAGCAAAGGTCTGGTATTGCGTTGCTTGCTTATGAATGACTGTCCTGCAGTTCAGGAAAGTCAATAGAGTGTGCATTAAGAAATCCCATCATCATTTATTTAGGCTGATCTGCTCTCACTGACATTATTCAGATTAGTATTGGTCGAAAGAGAGAAAGTTAGCTTCTCACTGAACACCAATATAGTTTGGAGTTCATAATAACAGTAACATAGTAATATTGACATACTACACTGACGCTATCGCTGAACTGAAACTAGTGTTTAGTGATATGTCGCCATCTGATGACCATGGAGTGAAAGTACAGGCTCAAAATACTTCATCCCTATTTATACTTTATCTATTAGTTTAACTATTTACCTTTACTCGTATTTACCAATGCAAAATAGACTAATACAATACCATGGGTAATGTGGACACTTTTTAGTAAATATTCTTTTGGTGAAAATGGCATCAACGATTACCAGCTAACCCCCCAACAAAGTGCTTCACAAACAAACATTATAGTATATACTTTTTTTTATTATTGCAGAATGTTTCTACACAGCATTTCAAGTGAGTGTGTGTGTGTGTGTAACAGTGGGTCTCGCGCGTTTACCTCACCCATTTGTAAAAGTGACATTTCTTCAAGTGTGACTGCTGTTTGCCCTGTTCCGGCAGCAGAGTGGGAGTTTAAACAGGTCACTTCAACAGCAGGTACAAGGCTGGCCGAACGTACCGATAACACACATTCATAAAGTCCATATAAACCCTCCAAACCAAAAGGTAAAAACAGCTCATGTCATCCGTGGCATGCCGTCTGTTTTTAGTTAGATTGTTTTGTGTGTTTGCACTTTTTCTTTAAAATTACAATTCACGTGATTAGGTTATTCCGTTAACCTTCACCGTCAGGCTATAATACAAGTTTCTACATACAAAACCATACAAAATAACACTACACATGCACACTACAGTACACGGTGGTACTGCACAGCTGAGGAGGGCAAGTACACACATGATGCGGTATCGGCCGCATTCTTTGTCCTTCAAAATACCTTTATTTTACAATTTAAACTCTGTCTATTTTCTTCTCTTTTTTTTTACACTTTATAAACAGTTTCGCTGAGATACAAATTTATTCCTTCTACCTGTATAATTTATTTCAATAACGCGAGCGCTTAAAAAGCAATGTAAGGTGCACAATGTCACATCTTATGGTAACCAAGTGACTCTCCGTTTTCATTTATAATAAATTAGAAAATAAAAAGGATTTTCATCTTCAAACAAACAAACAAAAAGTAAAATCTTTGAACAGTATTATGAATCGGCTAGAATAGCTATTTATTTACTTAGCTAAACCATAAAATGTTCATTGTGAAAAATTGAAAAGTAGCCAGATATAAAAACACAGTGAGAGAGAGATTGAGAGAGATAGAGATAGATATAGATAGAGAGAGATAGAGATAGAGAGAGAGAGGTCAAACAGGTATTCTGTTGTCCTTTTCAAAATAAAAGGCACACGTGAGTTTGCTTCCACCTAAACCTCACTGTCCCATCCTCTACCCCAGATTGCTTGGCATGAACAGAACAAAAGCTGCATTTTGCCCACACAGACAGACTTACACACACACAACGGACACACACATACACACACACCACTGGTTCTTAGCAAAAGCATTGCTGTGTTGTGTTGGTGGTGACGTCCAGCTGGGGTATGGCTAGCAAAATGTCTATTTCTTCTGGATCAATCCCATAATAATACCAGTCTTCACGACCTTAAGTTCACAGCTTTAAGTGGACTGAACGGCGACGAAAATCCACATTGCAGATTTAGCATTTTGCGTTGGCTACCATCTCTCTGCCACGACATTCAACAGGGCTGAAAACGACTTTGTGTTTCAGTCCGACTCCCATCATTAGACGCCACATTGTGCTTCGCTATCCCACCGCATCCCTTCTCTCCCTCGGTGCCACGGGGCTTGCTAAGCCGGTAAGCCCACTCCCTTTACAGGAGCGCCCCACACCGAAATGCAGCCACACAGCCTCAAACAAGCGCGTTTATCTCACCGCCGCCCGGCGTTGCCGATCGACCCGACGGAGCACAACACAACAAGGTGTAACAGAACACAAACAGCGGGGGGTGGGGGGGGGGGGGGTGGAGGCAGAGGCGGTAGCGGTGCAGGGGGACGTGGGGTCCGGGCTGAGCTTGGCCCGGCTTGGTAGCCTGGAGAGGTCGCATCACTGCAGGTCCGGGGAGTCGCACAGCCCCAAGGCGAGGGCCTCCTCAGGGGTGAGCCCCGTCTTCAGGGTGCGCCTCACTGAGGGAGACGGGGGGGCGAGAGAGGAGAAGATTAGGATTAGAGAAGTAGTTGAGTAGATAGAGCAGATAAAACTTTGATTGAACCCCCATGGGGGGAAAATTCACAAGGAGGAGAGGGGAGAAGAAGGGAGGGGGGGGGGGGAGACTAGAAGAACAAACAGAAACGACAAAAAGGTTTTCGCCTTCATGTTAACGCCCCCCCCCCCACTGTCTCTTCCCACAAACGCCATCGCGGACGTACGGGATTTACGGTTGGCCCGCGACCTCCTCCTCTCGCGGGGCTGGGTCCGGGTGCCGGGCCCCTGCGTGGCCGACCTCACGATGCGCTCCATGATCTCGTCGGCCGCGTCGTCGCCGCACGCCGGGGGGTCCTCCTGGGCGGGCGACCAGGGTTGCGCCACGCGACCTGAAACCACAACACGGCGACAGATTAGAGGAACCTCACGGGATGAACCCCCCCGGGTCTCACGTTGAGTGGATTGGTCATGTGTTTGTCAGGTGCAATTTTGTTTCCCACATTACTTGCACACATTAAACTTGTTTCTTTTCAACGATGGGTTTGGGTCAGCCATTCAGTAAAGTAAAGTAATGGAGGAAACCAAGACTTGAAAGCCAAAAGTCATTTTTTCTTTGTTGGATCAAAAGCAACTTACAATAACCTTTAGCTCCACGTCATTACGGAGCAGGTATAGAGGCAGGGCCGCATTATCCATAAGGGCCGTTGGGCCAGTGCCCAGGGGCCCCAACCATTCACAACCAGTGGGGGGGCCCCACATGACACAAGCTTTAAAAATATTTTTCATATATTGTTATATTATTCACTTGAAATTGTTAAAAGCCCATACATTACTCGTTACGAACACTAATGTTGAGTCGGTCCAAAAGAATGCGCACAAAATCTTTTTTTTTTAACGGCTAGCTAGTCAGAAAATGTTTTGAAAATGGACAGACATCGACTGAGTGGTTCTAAAAAAAGGAAGTTGAAGAAAGTGAGGGGGGGCCCTGTGAGGTAAAGTGCCCAGTGCACAACATTGTCTTAATGCGGGCCTGTATAGAGGTCAGGTAGACAACAGGTGATCGCTTCTAAGACATCCTGTATTACAACACCGCGTGTAGCTAGGCTACGGAGTAGCGGCCCAGAGTGCAACCTATAGGTCAGGGGTCGATTGTAAGCACTGACCTCCGCGACCGGGGCGCGAGCGTGTCCGCCGTAGCCCGGGCACCGCGCTGATCTCCCGCTCCCCTGCTCCTCCTAATCCTCCTCCTCCTCCTCCTCCTCCTCCTCCCACCAGGGTGGCCCTCAGCACCGCCTTCATGCTCTCGTGTTCGGCGGCGTCCTCAGCGTGGCCCAGGCCCTGGGGCTGCTCGCTCTCCAGGTGGCCACCGGGGGCGCTGCCGTTGTTCCCCCCGGCCGAGCCGTAGCGACCGCCCTGGGAAAGGAGCATGATGGTTCAGGGAGGCTTGTTTATCAAGTGATGTAGTTGCGTTGATGGACGAACGGGAATTGAACAGCAAAGACATATCGCCTAGAGCAGGAGTGGGAATATTACTGTGGAATATTTATATAAACAGTATATATTGTTCATTATTATCATTATTATTATGTAATTTATTTCTAATAGGATATGTATATTATTATTATTTGTGCAGTAAATTAAGCAATACAATCTCATTACAATCTCAACAGTGAGATAAATAAGATTCCTTTACGTACGTTGTTCATCAATATATTAATATATTGTACATGTCCATCAATATACAGTACTCCACGTTTTTAGCCTTCACACATACTAATCAAACATAAATAACACAGACATGCATGTGTATTTTTTCAAACAAACACAAATCCTTCAATGTTTATTTTGATCCGCCGGCCCCCTGCTGTGACTCAGTTACAGACCACGCCCACAGCTCAAATGTTTCTCAGTGAAAGAAACCGAAAGGTGCAGAAACAGCAGTGGTGGGATCACAGTGTCATGCACCCGTGTTGCACATACACACACACACACACACACACACACACACATGCAGACACTGACAGGCAGACATAGTGATACCTCGCTTTCTTCGTCTTCATCGGACTACGAGGGAAGGAAAGAGTCAGGAAATGAAGATCAGAGATAAAGAAAAAGTAAAGAAACAAACGGCGATAAGGTAGAAAATGCAAAGAAAAGTGTTTAAAGAATGTGTGTGTGTGTGTGTGTGTGTATGCATGGACCCGCCCTCCTACAAATTCATTCATTCATTCATTCAATCATTCACTGAGCACACGCTGCTATCCAAAGCGACTGCCAGTGGAGTCAGGAACCCTTCGCGGGGGTCCACCCAGACCCCAGCGTTGTCGCCCGCTGACACCCCCCCCCCCCCCCCCGCCCCCGTGGTCTCTCGCGGTCCCTTCCGGGGGCGCGGCCGACCGCGTGAGCGACTCACCGGCGCGTTGACGTCCACGATCATCTTGCCGCGGGTCTTGTTGCGCTCGCGGTGGTCGGCGCGCTTCTGCTTCTGCTGCAGCACGCGGTCGCGCGTGGTGCGGTACTCCAGGGCGAACTCGCTGAGGATCTTGCTGAAGCGGTGCACGCTGATCTCGCGCACGCTGTACGCCGGGTGGCCCAGGAACAGCAGGAAGGCGTGGAACCTGGAGACGGAGGCGGTGGGTGGGGGGGGATGGTGGGGGACATTGCAGTCAAAAGATGCTGTGGGTAGGATTTAGGAGCTGCCGTTTCAAGTGTCACGGCCTTCCGGCGGCTGTTAGTGAAGGGAGCTCTGTGCTCTGTGAGAATATCCTTCTGGAGTGTTGACTGTGCCCTGCCTCTGTTGTATGAGCCAATTTAGTTTTACATGTGTTTATATTTTCTTTCCCGGTTCATTTTCTGTGCAATCAGGGCCATCTCACGTGCGAGAACACAACGTTATTATGGCCCTGCCACAGGTGCGTGAACGCCATACTTTTCTCAATGGCGGAGAAACGTAAGGGAGGGAGGGGGCAGCGAGGGAGGGGGGGGGGGGGGGGGGGGGGGGCGTTTTATTGGGTAGTTTATTTGAGAGATCGTTTACTCTTTTGCGGTCCCTCTTTACAACTCATAAATCTTACCTACAACATATGTCTTATCCCTGTGGCTTCTCGACACACCAGTCCAGTTGTTTTTCTAAACTCGGTTGTGCAGAACCATTCCCTCTTTTAGCCACCACAATTTTAATTGAATTCTTCAATTGACGAATGGGCATAAATGGGAAAGAACTCCGTGGAGAGGAGCCCTGACTGCCCGGGTCTGGGCTGAATCGAGCAGCTTGTGTCCTGACAGGAAAGGATTTTCTTCTGGAAGTGGTAAACAGAATATTTGTTCTTTTGGTTCACCCCCCCGGGGAGACAAAACCACCGTACTTGGGTACTTTTGTTCGCCCATTAAAACAAACACTCCCCGTGAGCGGAATGCCCCGTGGAACCCCGCGGTAACGCAGCGCGGGCCCCCAAACGCTCAGGAGGAAGAGGAAGTCTCGCTGCTTCCTCGCGGCGACCTCCGTGGCAGCAGACTCCCGCTAGCGTCTGGAGTCTGCTGCCAAGGAGCGGGAGTCAATGGGCGCGCGGCACGGACCGGAGGGGGGGGGGGGGGGGGGGGGCGGGGAGACTGGAATGTGCAACCGAGAGCAACGTTCGGAAAAACAAAAACATAAACACACACACACACACACACATACACACTCACAACACACACACACACACACACACACACACACACACACACACACAAACACACACTCACACACACACACACACACACACACACACTAACACACTCTCACACACACACACACACACAAACACACACACTCACACAACACTCACACACACACACACACACACACACACTAACACACTCTCACACACACACACACACACACACACACACACACACACAAACACACACTCACACACACACACAAACACACACACTCACACAACACTCACACACACTCCGGGAGGCTAGACCGATTGCCATAAATATTTCTAGAAGGTAAACAGTCAAGGTAGAAGGACTGGATTTGAGCGGCGTTTTGGTTCAAATCCATACTCGTTGGTTCCTTTGCCACTTTGATTTCCTATCGCTAGCTATAGTTCATACGCAAAATAAGCACCTTAAATTGATCATTCAGAGCAGCTTACAGAAAGTTTGAAATGTAGAAGTCACAATGTACTCGTCAAAACAGAACTTATCGTCGATACACCATTAGCAACTTACAAAAATAGTAATATAGTAAAATAGTAAAATAGAAAATATCTAGAATGTGTGTTTTTCAGTGATATTTTTGTGGTGAACTCATGTGGACCCGTGGCCCACATTCAGACGAAGGCCCTACCTGTTGATGATCCGGCGATGGACGATCTTCAGGATGATGATGCGCTCGGCGCAGTCTTTCAGGAAGTCGGACATCTTCTGCTTGAGCTGGGCCTTCATCTCGTGCTTGGCGATCACCTTCAGGTGGTCCCAGGAGGCCTTGCAGCGCCGCTCCATCTGGGTCAGGGTCTCCTGCAGCTGGTCGAAGTCCACCTGGCGGGAGAGGACCGCGGGGGGGTCAAACCCGAGACGATGTCCCACTCTGGGGTCACGTTGAGGTTTCACTGGATTATTTATTGGATGATTAACTATTTAGTCGTTCAAGTAGAAACGCGTACAGCGAAGGGAGCTGAAGTGCTTTTCGTTTGTACATTAAGGAGCAGGTAGGGCTGAGGCATCTGGCCCAAGCATGCCTCGCAGGTCTGACTGAGGACATAGGAAATCGAACCCAGAATCTCAATCAGCGTAAACATGAGACTATTTCTATTCAATTAATCATTCCTATGAGTGAATTAGATTCACAAGGTTGTCTCAGATTAGGGTTAGGGTTCCCAACACTCAACAACCCACATCGGGTAACACACCGCCTGAACATCCTGATGTAATCCGCTGGTGTTTCACTCTCTGGGCTTAACCCTTTCCATCCCGCGTGGCCATGCCATGGAGTGGGGTTTAAC
>JAXIVH010000019.1:6932311-6934811 GCA_036785325.1 Urophycis tenuis | reverse complement strand
CGTTGTGTGCGTCCGTGTATGGCGTGTGTGTGTGTGTGTGTGTGTGTGTGTGTGTGTGTGTGTGTGTGATTATCTGTGTGTGTATGTTTGCGTGTGTGTGTACCTGCATGCGTACATGTGTAGGCGCGTGCCTGCATAAGTGTGTGTGTGGGTGTGTGTGTGTACGTGTTTGCACATGTGTGTGTGTGTGTGTGTGTGTGTGGTTAAAATGCGAGGGGCCTGCTTTGAGCTGCCTGTCTTTGTGAAACACACTTTTCACATTTATAGGCCACGTGGGACTTCACCAGTTTAAGAGCTGGGGTCGAGTCTCTACTCTGCTCCGTTCGGAACAGTGGAGGACTCGTAAGCCCTCCAAAGCCGCGCGGACCTCACTACTCCTGCCGTGTGACAGGGGGGAGATTGACTTCTGTTTTGGCACGCGGGATCATTTACGCGTCAATAATCACCAACCACAAAAAAAAACACCCAAAGGATTCAGTATCATAAATCCTGAGAAATGTAACACCAAATTTGACAAACGCGTGGGAAAAGCGTTACACATTTTTAAGGGGGAGGCGAGGTCCTGTTGCGAGATGGTGTAGAGACTATGTGCCATATGGAACTACAGGAAATAGCAATGGTTGTTTCAAGGTTCTGGCCGTGTCACGCCGGAGCCCGGCGCGTACGTTTGGAGTGTGCGCGCGGCGCCAGAGTGAACGCAACGCGTCCCAGGCGTTCTTACTGCGGCGTCGTCGGTTACCTTGGTGACGGCTATCTCCTTGGACTTGGTCTCAAACAGGAGCTCCAGCTTGGCCGTGTCCACCTTGACCGGCTCCAGCTTGGACCAGAGAGAGTCTCCGCTGCGCCCGTAGTCCTGGTACGGACACTCGGACGGGCGCACCTGATCACAACCACAACCAGGTGGGACAGAGTCAGCGACTTGAGGCGTTCCTTTTTACGTGCGCCGAATACCAACGAAACCACAATAACATTGAGTTAATGACATGAAAACTCTGAAGACAAAGCCCAGTAAAGCCAACAAGACGTCTAACTCGCGGAACCATAACAACAACAGCAGACTTAGGAATTAGCCGGTGAACGTCAACGAGTTACGTCAATCAGAACAATAAAAGAACACAAATGAACAAAAACAAGACGAAGAGGGAAAGAAAATTTACAAATATAGCCGGTCCATCATGCTCTGCTTACAGGCAAAACCATAAACTCTAACCAGGACTTGAATGCAGCACTATTACCAGCACTATGAACAGCATTATTAACAGCACTATGAACACATTATGAACAGCACTATGAACTGCATTATGAATAGCACTATGAACAGCACTATGAATAGCATTATGAACATCACTATGAACATCACTATGAACAGCACTATGACCATCACTATGAACATCACTATGAACATCACCATGAACAGCACCATGAACAGCCCACCTCGCTCCAGAACAGCCGGATGGTCTTCTTCTTCTTGCTGAACAGCGGGGGCTCGCTCGGGGGCGCCGTCAGCGTGCTGAAGGCGGGCGGCGGCGGGGGCCTCATCATGCCCAGCAGGGGCGGCGGAGGAGGGGCGTGGCCCGCCATGCCCAGCGGCGGGGGAGGCGGGAGGCGCAGCGCCATCAGGGAGGGCAGCGGCGGCGGCGGCGGGGGCAGGTCGCCGCAGCCCCTCGGCAGGCCGGCGTCCAGGATGTCCCGGTCGTCCGTCTCGGTGAGGTCGGTGAAGTCGAACTCGTCGCCGATGCGCAGCTCCCGCGGGCTGGCCAGCAGCTGGTCCCAGATGGTCTCCGACTCCTTCTTGGGCGGCGGCCGGCGGCGGCGGCGGCGCCGGGGGCTCCTCCGAGGCGGCGGCGGCGGAGGGGTCGGCGGTCGAGGAGGAGGAGTGGGGGTCCAGGAGCTGGTGCGGCGAGCCCAGGTCCTTCACCAGGTCGCCGAAGCGCTCGGCGAAGGCGCGCACTGTCCCGCGGTGCTCGGGGCCTTCGGGGTCGGCGCCGTCCGCGGGGGTCTGCGCCGCGCCCGGCTGCACGCCGTCCGTCGACCCCGCCACGGCGTCCCCACGTTTCTCCTGCTTCTCCTCCTCCTCCTCCTCCTCTTCGTCACAGGGCTTCTTGGTCTGAGAGTACAGCATGTCCAGCATGAAGAGCTTGCTGTTCAGCAGCTTGCTGCACGGCTCACTCACCTCAGCCTCGTTACGCCCTGAGAGAGTGAGGGAGAGAGAGGGGGGGGGGGGAGTGATAAAGAGATGGAGGGCAGAGAAAGAGAGAGGGAGAAAGAGATGGGGAGAGAGAGAGAGAAGGTGTGAGTGAGAGAGAGTGGGATAAGGAGGGAGAGAGAGAGAGAGAGAGAGAGAGAGAGAGAGAGAGAGAGAGGGAGAGAGGGAGAGAGAGAGAGAGCGAGAGAGAGAGAGAGAGAGAGAGAGAGAGAGAGAGGGAGAGAGAGAGAGCGAGAGAGAGAAGAGAGGAGAGAGAGAGAGGGAGATAGTATATTACTTGACAAAATGACATAG
>JAXIVH010000019.1:6914366-6924366 GCA_036785325.1 Urophycis tenuis | reverse complement strand
AGAGAAGGCGAGAGAGAGAGTGAGAGAGAGAGAGGGAGAGAGGGAGAGCGAGCGAGGGTGTGTATCAGAGAGAGTAAGGGGAGTGTGTCAGAGAGAAAGGGCGCGAGAGAGACAGAGCGCGCCAGTGGGAGCGCGCGGGAGAGAATGGCAGCAGGGGACATGTTGAATCCGTCTGGCTTTCCAAGAGCTTCATACTTTCCATGGAGCCTTCCCTTCCAAGAAGTCCTGCCGATTCTCCCCATATTTAGAAGCATGATGAAAGTCACAAATACGCGTGTGCGTGTGTGAGTGTGTGCGTGTGTGTGCATTCTTGCGTGCATGCATGTGTGCGTGCGTGCGTGCGTGCGTGCGTGCGTGCGTGCGTGCGTGTGTGTGTGAGTGTGTGTGTGGGCGGTATGTCAGTAACTATGTCTGAGGATGCAGGCGTTTGTGTGTTTATGTGTTTCCATGCATGGGTGTGTGACTAGGTGTGTAATCGTTAGCGGAAGACCTAACCCTTCGCTAAAATAAACATTTGCGTTACAATCATGATCTGATAATAACGCCTCGCGGCAAACCAAAAACAAGCACATATATATGCCAATACACACACATTAGACATTAGGAAGAGGGACTGTCCAGCAACGTGTGTGTGTGTGTGTGTGTGTGTGTGTGTGTGTGTGTATGTGTAAATGAGTGAGTGTGTGCGTTTGTACGACTGTGTGTGTACATGTGTAAATGAGTGAGTGTGTGCGTGTGTACGACTGTGTGTGTAAATGTGTATTCTTTACGCTTGTGTGCGTGTGTGTGTGTGTGTGTGTGTGTGCGTGTGTGCGTGTGTGCGTGAGTGCGTGTGCGTGTGTGTGCGTGTGTGTGTGTGTGCGTGCGTGCGTGCGTGTGTGTGTGTGTGTGTGCGTGTGTGCGTGTGTGTGTGTGTGTGCGTGCGTGCGTGCGTGCGTGTGTGTGTGTGTGTGTCTGCGTGCGTGTGCGTGTATGTGAGTCAGTCTTACCCTGTGTCATCATGCTGAAACCCCTCCAGCTCATCTCTCTGCTCAGCCAGGGAGGACTCCAGGTCCAGATAGGTTCCATTGTGGGACAGCTGCAGAGCGCAGTCATCGAGCTGGAGAACAGACAGAGAGAGAGACGGGATGTTAAGCTTCATAACAGCCTTCAATCCCACTATCAGTGTTACTGGTGTCGATCGGTCTCTGGTCATGTGACATGAGTTTATAATAATAAAGGTAGTAATAATAACAGTAATAATAATAACTCAATAAGTGTGTTCTGTCCACTTTAAGTGTGTGACACAAACTGTCCTAGCTCAGCTGGCTGGGTGGCTCTCTGGATGGAAGATTGAGGCACACAGTGTTTTTTCTTCGTAGGATGTGAGTGGCTAGGATGTGATTTTGATAATATGATTGAAATCACACATCGATCAGCAATAACCACAGCTATGTCCAGGTTATTTGAAGCTACAAGCGAGTTGAATTGTTGACTTTAAACCCCAACTGGGATGGTGGAATGAAACTTGAAACTTGTTCTGGCGACTGCTTACTGTATTTAACAGCAATGAAGTGTTTCACCTTCTTCTGACAAATGTACTTATTGTAAGTCGCTTTGGATAAAAGCCTCTGCTAAATGCCCGAACTGTTAATGTGAAATTAATATAAAATGTCAATTGACAGCAAAGATATGAAAAAAAAGATATATTTTAACATATAAATTAAACACAAAATATATTCCGGACAAATTAGAGTTTTTATATAGTTTTTATGAGGTCTAAGGGAAAGGGAAGGGAAGGAGTTGTTTAGACACTATAAGACAAAGTTAGTTCTTGTGTTTCATCTGTACTACTAATCTTCATTCTAGTGTCTTCTTTTCGCAGTCCGATGGCACCCAACCTGCCCCAGGTTTGTTGGTATAGCGACACAATACCCTGATTGATCAATCACCAACATGCCTTTCACACTGCACATAAGTTGACAGGCGGACTCAGGGTTCCATTGTCCCCTTTGGAGGGTAGCTTTGATGGACAACTGGTGTGTGTGTGGTGTGTGTGTGTGTGTGTGTGTGTGTGTGTGTGTGTTGTTGGCCGATGTCTCAACAAAGTGCCATGGGACATATTGCAAAGATGAGGCATTCTACTTGAATTGTAATTCATTCAATTGAAATAAATTGCGGGGTAAGGGCCACTACCCTCAGTTGAATGAAAGACAGTTGAATGAAATACAGTTTATAAGAGACCTACTGGGCTCATGAAGGGGTTAATGCCGCACACCACCGACACATCACAAAACTCCAGCAGCCGACCATAAGGCTTTATTCTCTCTTGTCGCCTTCGCTCCTTCTTTATGACACTTCCCTTTACCGTGCTTTGGCTTCACACACCCTTCTAAAATTAATGTTTGGCCCATTAAACAACATTTACAGTGTGGCTAATGAACCGAGGAGGGAGCTAGCGGTTCCCATGTATTAAGCTAGCCAGCCATCTGCATCGCGGGTGTTTTTTAGTATCAGAAAGCTTTTAGAGGGGGACTTAACAAGCAGAGGTACATTATATAAAAGACACTGACCTAACCCAGAGAAAGCGAAGGAGGGAGGGAGGGAGAAAGTGAGAGAGAGAGAGAGAGAGAGAGAGAGAGAGAGAGAGAGAGAGAGAGAGAGAGAGAGAGAGAGAGAGAGAGAGAGAGAGAGAGCGAGGGGAAGGGAGCTTAGTGGTTTACATGGACCTTGTGTTTTATAGCCTGACCTGCATGCTAGCATTGACACTGCAACATTCAAAGTTGCTGTTGAGAAAGACGGGATATCATGAAGCGAGGCGGTGATACCGGCACACTCATCCCCCGGCGGGGATCAGCTGTCCGTCTCGTGACGTAGTCCGGGACGTATCCGGTGACCGCTGCACAGGGGGAGAGGAATCGTCCTGCCTGGCGTTTCGCACAAACACATGCGCTTACTTCTCAGTCAAAATACGAACATATGACACTATTAAACCCAGCGCGCCTTTGAAGCCGGCACGGGGGGGAGAAGGTGAGAAGCGGGCCGAGGGAGTATTGGGCTGGACTCCTGTGATGTACACACGATTTGATAGGATGCATCTGAAACTATACCGCTGCGATCCAGGTGTTGGCTTTCAACCTCAGTCCTAGCAGGGGGGGCCAAGCGGGATGCTGCATGGACATTTTCTGGACATTTTTCTCAGGAATACTGTATCGATAAGCACTATACATAGGAAAAACGTGGGTTCATCTAGATCCCGTGACGAGGCTATGAGAACGACCTCGCCGATTTCGCTGCGGAAAATATAGTCTGCGGGGTCCGAGTCACTCATGGCATGGAAAGGTTTTGGGGAGCCCTGATCCAGGGGTAGGGTTTAAAAAGGCACCACACAGAGACCAGGTGTGCCCCAGTGTTGACACGGCTCACAGCCTCACAACAGCTGCGGGGGGTTTTCGGGCCAACGGGGACAGCTCATAAACAATACCGGCACCGCGGGCCCCGGGTCTGCGTCACGCCGCGGTCTCGGAGCGCCGTTCGGGTGACATCGGTGTGAATTGCCGAAGCCAGGATCACGAGTCGCGAGTTTTTAATGTGTTAACATCATTGAGTTGTAAGTAAGCGTGTGCTAGCGTTTACCAAACAGCGCCCCATTCTGCAGCTAAAGCAAAAATCCTGAGAGAGAGCCCCCCCCCCCCCCCCTCCTCCCCCCCTCGCCCCGAACCTGGCCTCCCCAGCGTGAACCCCTCACGTCCTGCCCCCCCCCCACCACCACCACCACCACCACCACCGTTCCTACTGCCTGGTCCAGTGGGGCAGCAATGACGACACTTCAGTGACCAGCAGTAAACCTCACACCATAAGATCTATACCCTGGAAGCCCCTGCACACACACACACACACACACACACACACACACACACACACACACAGACACACACACACACACACACACAGACACACACACACACACACACACACACACACATACACACACACACACTGATGGAAACACACAGGCACATTCTGGTGGAAACACACACATGTACACACACACACACACACACACACACACACACAGGCAAAAATGTCTGTCTTAACATTTTTTTTTTTACATTCTCTCTGTGGTTCTTTCTCTTCCCGTTTGGAAACAGTGAGAGGACTGAGGGACAGACTCAGGGCCTAAATTTAACCGGGCTAAATATACCCTGTTCCGGGTCGGCATGTGGTCAGGAACGCAGGGGAAGGTGATACTGGGAGGTGAGGGCTTCTTAAGGCCAGCGAGATCATAATAATCATCATCATCATAACAGTAATTATGAAAATAATAACAATAACAACAACACTATTGACTTGATGTTTGATAAACCGGTGGTGATGACTTGAAGAAGTCAAGTCAAGGTGACTTCTATGACATGCATTGCACCCACAGCGTGCAGGTCCACCTTGCTCCTCGCTATTGTTGGTTTGCTGTCTTGTGGATGCTACGCTGCTAATCCAGACTAACCATGTCTTGCCAGCGCCGTGGATCATCGGACTGAGCACTGGAGAGGGGGGGGGGGGGGGGGGTGGGGGGGGGGGGGGGGATGGGGGATGATTAAGAAGTCTAGGGGTGCTAATCACGCCCTGTCCCAGTGCCCTGCTTTCTTTAACAGCGGCTAGACAAAGCACATGGTCGCGCCTAATAGCTCACCATTGTTTGAGCCGCCCTTCATGCGACGCTAACCCAATACTCACTCTCTCTCTCTCCTCCCCCTCTCTCTCCCTCTCTCTCTCTCTGTCTCTCTCTCTCTCTCGCTCTCTCTCTCTCCCCCTCTCCCGGCTGATGTCAGGTCTGACTGAGGGACACGGCTCAAAGCCCCTCAGAAAGAACTCTCCCTCCCTCCCAGATGCACAAAAGGAAACCCCTGCTGTCCCTTCCTCCTCCTCCTCCTCCTCCTCCTCCTCCTCTTCCTGTTCCTTTTAATTTGCCTAATCGTAATTCATCCACATGTTCTCAGCCCCGACCAAAACCGCCGCCATGGCCTCGCGACATCTGCCAGTTAACCCGGGCTTCTTGGTAAGACAAATATTTGAACAGCGCGACAACTTGTTTGAGTGGGGGGGGGGGGGGGGGGGGGGGCAGTACGATCGTTTCGAAAATAAAAACAGAGTTTGTCAGAGTAATGAGACAACAAAACACATTTCTATGGGGGGGGGGGATGGTTAGGGGGTTAGTTTAGCAGCTGGTTTACTTTACAGTTATTAATGCTCAGAGAAGAAAGGATGTGTGTGTGCGTGCGCGTGCGTGCGTGCGTGTGTGCGTGTGCGTGTGTGTGTGTACTGGGGTGGGATGGGTGGTGTAAGGGAATAATTATTTCCACTTAAAACAACACGAAGCCTGACGGCCTTCTCGGCGGGGGCCACGGTTTAACGAGGCCTTGACGTCACCGAGGCGATGGGTTTTTAAGAACCCTTTTTCTCGTGTTACCATCAGGACCGCGGTCAAGCCGGCGCGCTTTGATGGGAAGACGGGCTTTGGGGTATGTTTGCGTGGAGGCGGTGTAAAAAAAAAAAACTAAAAAAAAAAAAAACCCTTTCTGTTAAGCTCCGATGGAAACACTTTGCCGGGGAAATTAAAGTCGCGCTGTTTAGTCTGCGAGGGTTACCGTTGTCGCCACAAAAAGCGACGGCGAGAGTTCCGTCGACGGCGGAGGTTTTTTCCCCCCCAAGCCGAGCGTCGGCCAAACAAGTTAACCGTAACAGTGAGGGTCTCCTGTTGGGTGACCCGGTGTGTGTGTGTCTCTCTGTCGGATGTGAGGCCTGCCCAAACACACAGACAGGTCCCTTATTGGACAACAAGACACCCGCAGGAAAAACAAACTCAGGGCATCGAGGGGGCGGCAAAAGGATGCGACTGCATGGAGCCCAGCAGGATATCGATCCATATCTCGCCGGTTGACCGTTTGGATCGGGTTAGAACTCTTTTGTTGGCTCCAGACGCCATCCACACATGGAGACGTCTCACCTCAGGCATATCCAAATGAGGGACAATGAAAAGTACCACAGCGGGCCATGGACTTTTTCGGAGGTAAAATGACACAGACATCATCCTGTACGAACCAGCCGCACACTGAAACAGCCTTAGTGTATTGCCTTGAGTTTAGACGGGTTTGGGTATTGCATGGGTGGTACGGTGGTGCAGTGGTTAGCACTGTCGCCTCACAGCAAGAGGGTTCTGGGTTCGAATCCACCTGGGACCCGGGACCTTTCTGTTTGCATGTTCTCCCCGTGCTTGCGTGGGTTCTCTCCGGGTACTCCGGCTTCCTCCCACAGACCAAAAACCATGCAGGTTGGGGATTAGGTTAATTGGTGTCTCTAAATTGACCATAGGTGTGTATGTGAGTGTGAATGGTTGTTTGTCTATGTATGCCCTGTGATAGGCTGGCGACCTGTCCAGGGTGTACCCCGCCTCTCGCCCGTTGCAGTTGGGATTGGCTCCAGCCCCCCCGCGACCCTCGTAGTTTAGGTTATGATAATGGATGGATGGATGGGTGTTGCATGCATAATGTGCATATATGTGGACATGCATGTGGACACGGGACTGTGTATCACATGTTTAGTGTTTCGCAGATACATGCACATCAGTCCTGTGTGTGTGTGTGTGTGTCTCTGTGCGTCTCTGTGTTTGTACACGTGTGCAGCTAGGTGGATGTGCGTGACAAGACGGTAGTCCAGATGGCTGTGGCGAACGGCGGAGAGAGAGTGCAAGACTGTGCGACGAAGAAGACCAAGAGTGTCAGGGAGAGCGGAGCCACGGCCACAGGAATTCAGGGACAAGTGACAGACGGCTCCGCGTGCCGCGACATAATGACAAGGTCAGGGGAAAGAGAGAGTTTTTGCAAAGGTTGGGGAGCGAGAGAGAGAATAAAGCGCAGGGAGAAAGAAAAAAAAAACGGCTGGTGCACAGAAATAGAGTTGTTGTTTTTCTTCGGACTTTGAGAAAGAGTGAGAAGCAAATCCAAACTCCAGCCTTGGGCTACACGGGACACAGTTTTAAGCCTGACTGTCCTACCACTGAGTTATAGATCTTTATTATTGTGCCTGACTGTACATGTCAAGAGAAAGAGCAAGGCATTAACACTGCCAGGGCTATGGGTTCGAATCCCTGGGGTCCTCAAATGGTAGGGGAGAACCCTGGGGTTCTCCTCAGCTCAGTAGAGCATGACATTAGTCCTCAGTTTAATACATGCAGCATGGCGTTTTTAACACTGGCGGGGTTACGGGTTCGAATCCCACTGGGGAATGCACTTATGGTATTGTAAGATGCTTTGGATAGAGGCACCCACCAAAGTGCATATATATATATATATATATATATATATATTTGATTATATTTTATATATTTGATTGACATATATTTGATTTTACCCCATTGTTCGTGCCACATGACCTTTGACCCCCACATGATCTTGAATGGGCCTGTTAGACTGTTAATTGTTGTATTGGGTGGCATGGTGACCCAGTGCAGACCTCTAAAGACGTGGCTTTGGTCTCTGTTCTCACAAGGGTTCTCGTAACCATGGTTCCCTTCCTCCTCTGAAGACATGCAGGTTAGGATAATTGTAGGTCCTCCGTAGGTTTGTAGGAGTGTGTGTGACTGTGGATGCACGTGTGACTGTGTGTGTGTGTGTGTGTGTGTGTGTGTGTGTGTGTGTGTGTGTGTGTGTGTGTGTGTGGTGTTTGTGTGTGTGTGTGTGTGTGTTTGTGCGTGTGTGGTTGCATGTGTGTGTGCATTTGCATGTGTGTGTGTGTGTGTGTGTGTGTGTGTGTGTGTGTGTGTGTGTGTGTGTGTGTGTGTGTGTTATAGTGACCTGGTTTCCCATTGAGGGAGCCATACACCCCATAATCAGCTATAGGTTCCAGCCCTGCTCTATGACCCTGAGCAGGAATTAAAAAAAAAAAAAAAAAAAAAAGTAAAAGGAAAGTGAAGTGCAGTGAGGGATAGATGGATGGATGTTGTACTCCTGATTCGAACAAAATTACAAACACAAGAAGGGCTGTGCCATGGGCCCCATAGGTGTAATAATATGCTGTCGTTACGCGGAGGGCCATTTTTCATTATGCCTTGTGGCTTTCAGACCGCTACCGGTCTGGAAAACCACTTGCTTGTCGAACACGTTGGTTGGCTGTCAGAGCTGTAGCCTACGACAACAACTGCAAAAGCGCTTTACCATCTCTCACCATCTCTCGCTCGCTGTATTTTCTTCTTTATATCGCTCCTTTACGCACACACACGCACACACACACACACACACACACACGCACGCACGCACGCACGCACGCACGCACGCACACACACACACACACACACACACACACACACACACACACACACACACACACACACACACACACACACACATTATACAGCCATGGAATACGGTGGAAATACCATGATTGTAATAATATATTCAAATATTCAGCCCAATGTCACTTTTAAGAATAGTTCCCGCACACCTGTCGTTGACAAGAGCAGCAAGACAAGCTGCGAAAAAGCTGAACGCGATTGACATGCTTGCTGTACCACGCATTTGGACGGTTTTTAGGATTTGATGGTTTTTATTATCTAATATAGGAATAACATTGTGCCTTGATGTACAGCACATCAAGAAATGCCGTTTCGGGTGGCTGTCAATCAATTCAATTTCAAAATAAGAGTCGCCGAGTATTAGATTAGACAAGAAAAATAATCACAATCATAATACAGCTTTGTATTTATGTATCTATCTATCTGTTGCTTAAGGAGCACCCTGGTCCGTCCGGTATGGGCCCCTGCCTACCTTGTGTGGGGCTTTGAGGAGCCGGTGAATCCCGGCCAGCTGGTTGATGAGCGGGATGTCCTCCCTGAAGGTGTACAAGGGGGGCCTCGTCGGCTCCGGGAAGTTTGTGCTGTTGAACGGATCGGTGTCATCTAGAAATTGAACCCTGCAGACAAATGTGGCCATGATGCATCCATGCAAGTGACCGGTTTAGATGGTCCTGAAGTCCTGTCCTGCTTTGCCTGCACCGTAACGACAACAAAAACCCCACCACCGGGTTACCAAGCAGACACGCAGTCTGCTGCTCGTTCTGCTGCGAGGGACACCGCGACGACACGAAGGGGAAACGCGTTGGGTTGTTTGTTCGCTTGTATAATCCTTGCTCTCTATCCTCGGCCGTAGAAGCAGGTGGCCAACACTGGTAAAGCTCTTCAGGCAGGCTGGCTTGATACAGGACAGCTTGGGACAGCCGGTCTGCTGTCTGAGTAAAGGAGCAAATCCATCCCCCTATCTTTACCCCCTCATCCCTCCCTCTTCACCCGCCCCTCACGATTACAGTCCCGGTTTAGCAGCAGTGTGCTGGGTCGAGCGACGTCGGCAAGGAACGCTTTATCTGAATCTGAGGTGACAGCGACCCCGTGTGGCAAAACGCAGAAGGTGCAATTGCAACGCAAATATATATAATTATATATATAAAATAATAATAATAATAATAATAATAATAATAATAATAATAATAATGTATTTATGTATTATTGTTATTATTATTGTTGTTATTATTAGCATGTTATAAATATATATATATATATATATATAGGCTGTTGCCTTTAAAATTATAGTGATTTCAATAGTAAAGTGTTTTAGCATAAGATTTTGGGATAATGGGGGAAAATGTGTAAACATGTACGTTGTATATGCATTATATTATCCTATGTTTATTGTTATACTTGGGGACAATAGCAAGCACAATTCCAATGTAAACAGATGATTTACTGACATCCTTCAAGTCTTCACAGTGCAAGTTCAATTTTGATGTTTGATGAACTTCTGTTCTGACATGTTCCACTTTAAACCACGGCCACGTGTGTGTGCATGTGTGTGTGTGTGTGTGTGTGTGTGTGTGTGTGTGTGTGTGTGTGTGTGTGTGTGTGTGTGTGTGTGTGTGTGTGTGGCAGGGGTCTCTGGATGCATCGTTTTGGGTTCCATCATTATCAGTAAGGCCA
>JAXIVH010000019.1:6836866-6909366 GCA_036785325.1 Urophycis tenuis | reverse complement strand
AAGTGAACAATCAAAATGTTGTGGGGGGGGGGGGGGGGGGGGGGGGTGCCACCCAGAGCCCCCACGATGTCCACACCCCTGTCAATGTGACTTCCATTGAGACTCCAATGTGACTTCTTCTATTAATGTTTTTTTTTTTTTTTTGTCTGACCGAGCTAATGACAAAGTGTCACCCTCCAGGGCGTGGAGGGGACAGGTCTGGCCTTCATCGTGTTCACCGAGGCCATCACCAAGATGCCCTTCTCACCCTTCTGGTCCGTGCTCTTCTTCGTCATGCTCCTGTGCCTGGGGCTCTCCACCATGTTTGGTAGCATCGAGGGGGTGGTGGTCCCTCTGCAGGACCTGGAGATGTTCCCCAAGAAGTGGAGCAAGGAGGTGCTGACAGGTGAAGGACGCGTGTCTGATTTGGCTGATATGGAAAAAGCTCTGCAATACCGTTAGACGTGGCATTCTCCTGGTCTTTTGCAGGACTCACCTGCCTGTCATCCTTCTGCTTGGCGCTGATCTTTACTTTGCCTTCTGGGAGTTACTGGCTGGCTTTGTGCGACAGCTTTGCAGGATCCATTCCCCTGTTGGTCATTGCCTTTGTGGAATTGATGGCGATAACCTACTTATATGGAATAGACAGGTAAGTGAGTGTGACGTAGACTTGTGAATTATAAAAGATATACAATGTAGCCAAATATATGACACATTGTCTTCTTACTTTGTCTCTAACATTTGCTAGCGTAACGTGTAAGGACTGTAAGGAGTGCTTATGTAGAGATTTACGTTTTGCTTCTCTAGGTTCAACAAGGACATTGAGTTCATGATCGGACATCGACCCAACATCTTCTGGCAGATATCGTGGCGGGTAGTCAGCCCGCTGATCATCTTCGTCATCTTTGTGTTCTACTTCATCACCAAAGTCAGCGCCCCGCTCACCTACCTCGCCTGGAACCCGAGCTCGGTAAGCTCCATGTATCTGTGTAGGTGCAGCGTGTACCATTTGGAGCATACATCTCAGGTCATGGGTGGCCCCAGTGGCACTCCAACTCTTAACCCTGGTGGGACTTTAGATAACTTTCAAGAAGGAAAAGCATCATATAAAGGCACACTTAAGAGATATTATTTTTATTTAGAAATAGCACAGCCCAATCCATCAGTTATGAAAATTAGATGCGAGAATATCAGTTTTGACAGATCCCAACTTATTTCTGACAACTACCAATGCAATTCGGACCAATCAGGGCATCTCTTCTGCGATTGGTTTGGGGGAATACATATTGCCTGTCAGTCCCAGGTACATGAAATACAACACTATTAAACCACTAAAATGCTGCTCTCTCCTTACAACTGTAACATCTTAGCTACAGCAAATTTAAGGCTGTGCTCAACCTAATCAAGCTAAGATCGGGAAGAGTGGTGGCGCGGTTTGATTGGACAACCTTCATGAATGTCTCCCTCTGTTTCCTCATCACATCTGTATAGGAGGACTTCCCCAAGCTGGAGACGGTCTTCTACCCCGACTGGGTGTACGTCATCATCTTCCTATTGGCAGGAGTTCCCAGTCTGGTGGTCCCCGGCATGGCGCTGTACAGAATACTCCAGCAACGCTGGTGCCAGAATACCACCCACAAAATGGACGACCTCAGTACCATATCTCATGTAGTCAGCATGCACGACAAATGCTGAGAGGTATTGTACTATTGGGGAGTGAAATGGGCAGTGAGAATATCTTGCTCTGGTTGCCTGTGCCTGCCTCTGTATGAGGATCTTAGACCACTCCCCTCTCTTCTGTGATTGATTTTGGGAATCCATCTTGCCTGTCAAACACAGCTGCATGACGGGCAAGAAACTACAGAGAAGGTGGGAGCAGCGAGGGAGGGGATATTCTGTCTCTATTTTGATGTTTGGTTTCAAAATCGTCTCAAGGGTTTTTCCTACAGCCCTTTTAGCACTTATTTTTGATATTGTGCAAGAAAAAAAAACATATATATGTATACAACACACATTTTTTTATATGGTAATGTGTTGTCATGTGTGAATTAAATGGTAAGGATTTGTTATTGGAGGTTGTTTTTGAAGCTAACATGTGTAATTATCGATCATTTAATTGGCAATTGATTTTGCCTATTGCCTCGACTGAACTTGCCCATCTGGCAGGCTGCAGCACATATTTCAACGTGTATCAACGTGTATCAATGTGTATCAATGTGTCTATCAACGTGTATTGAGATGTTCTGAAAATGGGCCGACAATAATGAAAACGTTGGGACAGTGAGCCTTTGCTTTCGAGTCCACGCCCAAAACACAATTGTGTTCGTCATGCGCATGACGTTGCACATCCTTGCTTGCATCGTCATTTTATTTTCCTTTTTATCAGGTGTTAATCACTTAATTGCATTGCTGTGTTTTTATGGTACATTTATAGAACTGTTTATGCAAACCCATCATAAAATATAACCGTGGTATCGTGCCTGCTGGGGTTCGTTTATTGGCGTGATCTCAGATCAGGGAGGGGACTGGAACTGTCTGTTCCTTAGAAAAGACAAAGTGAAAGTATTGAACAAACAGTACAATGCTAAATAGCACATCATTAAGAAAATATTTCAGCTTCCTTTGTTATTTAATGCTATTTACACTAGACCCTTGTTTCTGAGATCTGAAGGTGATGCCAACCTTTTTACCTGAACTAAGAATAGACAATCTCATGCCCACTCACTCTCAAGCCTACTCACGGTTAAACTGTAGGTACTTACTAGTAAAGCTTAGCTACTTAGTAACCTTTAGGTACCCTATATAGTCAATCACCAGTATTTATTTGTTTCTGCCTCTCTCATCAACGTAGACTTTCTGGAAATTGTATATACAACCATACTTGACATGCAATGTTGTTCATTTAGCTGTCCATTTGTCATTTCACTTCACTTCATTTGTTCATTTGTCTGTTCCTAGACAGATGGATAGCATGTTAGAAATCATGGCCATGCTTTTCATGTGGATTGCCAGTCAACCCAATAAAATATTCAATACAAGTCCTTTTTGGGTTAATGATTACAAGAGTACCCTCAGCACATCTTATATTACCGGAAAATATGCTTTCAACGAGACCCGCTTTGCAATCCATCCCTTTTGTGTCAACATTGAAATCTCAATGTGATACGTTCTGAGAACAACACTGACAATATTGCTCTGTTTATGTGTAATACAAAGCCATATTTCTATCTACAGAATCCCTCCCTATCTTCAAATGATGGAGATGAAGACGCATCTCTTCACCTTGTGATACAAACTGCATTAATGCTGCACTTACAATGCGTTTGGTCCAGTTGAGTCTCTGACATGTAAATATCATGCACTTAGTAACCGCAAATAAAACATTTAAAAAAACACTATCCTAGCCTTCTGATTTCTGTGGCTACTCTACAATATAGTGGCGCTGCACTTAAATCTTTTTGTGTTATTCCAGCTGGGCTCAGGGCCGGAGGAAACACCATTGAGATCTTGAAAGCTTTACTGACCTTTTAGTGACAAGCTTGATACAAAATGAAAACCAACTTCCAACATCCATCCCGTGTGCATGCGTGCCTCACGCAGGCTCATAAACACCCCCTCAGTCATGCCTTCGTCTAACACTGTGTTCACTTTGTTGCAGAGTTGCATACCTTTGGTTCTGTCACATAATGTATCAGCCATTATCAGAACCGCTGTGCCTTCTTTACATGCAAACGAGCTGACAGCACACATAATGACTGAAAGCCTGTGATGTGGAAACGGTTAACACCCACTATCATACCAAAGGTCACTATTAATGTTCTTTCATGGCTCCCGGAGGGTACACCCTCCAAGCTTAAATAGACATTTTGAAGACACCCACTTTTCTGATATCTATCAGTGACAGTGATCACACGAACCATTGTATCCCAAAAGAAAACAAGAACGGGAACCAAACAGACGCAAAAAGCACAACCAGAGTGTGGGGACCTGCTGAAGATACATTTTTAACCCCACCGCCACCATGGGGATCAATTTCCCGAAGCTGAAGCTACCGAACCCCGGTCTGGACGACCGGATCCCCTCCTATCAGGAGCTGGAGAAGATGGAGAAGGAGGAGGTTGCAGACAGGCCAAAATGGGACAACAAAGCCCAGTATCTGCTCACCTGCCTGGGATTCTGCGTGGGGCTCGGCAACGTCTGGAGGTTCCCGTACCTTTGTCAGAGCCACGGTGGAGGTAGGCTGGGGCGGACCGAATGGAATCCCCCCCCCCAATCTGCACAATTTGCTCAAAGCCCTCTATGCAATCTTAGAATAATATTGGTTTGTATATTTGTATATTTTTGTATATAGATTTGACATATAATTTTTTAATATCAATAGTTCTGATATCAATTTGCATTGGATTTCATTGAGATGTACCAATAACTTTAACCGTTTTCTGATTAGGAGGTTTGATTAACTACCAGTAAAAGTTGTATTGGCAGCCGACCAAAAGAAACACTAAAAAACTGCAACAGATTGCGGTTTGAATATATAACTACAATACACGTGGGGACTGAGACGTTGGTAATCATTTGCAATGTGTCATAAATAATTCATTTTTAGAAGGACCCGATCACAAAACAAAAGCTACATTAACACTACTATCCTGACAGTTGTGTACATACGTGGGAATATTACAATGAGAATTAATTTGATCATGATAAGAAAATAGTTTTTTTTTTCTGAAGCATAAATTACAATTCATGTCAACCTCCATGACTAGGCGTACATACAAAAAACAACCAAAATAAGTTTAGCAATTTCCCAGATCCGAGTCAATATGATTTTTTTTTTTTATGAATGTTCCCCATTTCTTTTTTTTCTAAAAGGTCCGACTGGGAGTAAAAAGGTCTCACACAATGAATTTACCAATGAATGTTGTCAATGAAATGTAAATGAAACGACAAATGACTCTGGTATAAAGTTGAATTGAAAAATGTAAGCCTACGTGACCTACATGAACCTGACCTTTTTACAGGGGCTTTCATGATCCCCTTCCTCATCCTCTTGGTTCTGGAGGGGATCCCGCTGCTACACCTGGAGTTCGCCATCGGCCAGCGCCTGCGGATGGGCAGCGTCGGCGTCTGGAGGTCCATCAACCCATACCTCACCGGCCTGGGTGGGTGGGCGAACGCAACACAGCGACCGAGATATAGGCAGAAACCACACACACATAAGAGCGCGTTGAGGGCACCACGCGCGTTGGATCGTAACCAGGGGGCTTTGTTTCCACGTTTGTGTGTGTCAGGTGTCGCTTCGCTGATGACGTCGTTCATGGTGGGCATGTACTACAACACCATCATGGCCTGGATCATGTGGTACCTCTTTAACTCCTTCCAGGACCCCCTGCCGTGGAGTCAGTGCCCCCTCACTGCCAATGGAACGAGTAGGTGCTCTTCTCTGTGGCGATGGTCAGCATGAAGTCCAATCATGGCCTTTAAGACAAACACATTTATAAAGATGATTAAATGTTTCTATGTAGATATATAGCTAAAAGGGAACAGCCATAATCAAACTCTACACCACGCTTATATTTTGTAGTTAACAATCACGGCTTGTACGGTCAACATTTTATATCATTACCAATATCTTATGATGATATTTGTAACTGCCATACAATCTCTCTTTCTCTCTCCTCCCCTCCATATCTGATGCAGGTGTGGTGTCAGAGTGCGCCCGCAGCAGCACTGTGGACTATTTCTGGTACCGGGAGACTCTAAACACCTCCACCGCCATTGATGAGTCTGGAGGTTTGCAGTGGTGGATCGTTATATCCCTGGTGGCTGCCTGGAGCCTGCTCTACGTATGCTGCATCCGGGGCATTGAGACCACTGGCAAGGTCAGTGTTTAAATAGCACCTTTTACATTTAAATGGTGCTGTCCTGTCTTTGTCTCTACGGCTTAGATAAGCTGTCATGAGCTTTGACTAGATACTACATTATATTTCAGACAGGAAGTTCATTCTGGAGAGCATGGCGTCAACACTGCCAGGATTAGGAGTTCCATTTTAACTATCCCCAAATGCTAAGAATATATGTAGGTTTACAAAATAAGATAAACAATTGATATGTCCATTAAATGGCTGATAGGGCCTACTATGTTATATCCAATGGTAAACTTAATCATCCCGGAGCATTGTAGGTGATTCATCTTAGGCGCTGATAAGAATGTCAATGTATTTCTTCATCTTTTTAAATTATTTTAAGATCGGGTAATTCTGCTGCTATGACATCCAAATGTTCCATATGGAATGAATTAAGTTAATCTTATCTCAACTTATCTGATGTGTGTGTGAATGAGTAAGCGAGTGAGTCAGTGAGAGTGTCTTTCTTTCGCTATGTCTCTGTCTTATCTCTGAGCTGAAAAAATTGAGGATTTGCCACTGCAGGGTTTGGGTCTGTGTGTATCTACCCTGAGCGCCTTTCAAACATACAGTATAGTCCCATAAATGTTCCAGAGCATTTCCTGCATTGAGTCATGTGTGAACGGGATCAGGGATCGATATTCCAGGAAATGTACCCCAGCAATTTGCATCCTGAAGGACTAGTAACATTTCCACATCAGTGCCCTACGGCTGTGTTGTGAATGAGCAGTAATATTACCAGTAATATTACCAAGAAAGGCATGTGGATGATGACGTCTGTCTGACGTAAAAACGCTTTCAAGTTGAGTGAGTGAATCGATACCCTGACCTACACAAGACTACACCGCGGACGGATTTCAATCTGAATGTCATGTTTTTTGGGTGATCTGATAACAACATTAATGCGGCTTCTTTTGTATGCAAACAAGCTCCTGTATTCAAGAATGGTTGGAAACTGGACAGTTTCCAAAACAGATCTCCTCTCGGCCCTTGTGTTTTATGGTGGTTGGCGTTCAGAAGTGTTGCATTCATGCCATCTGCTGGACTGTCTCTTGGCCCTATCGATTGCAGCATTGCTATGCCATGTGTGAAAGGGCTCACGACAGAAATGTTCCAGAAACGTAATCAATCACTAGCAATGCCTGAAAGGCAATCCAAGGAATTTACTGGGCACAATGTGTGAAAGGCTGCGCTATATATTTTTTCTCTTGTTCTTATTCGCAGGCCGTCTACATCACCTCCACTCTGCCGTACCTGGTCCTCACCATCTTCCTCATCAGAGGACTGACTCTCAAAGGCTCAATAGATGGGATCAAGTTCCTATTCACCCCTGATGTAAGCACTGGTTTCTTAACTCAAATCCCAAGAGTTTGTGAGCTCAGCTCTGACTTAATCCCAGATTCAATTGGTCTAATGTGCTTGAGTAGGGGGGGGGGCATGTTGAAATATGTCAGTGAGCATAAACAGCAGTCGTTTAGGCACATTACTACTTTTATTTATTTTAAATGTAATTTTAAATACTCCACAGAAAACCTCATCCCCAACATGAAAACATCAACCTCACTCATTCAATTATATATATGCACATATATACTGTATGTAGTACATTATTCTGCAAGATTAATTGACAAACCCGATAGCCTATGTTATCCATGCTTGAGTAAATCAAAACTCAAAACCTCAAACTAAAATAAAAAAAATTCTAAACTAAATAACTAGAGTCTGTTATTTGACTGTAATTCATGGATGAGTATACTTTGACCACTCCTACTCTCTCCTTCAGGTGAATGAGTTGATGAACCCTACTACGTGGTTGGATGCGGGTGCCCAGGTCTTTTACTCTTTCTCCCTGGCCTTTGGGGGACTCATCTCCTTCTCAAGCTACAACCCTGTGCAGTAAGTACATCAAAGAACCAAAACTCCTCTTTTCTAAGTTACTACATCAATGTACAACTCCCATTCAGTAAGTTCCTTCATCAAACTGCAACATCTGCTAAGTCACTACATTTAACTATGACAACTCCCAGTCTCTAAATCCCTACACCAAACTACAACTCCCATTCAGTAATTGACTACACTGATTACACTAAAACACTGTGTTACACCAAAGTACATCATCCAAAATGAAACTACCAAACCAGAACAAACCAAAATGAAGCATTGTTTCTTCTTTTTTATCTCTGCCCATAGCAACAATTGTGAACAGGATGCCGTTATCATCTCCATTATCAATGGCTTCACCTCTGTGTACTCTGCCACGGTCATCTACTCCATCATTGGCTTCAGGGCCACAGAGAAGTTTGACGACTGTATGGAGCGGTGAGTAGAGGATACCCTGTGTTCATACACGGAGCCAAGCCGTACACAATAGTCTAGTGTGTGAGAAGTAGTCTTGTTTTGTTGTTAGATTGAACATTTGTGATTTAGAATGCGTGGCTTCTCTTTTTGTGATATTTATCCCACAATCACATTTATTTTGTATATTTTATTTGTTCGGATTTGTTGTTCTTGTTATTTGTCTTATTAAAGTCTTATTTCCGATTCAATTTTTCAACTACTACTAGTAATATGACTACTGCTATTCTGACCTGCGTGGCCTGTTTTGTATTTCAGCAACATCTTGGAGTTGACAAATGCCTTCAATTACCCTGAGAACAGTATCACCGACGCCAATTACAAGGAAACTCTGGATTTCTTAAACAGCACCAGTCCAGCTATCATTCAAGGCCTGCCTCTTCAAATCTGTGACCTGCATAAATTACTGAGCGAGGTCAGTCAAATGCAATACAGAAAAAACATTAGACGTCAATATTGTGTATAACAAGGCCAGCGTTATAATCCATTTCTATTCTAACATTCTAACTATGAAATAAACATTTTTTTATTGCAATTGAAGCTAGGGAAGGCAATTTGGCGAAGCCATCCAGAGATAGCGAGAGTATGAGTCTATCAAACCACAAAAATCTCACCCCTCCCTCCAAAGCCACTCCCCCAAAACACAGGCTTAATAGCTTCAGCAATAGGTCTGCTTTGACTTGTGGGAGTCTCCGGTCATGTGCAATGAGAACATGGTCAGAGTGCACGCAGGTAGCCAGGTAGGTAGGTAGGTAGGTAGGTAGATAGACAGGAAAAAGGTAATCCAATCATTTTATTCGGGCCTAATTAAATTTGACAGGCCTATTACAGACGTGCAAAAGCTTATCTTCTCTTAAATGGTTGATTGAAGAGAATATAAAATAAGATAGGACTTTATTGATCCTCCATGGTGGAAATTCATATGTTGCAGCAGCAAAAATGACAAATTTCCAACATTACTGTGCAGGAGCAACCATAGCGCAGAGATACGCTATTGACATGCTTATATGTCTATACGGACAGAATTATACAGTTATTTAAAGCACAGCCTTTAGGTTATGTGTGAACAAGTGAATATGAATCCAGCATAAGTGAATATGAATATTGCACAGTAGCAAGCAAGTAGCCGAGCAGCAGCTATGCCTAACGATGATGATGATGATGATGATGATGATGATGATGATGACTGTATAGTCTAATTGCTGATGGGATGAAGGACCTACACCCTGCGGTAGCGTTCCTTTGTGGATGGAGTAGCCTGCCACTGAAGGAGCTGCCCAGGGCATTCACAGTTTCATGGAAAGGGTGAGAGGATGGAAGACAGTTTGGCCGTCATGCTCCTCTGCCGCACCTCTTCAATGGAGTCCAGAGATCACCCGAGGACAGAACTGGCCTTCCTCACCAGTTTGTCCAGCCTATTTTTTTTTTATATATCTCTCAGCAAAATATTGATTGCTGTTGGGATATACAAATAATAAAACTAATAATTTCAAAAGATTTGACAAAAAAATTGTGACTAAAATAAATTGCCTACCCTAGCTTTAAAATTATTCAGAGTCGCTGTTGCTTTTGTTAGCGTAATCCGGAACAATTTCCGCCTCCATTTTTCTACAAAAGCCACAGCACTGCTGTGAGACTTAGCTTTGGGATTGTGCAACAATGAAGTGAATCTTCCTCCTCCGTTTATACACACCTGTTTTTTTTTGTTTCATATTTCACTGGCATTTGTGATATCTGTCATAAAAAAGAGAAATGGAACACACGCTCTGCCCACTGAGCTATGCTGCCCAGGTCACATTAATCAACAACGATCCCCCGACACAGAAGCAAACAAAGCAAACAAAGCACAGCCAAGATGTAACAGTGACATACTGTGTGGTTGTGTTCACTCTCCAGGGGGTCGAAGGAACCGGACTGGCCTTCATCGTGTTCACCGAGGCCATCATCAAGATGCCCTTTTCCCCTCTCTGGGCGGTCCTCTTCTTCATCATGCTCTTCTGCCTGGGGCTCTCCACCATGTTCGGAAGCATCGAAGGGGTGGTCGTGCCCCTGCAGGACCTCAACATCCTGCCCAAGAAATGGCCCAAAGAAATCTACACAGGTGCTTCCCATGTCTGGAACAGACACAAGCTGTGGGCAAACGGGAAATGAATGCTGGTTAGCTGATTAACTTTGACATTTATTTTGAAAATATGAGCGACAACTTCTTATCTCATGTCTTGTGGTTGGTGGGATTTTTTTTTTTCTCCCTCTCTCAGGTTTGACATGTCTTGTGGCCTTTGGCCTCGGACTCATTTTCGCAATGCGCTCCGGGAACTACTGGCTGGCTCTGTTCGACAGCTTTGCGGGATCGATCCCCCTCCTGGTCATTGCCTTTTGCGAGATGTTTGCCGTCGTGTACATCTACGGCGTAGACAGGTAGGCATCGGGGCCACCGAAATATACACCAGCGGCCGTGTCGCAACAAACAATAACAATCATCGGCGCGTGCTTTACAAGCTGAAGGCCGCGTGGGTCATTACAGCTGTCTCCAACAGGCAAGGTGTGCCATGTTGAGCTGATAGCCTATCTCCCCCCCCCCCCCCCCCCCCCCCTCCACTATCACCGGCAGGTTTAACGAAGACATCGAGTTTATGATCGGCCACAAGCCCAACATCTTCTGGCAGATCACGTGGCGCTTCGTCAGCCCACTGATCATGGCGGTCATCTTGGTGTTTTACTTTGTGACACAAGTGACCAAAAACCTCACCTACCTGGTGTGGGACCAAGATACGGTTAGTATTCTGTCAAACCCTGAAAAAAACCCCAACAGTTTTATGTTAGTATATTTATGGGATATGATTGAGTTCAACAATGATATGGCCTTGACTGGGATTAGATAACATGGGATGTTTTCACACACCTGTGGCAGCGTCCTGACGTTCATTTAAATCCACAGCCGGAGTTCCCCACACTGGCACAGCGTCCGTTTCCTGACTGGATATACGCCATCATCTTCGTCTTGGCCGGAGTGCCCTGTTTGGCTATCCCAGTGTACAGTATCTGCCGACTCATCAGGAACAAGTGCTGCAAGCAGGACGATAGGTCCATGGACATGGTCCAAACAATTTCGAGCCAAATACAAATGAGCGACAAATGAGAATCCAAACTTTTGCCTGAGATTCTTTAAAGCATGGATCGACGGGGCAAATGTGCTGGGGTTTTTTTTTATTTTGTTAATTTTTCATGTTATAACATTGCATATTTTCATATAAAGAAAACATAAATGCCTCTGTCATTGTTTTCCCTATGTTAAATGTTATGAATCTTTTCAATATGTTCTTATTTAATGTGACCCATGCAGCATTTAGAGGTCGTAATGTAATGTACTTGCACATGCTACGAGGAGCTTGTTATATGAAATAGTGTTATGTACTTAAATTATTTGTGTTGTTGCTTTTTTTACTATCCCCAGAACATTCCCAAATAAAAGCACATAACATTCATTTTGAACTCTTTTAAAATAAATAATATCAGTCCATTTTTTGTATGCAATGTGATACTACACTTCGATAATCTGAAAACATAATTCAAATTATCAATAAGCCTAATCATTAACTAATACTTATTCAGGAATGAGTGTGTTGAATTGGCAAGGGTGCTAGGGGAAAATTCTGAAGCTCGTCTGAGGCTGATAACAGAATTGTCCATCTGTATCTGCCCTGTTCATCTGCCCTCTTGCGTTTGGACTACTGTACAAGGGGTTGGGAAGTGTGACCGACTAATGTGCGTATATATAACTACACACCGGCGACTCATTGACAGAACCAGTAGCCATGAAACTGGTACTCCCTAATCCTGGCCTGGATGATCGGATTCCTTCGTACGAGGAGCTGGAGGAGCTGGAGAAGGAGGTCGGAGACAGACCCAAATGGGACAACAAGGCCCAGTACATTCTCACGTGTGTAGGATTCTGCATCGGACTCGGTAATGTGTGGCGCTTCCCGTACCTGTGTCAAAGTCATGGAGGAGGTAAGCGGGGGACGTGACGGTGTGGCATCTACACTAAAGGTGCTGAACTGCAAGTGTTACATCTGATGGTTTTATATGTGAGCCTTGAGGCGAATGCACAGTTTAGCTTCAGGCAGCGAAAGAAAAAATGTAATTTTACTAACAATGACCTGATATGCGAGAGGAAAACATTGCTATAATAAGTGTAATCATTTATTTTCAATGATTTTTCAGGTAATTCCTAACCCATAGCATTCCCCTTTTGTGGACATTTGATCAAAAGACATACCATAACCAGGGAAGTCTTTCGACGGTTGTGTTATCTTTTAACAGTAGTCTACTTTAACCGCACCTACACCTACAGCCTACAGTTATTCTAAACCCAGCTCTACCTTATTCTAAAGGCCTGCACACGTGTGCCACCGTGTGGGCAAATGCGGTATAAAAACGATTCCTTTCAGAACAGTTGCATATGATGTATAATCCAACTAACGTGACAACAACGTGAACGAAAAGTGACACTAGTAGAAATATGAAGGGTTAATGTTATAGATTTTACAGAAGTTACAGATTCTCGGTTTTTAGCAGGGCGCTACGTTTCAACACGCACATACTAATTTGGATTGAGTTGCGACAGTGTAATACCGCATGGTAATTCAGTCCCACACGATGTCCGTGGTGTTTTTAAGGGGCCTTCATGATTCCGTTCCTCATCCTCCTGGTTCTGGAGGGTACGCCGCTCCTGCTGTTGGAGTTCGCCGTCGGGCAGCGCCTCAGGAAGGGCCCCATCGGCGTCTGGACGTCCATCAACCCTTACCTCAAGGGAATCGGTGCGTGATCGGCAAGCCCTTACATCGTTAATGCACCCGTTTTCATTTGAAGCCTTAGCAGTGGCGTGGTAGTTCGTCGTTGTACCCTTTCTCTTTTTCAACCCACTTTCCTCTCTGTCTTCTCTGCCCTGTCCACAAGGCACCAAAGCCATGCGATGCATACAACTAAGAATTAACTTTAGCTATATCTCCAGCCACTAGAGGCCGCAAATGAGAACAGGTACATAGTGCAGGTCTAGTATCCACGAACTTGGTGTTACTGTAACCCATAATGGGTTACCCTCACTTAATCCCTCACTTAACCCTGATCCTAAGTGTGACTACTCTTGGGGTGGTTCAACCAAGGCCCCTCAGACCCATGTTGCATGTTTTGGAGCGTTGGTGAATATGAACGCGGTGGTTCTTTGTCCAGGTATTGCGTCGATGCTGGTGTCCTTCATGGTTGGACTGTACTACAACACCATCATGGCCTGGATCATCTGGTACCTGTGCAACTCCTTCCAGGACCCCCTGCCGTGGAATCACTGCCCCCTGAATGAGGACGGCACGGGTAGGCCTTTCGGAGGACCACATGTAGTACACACACACACACACACACACACACACACACACACACACACACACACGTCCACACACATGCACGTCCACACACACGTCCACACACACACACACACACACACACACACACACACACACACACACACACGTCCACACACACACACATATGGATGCAAACATTCACATAAAAATATTTTAAATGCTCCATATGAATTGATTTCACCCAAATTTAACATGGAGAGGTTTACAAAAGCACACACACATAGACACATTGCAAACAGTGTGAAGGGTTTAGTGGCTCTCTTTAGTGGCAGGACATATAGTACTCATAAGTAGGCTTAATTAGAATAGAATCCCATTAAAATTAAGAATCATTGTGTTTTCCTTTCCTTGGAATGAGCCCTTTATGTCTACATAGTGACATTGGTGGGTCCTCTTCCATGGAGGTCGCCATGTTTCTACAGCATCCCTGAACGGACAAACAGCTCTAGAGAGAATGTATTCAGCTGGTTGTAATCTGCAATCTCACTGATAGTGGCCACCTCAACTCTACATACCGGAGCTTGAAACTCACTGCCACACAGATTAATTCACCCCATTCATAACCCATTTTAACGCAAACACACCACACACACCAATAATGCATATTGAGTCACACACACACACACACACACACAATTTGCTGGGGGCCACATTGCCAACTTTGATTCAACTGCAGGCCTGGTCCCAGAGTGTGAGCAGAGTTCACCGGTGGACTACTTCTGGTACCGCGTCACCCTGAACAGTACGTCCACCATATCGGAGTCTGGCGGCATCCAGTGGCCCATAGTGCTGTGTCTGTTAGCCGCCTGGTCCGTGCTGTGTCTGTGCTGCATCAAGGGCATCGAATCCACTGGCAAGGTCGGCCATTTTGTTTCCCACCCAGAAGTACAAACCCACACACACACAAACAGTACTTCAGAGGAAGATAAGTAGGCTGCTCTGTGAAGTAGACAGAGCAGCCTACTAGTCTTTTTTGTCCGTTTGTTTGTTTGTTTGCTTGTTAGTTTTGTTGACGAGTTAGTGAGTGATTCGACAAGTTGGTTGAGTTTTTTTCAGCAATACATGGCTATCGGCAATGTGAGCACTGGTTTTCAAGTTGCCAAGATTATAATCACATACTAGATAACAACGTACATCATTACCAGCAGTGAAATTATTGTAGCTCGGGTGAACTCAAGTTTGCATAATAAAATAAAATAAAAATAGAAATAGTATATATGCATATAAATAATAACAAATCTAATCAAATCAAATAAGTGGCAGAATAGTCAAATAAGTAGCAGAATAAAGTCGGTGAGGTAGATAAGTGGAATAGTGAATAATGACAATGATGACAACTATGGACGATGGAAGTACAAGAGTACAAGGGAGATGCTCTGTTGTGACCACCTGCTGTCTGTCTGTCTTGTCGTCATGCCTCATCAGGCGGTGTACATCACCTCCACCCTGCCGTACCTCGTCCTCACCATATTCCTCATCCGCGGTCTGACGCTGAAAGGAGCTCTGAGTGGCATCAAGTTCCTGTTCACACCAGATGTGAGTAATAAGTGACATGAGAAGAGGAATGAAAAACGCCTTTTGTTTCTGTGTTCTTGGGATGTATAACCCCCCGGAAATCAAAACATGTTCTGTTGCTATTTGAATTGAATCCGTCTTTGAACGCTTGAACACCCGACTGTTTACAGAGTAGTGATTGTTGAAGTGGCAATCTCAAAGATTTCCAATTCATTTTCTTTGCGAACTCCTTTGGCAAAAAGCCCTTGCTAATGCAAGGGCTTTTTTCAGTGGGCGAACACCATCGTGTTACCTCATACTGCGATAGATATTGACTTAGCAGACATTTAACTTATGTAAAAATCTTAGAAATGTACATTTTAATTTTGGTCAGACCTTGAATGATGATGCCCACTTTGTGGGACCTCTGCAGGTGAACGAGCTGATGAATCCCACCACCTGGATGGACGCGGGTGCTCAGGTATTCTACTCCTTCGGCCTGGCATGGGGGGGACTGATCTCCTTCTCCAGCTACAACCCTGTTCAGTAAGTAGTCAACATCTCCTTCACCGTGCTTTGTCCCAATGTGAAAACATTGGGACAAAGCTTTAGCTCTTTCGCAGACATTGCAGTGATGTAGTAATACTGTGCTCAGCTCTCTGTTCACATGTCAGTTACACATATTGTGTGTTTATTTAGGCATAGATTTGTACATATTCTGATTTTACATTTGTATCTATTTTGTATTATTACTGCCCTGTACTTCTGCTGTGACACGTATGTTTATCCTGGGAAAGAACATACTTATCTTAACAATAATACCACCTTGGTGGTGAATTTAGATTCCTGTCGGATCAAATGAGGGCTGCAAAAAACACAGATCCTTTCCTTCTCCTGCTTTGTTAGCAACAACTGTGAGCAGGACGCTGTGATTCTGTCCATCGTCACCGGCTGTACGTCTGTCTACGCCGCCACCGTCATCTACTCCATTATCGGCTTCCGGGCGACCGAGAAATTCGACGAGTGTGTCCACGGGTGAGCCGATCACTGAGCTAAACTACTGTTTTGACGGAGCCCAGTACGCCACTAATGGAAAAAATAAAGTGGTGCTTTGGAATTTTCACGTCCAAAATATACGTCAGTCCGATACAAAGCGCTCGATGAGTACAGTCTGCTGACATTTGGGCTCTGTTCAAAACAATATTCAACTTTATATTAGGGTACACCTATTCACCCTTAATTAGTCACTTATTATTAGCATGCAAATTAGTAACATATTGGCTCTTAATAAGTCATTATTAAGTACTATATTAATGCCATATGGCCTTATTATACAGAAGAAGAAGAAGAAGAATTACTGATTTGATCCCGTGAGGGAAATTTGGTCTTCTGCATTTAACCCAATCGTGAATTAGTGGAACACTCAGAACACAGTGATGGTGAAGCACACAGTGAGGTGAAGCACACACTTAAACCCGATGCAGTGAGCTGCCTGCAACAGCGGCGGCGCTCGGGGAGCAGTGCTCAAGGGCACTTCAGCCATGCGCACTGGTCGGGGTTCGAACCGGCCACCCTCCGGTTACAGATCCAAAGCCCTAACCAGTAGGCCGGCTGCCCCAAAACAGGGCAGTATACAACAAGTAAGCCATTAACTAAGAGTTTTCCCCTCAATAACCTCAGAATTTTTGCTTATTCGTAGTAAGTAAGGAAGTTGTTGTATATGAATTACAATCTCAAAATGCTTTGCGTATTATGGACTTTATAAGGTGGTAGTACACAAGCAGAATAGTTACACAAGAATAGTTAATGAATGTAGTCTGTTCTTACATAACAAAACACAAAACTACAAGTGTTAATAGTTTCCAAATAACTCTAAATTAAGTCTTTGTTACTTATATGTTCCCCATACTAAAGTGACGTCTTGATCATTACTAATTCACTAGTATTATATTATATATTATATTACTAATATTATTACACTTATTAACCACCATTATATCACATAACTACTGCAATGAACAAGTGATGGGTTACACCTTTGAAAAATGATCTATCTATAGGTTCCCTCTCACTCAATACCTCATTTATTAAACCACTGGTTCTTGTTTTCCCAAGGCTGACAACAAATACTACCTGAACTTGCTGTGTAGTTTAACTTACAGGTAATGGGGTCTGCCTGAAAATTCAAACACAATTCAACACAAGTATCAGTTTATATAAACATGTCATACAATATGGTATCAAATGCAGGTCATACTGTATGATAATACAGGTACTCTATTGTTGAAAATCTGTGTCTAGAGGTCAGGCCATGGGCGAATCTGTAAAAGGTCAACCAGATCTATTAATAACTAAGTGTGAAAAGGAGGCACCTTTAGATTAGGGAACATGTGCTGGTTAATAAGTGTTCAACTACTAGTGAATTAGTAATGATCAAGATGTCACTTTAATATGGGGAACATATAAGTAACAAAGACTTAATTTAGAGTTATTTGGACACTATTAACACTTAGTGTTTTGTGATGTAAGAACAGACCACATTCAATAACTATTCTTGTGGTACTACCACCTTATAAAGTCCATAATACGCAAAGCATATTGAGATTGTAATTCATATACAACAACTTCCTTACTTACTACGAATAAGCAATAATTCTGAGGTTATTGAGGGAAAACTCTTAGATAATCGCTGACTTGTTGTATAATAAGGCCATGCTGAATATGGCATTAATATAGTACTTAATAATGACTAATTAAGAGCCAATTTGCATGCTAATAAGCAACTCATTAATGCTGAATACGTGTATGTGTTTATATAATTCCTTATTACAATTATATTTTCAAAAAGAGTGTAATAAAAACAAAGACAACGTTTGTACAATGCTTCTGCTCAGAAACATTTTGGCGCTGTTGGATACGTTCAACCTCCCAGAAGGCAGCGTTACCGAGGCCAACTATGAGACGGCCTTTGAGCATTTCAACGCCAGTGACCACCACGCCCTCCAGAGTTTGAACCTCACCACCTGTGACATGCAGAGACTACTTAGCGAGGTAACCATGGCGAACTGACGCGACGCGTTACGACGCGTCCCAGTTGCGCTGAATGTTGGCCGAAGTTTCGTTTGACACATTATATGAGACCCCCCCCCCCCCCCCGCGCGCGCGCGATGCATCTCTCTCTCACCAGGGCGTGGAGGGGACGGGTCTGGCCTTCATCGTCTTCACGGAGGCCATCACCAAGATGCCCATCTCTCCCATCTGGTCCATCCTCTTCTTCATCATGCTCTTCTGCCTGGGGCTGTCCACCATGTTCGGAAACATCGAGGGGGTCGTGGTGCCTTTGAGGGACCTCGGGGTCTTCCCTAAGAAATGGCCCCACGGACTGTCGACTGGTAATGGATCGTTATCTTCTTCGCTTGATGGTCTTCGTAGGTACCGATTCTAACCAAACGGAACCGATGTGTGTGTGTGTGTTTCAGGTGTCGTGTGTGTAGCGGGCTTTGTCATCGCCATTCTGTTCGCACAGGGCTCAGGGAATTACTGGCTGGCTCTGTTTGACAACTTTGCCGGCTCTCTTCCGCTACTCACCATCGCCTTCTTCGAGATGATAACCGTCGTCTACATCTACGGCATAGATAGGTCAGCGCCCTGGGCTTCGTCCAAGCATGCTCATCGCCAGCAATACCTCAAACCCTTTGGTTTTGCAAATGATAAACAAATAGCCTCTCTGCCTCAGGTTCAACAAGGACATGGAGTTCATGGTCGGACATAAGCCCAATATCTACTGGCAGGCCACGTGGAGGCTGATCAGCCCCTTGATAGTCCTCGTCATCTTCCTCTTTTACCTGGTGACCACGATCCAGGAGGAGCTCACCTACTTAGTCTGGGACCCTGAATATGTAAGCATGTGGAGTGGCTGCAGTCGGTCATTCATTCAGCTGTGTTCTGTGTTCTTTCATCTGAAGTGTCTGTCGGTTTATCTACTTAGTATATATATATATATATATATATATATATAAATATATCCTTAGGTCACTCTATATCTACATCAATTCAGGTCTACCTATTCATTCTATTCATTCATCCATCTCTCTACAGAGTCTATCTAACAGGCCGAGTAGCAATGCGCATTCTGATTCTGATACTGCATTCGGTCCCCACAGGAGAAATTCCCCACACTGGCCTCAGTGCCGTACCCTTCCTGGGTGAACGCTGTCATCGTTGTCCTGGCCGGGGTCCCCAGTCTCTTCCTCCCGTTTTACGCCCTGGGCCGGCTGATCTACGTCCGCTGCGGGAAGAAGCGAGACCAGTTCACGACCAACACCGTGCTGCGTAGTGTCAATATTTAGTCATGTTGTGATACCGGTGAATAAAATACAGTATGTTTGTGTGTGTGTGTGTGTGGGTGGGGGGGGGAGGGTGTTGTACAGGATTGTGCGAGATAAGAAAATATTGCTTGCTCAACTCTGTCCTCATTTGGCTTTAGTTTATGGACAATCGCTACGATATCAGTGCATTCCTATTGCAATCATGATTCACACTGAATGAAATAGGACATATTAATTAATTAACTAAGAAAGGGACATGCATCCTTGTTTCACTGGCATCCCTGAACCAGCTTCTTTCCCTGAATTTGGGTGAAGAGCAATATTGTCACAGAATGGTAACGTTATGAGGTTGGGCGGTGAGTGCCCATTTTCCTTGGCATTTCCTAAGCACACCAATAAAACCTGTAATAAAACAAAAGCGAACCTTTATTTATATTACTTATTGCCTGTCTCTTAAACGGCTAACCTTGTTCGATGTCTGACATTCGGGGGCACTGCGGCCGCGGGCTTAGTTCAGTTATCCATTAAACCAAGCCCTAGTGCGCCGTTCCCCCGTGGTACATTTCCACTGTGTGGAAGCATTTCAACTCCAAAACCATTATTAAGTCTCCGTCCGTCTAGAAGGAAGCTGGGAGATGGCTAAACCCCAGGAGAGGCCCGAGTGGGCAAACAAGGCAGAGTATCTGCTGTCTTGCATTGGATTCGCAGTAGGGGTGGGCAACGTGTGGCGCTTTCCGTACCTGTGCCAAAGCAACGTGTGGCGCTTTCCGTACCTGTGCCAAATCCACGGGGGAGGTGAGTTACCTTTCACTACGATCATATTTGCATTCTTTTTTTTTTTTTTGGGTGCCACTGTAAATGTGGCCACTGGGGTGGCTCATTCAACTGTTTTCTTAATGTGTTGAGCTCCATGCTTGCTGTCTTTACATGTGTCTTATAAAGGCTAGACCTAGCGTAGGATCATAAACCATCTCTATATGTTGTACAAACCGTCTTTATCCACGCCCCACCAAGGTGCATTCCTCATCCCCTACCTGATAGCCTTGGTGTTTGAGGGTCTTCCACTGCTCTACCTGGAGCTGGCCATCGGACAGCGGCTGCGCATGGGCAGCATCGGCGTCTGGAACTCCATCTCCCCTTTCCTGGGTGGCGTCGGTAGGTTGGTGAATGGGGAACGTCAGGTCAAGATGGCAGCGGCGTGTGCGCCACTCGCATCACGTTGGCTGGTGACGTGTGTTCACGGCATAACGGTCAGGCGCTTTGAAACTTTCTCAAGACAAGAAGGCCTACCGCCAGCCACAGGGGCGCGTTAAAACGATGCTGCATTTGAAACCTTGGACAAACTCCTCCGCCATCCATCCACAACTCTCATTCGTCATTCATTTGTCATTTGTCATCTGTGGTAATCATTTGGGAAAGAAAACTTTTGGATTGCTTCTGTTATAATAGTAATCTGGTGATGATTTATCCGTGCAGGTATTTCCTCGATGCTGGTGTCCTTCTTGGTGTGTTTGTTCTACAACACCATCGTGGCCTGGGTGATCTGGTACTTTTTCAACTCCTTTCAGGAGCCCCTGCCCTGGTTACACTGCCCCCTGAACCACAACCTCACAGGTAGGCATGTGGCCTGGGCAACAACAACTAATGTAGTTAGAATTTTCTATAGATTCTCATCTCATGCCTGGTATGTAGGCAGGTTGATTAATTCCCAGTCAACACTGAATTAAAGCAATGTTGCTAGTAAAACGATGACCAAAGAAGACCAATAAGCTGTCGTGATCCTTATGGAAGAAACCAAAAACGATAAGACATTTTTGAAGCAAATATCCTAGCACGCATGGTTGAATAGATCCACTGATGAAGGATGAATGCTGTGAATGTGTTCTGCTTCATGAACAGCCTACAACCAGGAGTGTGTGGATAGCACGCCGGTGAACTACTTCTGGTACCGCCAGACCCTGAACATCACCCCGGACATCGAGACCAGCGGCTCGCAGCAGTGGTGGCTGGTCATCTGCCTGGCCACCGCCTGGTGTGTGGTCTACATCTGCTTCATCGGAGGCATCAAGACCATCGGAAAGGTGGGCACGGCTGTTTGCGCCAGTTTTTGTCGTTGTATTTGTTTTCATTGACGGCACATCGCCAGACTGCTGATGATGCGTTTATGGGCAAGTAAAATTTGTAAACATGTAAGAAAGAAACATTTATGAATCCACTTCCCCGCTGTCTACTCACTGTCGACTTGACCGCGAAAAGGTTTTGTTGCAGTTAACGCAACAGCAACATGGATACATTCTGCAACAAACAAACATTTAGGAGCAGCCCTTTGTAGTGATTTTACTAAAAAAGGGCTGCTGCTCCATTGCGAAAGGAAAATGACATTTGCTTCTATGTTACCGCGTCTTCCCAGGCTGTGTACGTCACCGTCACCCTGCCGTACGTGGTTCTGACGATATTCCTCGTGCGTGCCCTCACTCTGCCTGGGGCTACCGACGGCCTGCTGTACCTCTTCACTCCAGAGGTAGCTGCTCGCCTCTGTTACCTCATCAGATACTGAACCGTATTCCTCTAGCGGCAATATTTGTTCTCAACATTAGCTGGGTTACGGACAAAGATGGCCGCTGTGTTAATGAGGCCCATTCCAGCGATAGATAATGTGTATGTATGCCATCATATTTAGTTCTGAATGTGTCTGAATATATAATGAGCACGGATGAATGTTAAGAGAATAAGAATGAACAGTATATGACGTGATGGTTTCTCTCGTCAGTGGGAGATCTTGCTGAAACCCCAGGTGTGGTTGGATGCCGCCACCCAGATCTTTTTCTCCCTCTCCGTGGCCTTTGGAGGTCTGATCGTCTTCTCCAGCTACAACCCTCCAAAGTCAGTGATCCTACTTTCAGCACACAACACAAAAAAACGTTTATAACGTTTAACGACTTTGTTTATCTCTTTTTTTTTTTTTTTGTTTCAGCACAGTCTCAATTGTATCTTTTAGGGTCTAGGGTCAAAGGTCACAGTCTTGGGTCGTAGTCAGGAATGCCTGTGTCCGACGGTGACCTTTGTCTTACTTTCTAGTAGTCACTCCTATAATAGGGACATTTTTGGGACATTAGATAAAAAGTAGATAAGTTATAACAACTGCATATGTATTTATTATATATATATGTCTATGATGTCATGCATCTCATCTCGCCTGGTATGTTTTCTTCTGCATCAGTAACGACTGTGAGAAGGATACTGTGGTGGTCGGTCTCGTGAACAGCGCCACCTCCCTCTACGCCTCCATCTCGGTCTTCTCTATCCTTGGATTCAAAGCCAACAACAACTTCCTCAGCTGTCGACAAAGGTATCAGGAAGTGTGTTCACAGAGTAGCGTTGTATAATTTCACTAATAACAGAACAGTCTTGGATTGCCTTTGTTAAATTTGTATGGCAAATCGGGACAAACACATTCACAAGAAATTCAGAAGTATCTCCCCCTGATCTCACGATGCAGAGGGTTGTTGGTTAGGTAAAGATTTCTCACACTGGTGGCAATCATTTATGTCCATTGTCTATTGTCTTGTTACCAGTTAATAGTTAACAACAGGATGAGAGTAACTAGCTGTGTGGCTATCCGGGTGATCATCTGGGGACACATTGTGTAGTTCACATCCTTTTGGCTGTTCTTGTGATCTTCTGGGGACACATTGTGTACTTCACATCCTTTTTGGCTGTTCTTGCACAAAATACTTGATCACACGAACCGATTACCTACTACACTCGTAATATAACAAAACATTTCAATTACATTTCCCTCAAACGGAAAATTCATTCATAACTTTGTAATTCAACATTACATTTTTAGCTCCAACCAGTGCCTGTCAGTTGGTTATCAGCCAAAATGTATCACCTAAAGGAGAAGCAGCAGAAATCAGAATATCCCTGCACCCCTATGGGCAAATGACCTGTCCCGGATTTGACCAGGGACTAGCAAAAGTCCAAAGTCTGTTAAAGGAAGAAAAATCCTTTGTGCTGGCCTGGTACAATTAGAAAAGAGTAAATATTAATAGTTAACAACAGTCATTCATCTTCAGTCATCTTCAATCTTCAACATCAGTTTCTGAATTCAATTCAGAAATGGAGGCAGGATATCCTGGACGAATCCAAGGGGAACTGGGATACATGTCAACAGGTTCATTTACATTTACATTTAGGGCATTTAGCAGACACTTTTATCCAAAGCGACTTACGTACGTTTGTCATAAGAAGGTGAAACATTTCATTGCTGCTAATACAGTAAGAAAGTCACCAGAACAAGTTTCAAGCATTTAAATTGCTAGATTAACCATTGCTAGTATACAACATCTATGACTCATTGCCAAGTTACAAAGAGTGATCCAAGTGCCAAGTTACAAAGAGTGATTAAAGTGCCAAGATGTACAACAAATAGGAGCATGAGGGTAGGGTTATGCAGGGTGAGGGTGAACTCTGAACAAGAGGGTCTTGAGTCTCTTCTGGAAGATGGGGAGTGACTCTGCAGTCCTGACATTGGCAGGGAGCTCGTTCCACCACTGCGGTGCCAAAAAAGATCGAGTTGAGATTTTGCCATCTGACCTTTTCCTCCTTTAAGTGATGGCGGTACCAGTTGACCAGCTGAGGTAGTTGAACGGAGTGCTCGAGCAGGGGCGTGGTGTTTCACTAATGTTTGGAGGTAGGTAGGGGCAGTTCCATTGATGGCTTTGTAGGCCAGTAGCATCGTCTTGAATTTGATGCTAGCCACTACAGGAAGCCAGTGGAGGTCTTGGAAGAGGGGGGTCACGTGGGAGAATTTGTTTTGGTTGAACACAGGGCATGCTGCAGCATTCTGGATCTGCTGCGAGTTGCAGTAGTCGAGGCGGGAGATGAGAAGTTCTTGGGTCAGCAGCTGTGTCGCTTCCCTCGTGAGGAAAGGCCGGATCCTGCGGATGTTGTAAAGAGCAAATCTACAGGAGCGGGTCACTGCAGTGATGTTTGCAGTGCAGGACAGTTGGTTGTCGACTATTACGCCAAGGTTCCCTGCGGTCGGTGAGGCAGATACTGTGATACCCTCGACCGAGACCAGCAGGTACCTGTGAGGGCAGTCTTTCCCCAGGATGAAGAAAAGCTCATTCTTTGCGAGATTGAGCTTGAGTTGATGCGCAGTTGTCCAAGAGCTGATGTCTGCTAAGCATTCTGAGATGCGTGTTGCAATCAGAGTGTCTGAGCGGGGAAAGGAGAGGAACTGTTGAGTGTCGTCCACAACACTTGACAACAGTGACAGGAGAAGCCGTGTGATTTGATTACAGAGCCTATGGTATATAGGGAGAACAGAAGCGGTCCTAGTACTGAGCCTTAAGGGGCACCAGTGTTTAGCGAGCGGGGTTTGGTCAAGGAGCCGTTCCATGTGACCTGATAAGTGCGATCCATAAGGTAAGATGTGAACCAGGCTAGCGCAGTGTCAGTAATGCCGAGGTCAGCGAGGGTGGCGAGGAGAGTCTGGTGGTTCACCGTGTCGAACACCGCAGAGAGATTGAGGAGAACTAACACAGACGAGAGGGAAGAGGCTTTGGCGGCACGAAGGGACTCGGTCACCGTCAGGATGGCCGTCTCTGTAGAGTGCACAGTCTTGAAGCCAGACTGATGGGGATCAAGCAAGTCGTTTTCTGAGAGGTAGGAGGACAGTTGGTCAGAGACTGCACGTTCCAGGGTTTTAGACAAGAATGATAGCAGAGATACAGGTCTGTAGTTCAGGATGTCAGGAGTGTCGAGGGTAGGCTTCTTGAGGAGTGGTTTGACTCTGGCAGTTTTGAAGGGTCTAGGGACGAGACCTGAGGTGAGGGAAGAGTTAATGAGGGTAGTGATGAATGGTAGGATGTCAGTCGAGATGGCCTGGAGAAGGAAGGAGGGGATGGGGTCAAGAGGACAGGTGGTCGCATGGTTGGATGTGACCAGTTTCCAGTCCAGTTTTTTTTTGGAGGTGGGGTTAGGGAAGGTAGCAGCAGGGGTACCTTCCCTAGAGCATCCATCATACAATAAAATGTACAAATCTATCACTGAACTTTAACACTTGGCTACTCAATATGACCATATCATTTTTGAAGTGCCTGCTGGCACCTTACACATAGAGGCCAGGTCTGGCCATCGTGGCTTCTCCTACATTGTTAGAAAGGGAGGGGTGAAGGTGGGGAATTCAGGTGGTTGCAGTCTGCAACCTCACTGCTAGATGCCACAAAATTCTACACACTGCACCTTTAAAGCCCCACTATACAACTTTGGCCATTCCTGCTGGCATTTTTCTCGGGAGGGGGGGGGGGGGGGGGGGGGGTTGTCAACACAAAGAAGCCTGCAAATGCGTGGAGCCATGTCCAGGTAGGTGTTCAATCTGTTCATGAAGAGTAGACAAGGTTATACATTTAACAATAAACATAAACCCATCCTATTTGTATAGTTAACGGGGAGATATTTTATCCTACATTAGATTTGTTTTATCTTTTGTTGAACAGATCGATCGGTGTAAGTGAGTGTTGACCAACATTTAACGATAGCATGAACAATTTGCTCAGCAATCGTACATTTATGTATCTGCTCAAGTACGTGTAGTAATCTAAGTTGTAATTCAGGTCATTGTATGATATTACAGGAATCAACTTCAACCGCTTCGTCCGACTTCGCACCTGAGGTTATCGACACGAAACCTTGGAAGCCCCAGAAGGCGGGGGTAGGGGGCTATTAAGGAACCTTGAAACTGATAGCCAGACTACATGGGATTCAGGGTGCGCAGGATTTCACTAAGCAAATAGGGGGTGCTGCAGTTGGTCAGGTCTAGGTTCAGCAACATTACGTGTTCAAAGAATAAGGTCAGCTGACTACCCGAACATATTGAATGACAAGGATATTCAATCAATGGATTATTTATTCCCTGATGGCACAGGCATATTCCAAGATCACCATGCCAGGATTCATTGGACACACATTGTGAAAGAGGTTGAGTGGTGAAAGATTCCAGACCTTAACCCTATTGAGAATATTTGGGATGTGCTGGAGAGTGGTCTGACTCTTCGCTCCTCACTCAAGAGTCAAACCACTGTTTAACACATCACTCAATGGGGTTAAGGTCTGGACTCTGGTCAATTCATGTGCGCAAATTATGTCTCATGTTCAACCATTTTTTTGTACAATGTGAGCCTGAAGAATCCAAGCATTATCATCTTGGAAGAAAATATCCATTGATGAAACCTGGTCACTCACAATATTCGGGTAGTCACCTCATTATTTGAGCACATGATGTTGCTGAACCTAAACCTGACCAACTGCACCAAACCCTTACCTATTTGCTTAGTGAAATCAATGTGACTTTTGTTTAGGAAGTGCATCTACAAATAAGGCTCATACCATTACAAATTTAGATGCTCACCTGAAGTTTAGAAATGTCTTCACCTGGTTCAACCTCCTCTTGTCCAGCACGGTTGCAGTCAGTGCCTTGTGAGATACTGAACTTGTAATCACAACGGATCACACATTGTGAGTAAAATGACTGGATCCATACATGGGACTCAATTCTGCTCTCGGATAATTGTTTAATTACCTTGCATTATCCGGGGCTTATCATCGCTGTGTTCCTCCAGAGGGCCATGCCGCAACAACTAGTGACCAAATTTTTTTCATTTCGAACGTGGTATAGCACCCTGACCCACACCATCTGCACAAAAGTAATATAACATGAAAACATACATGCGTCAAACTATATCTGTCAGCATGACAAAAGATTATGAATATGTGCTAACTAGCAGCTCTTGTGCAGGGTACTGCATTATATGGTCAGTCGGACATATCACATGATATAGGCGACACTTGTAGCTAAATCTGAGGCCTTTGAAGGGCGATCCAGTGATCTCAATAAAGAACACAAACCTGGATTCAGTGATTTAGCCTGTACTTGGGGGATGAGACAGACGAACAGCAAAACAACCATGGAAACAAACATGTTTGATAGCGAGTGGCTGCGAGTAGCTGTGCTAACTAGCAGCTCTCGCGCAGGCTACTGCATTATATGGTCAGCCGGACATATCACATGATATAGGCGACACTATTAGCTAAATCTGAGGCCTTCGAAGAGCGATCCAGTGATCGAAATAAACAACGCGAACCTGGATTCGGGGATTTAGCCTGCTACGCTAACACCCCCGCCACCTTCAAGAACTTCGAAGCACCCTTCAATCAACCCATAAAGTGTTAGAGAACCATCACAGCGACTCTTAACCTGCAATGTTAAGGTCCAAAAAGCTCAAAAAAGTTGCATAGTTCCTCTTTGATATATCCATGACACAGACAGTTCTGAATGCAACCTTGGCTTTATCTTGGGAGTGTGTTTACACATACTCTTGCACATCATGTCATGGATATGCCGACTAGGGTTGCCAACTTTCTCAACCCCAAATGCAGGACACTTTGTCCCAGGTGTGCGCGCGTGCGCGTGAGTTTGGCGCGTTTACAGCAAAGCTCCGCTCTAGAATAATATTATTTGGTTTACTATGCTCTGCCCTATAATAATATTATTTGGTTTACAGTATTATTTGGTTTGAATATTATTTGGTTTAGTGGCCTACTATGGCCATTGACAACTTGACAAGGCCGACAAGGCTGTGATGGAAATGCGGGACAGGAGCTGCCCTGTATGAATCAAAATCACCCAAAATACGGGACGTCCCACACAATCCGGGACGGTTGGCAACCCTAATGCTTACACACACACGGGATGTGTACATACATTAACAATACATCGCTCTTTCATTACAGCAACATCTTAGCTCTGACCAACCACTTTGAGATCGAAGACCGGAACATAACGCAGGACAACTACGACCAGAGGTTTGGATATCTGAACAGCACATGGCCAGATGAGGTGGCCCAGTTGAACCTGAGGGTCTGTGACCTTCAAACATTCCTTGACCAGGTAGTGACAGACAGGTATCCATTCCATTAAAGTCATTAAACCGATGCTTACTTAGATACACTACAACCTTTTTGCACTTTTTTTCAAGTGCAAAAAGGTTGTTTTTGTGATCAGCCACATACGTATTTTGGAGTCTTCCTCAGCAAAGCAACTGGTAACATTAGTGGAGTTGGATGATTTTATCAGTACTTAGCCTAGTGGGAGAAAATTCCACTTGGCTTCTCCTGCTTGGCAGCTCTCACCCATTCACTTAGTTTCACTCCTTGTGAAATCGAGTCAGTGGAGTCACTACATTATGTGCCTGTTCTCCTCTCCCAGAGTGCGTCTGGTACTGGCCTGGCGTTCATTGTGTTCACTGAGGCGGTGATAGAGCTGCCGGGCTCTCAGGTCTGGGCTGTGATGTTCTTCGTCATGCTCTTTAGCCTGGGCCTCTCCACCATGTTCGGAAACTTGGAAGGCGTCCTCAACCCCCTCCTGGAACTAAACGTTGTCCCAAAGTGGGTGCCCAGGTGGCTTTTCACTGGTGGGTACCGGCCAGCTCAGGGTCATTTCCCTTTTTTTGTTTTTTTGATACATGTGTATAGTTTCCAAACAGATACATTGAACTCACTGAAAGCGTTCAAACCTATCTCCAATTAAAATGGAGCCATATCGGTTAGGAAGGATTCATTTTTAACAATTAGCCAGCCATTGCAGTAAAGCATTTGTTAATCCATTTATCAAAATCTGTCGACTTTTTTTTCAGCCATAGTTTGTTTGGCGTCATTCCTGTTGTCTCTGATCTTCACCCTGGGTTCTGGGAACTACTGGTTGGAGATCTTCAACAGCTATGTGGGCTCCGTTCCCTTCCTCATCATCGCCTTCTTCGAGATCATCGGGGTGGTGTTCGTGTACGGACTGAAGCGGTAACAGCTTTCACTCTTCGGTAGCATTTAGCTTCAATTCTTGAAAAGATTGAAAGAAATGACCACATCTCTTTCTTTCTTTTTTCTGTACAGCTTCAGCGAGGACATCCACACCATGACGGGCAGACGGCCCAACATCTTCTGGAGGGCCTGTTGGCTTGTCATTAGCCCCCTGATGCTGCTGGTGGTTTTTGTGGCGTACGTTGCCGTGCAGACAGACAAACACCCCAGCTATCCCGCGTGGGACCCCACCTATGTAAGGCGAACCCAAACACATTCAGTTCATATGCCTTGTTAAATACGCTGACGATCTCAACGAGTATCTGCTCGGCCCCTGGACAGGATTATGTGATGATGATGATGATGATGATGATGATGATGACGACGATGATGATGATGATGATGATGATGATGATGATGATGATGATGACGATGATGATGATGATGACTGGACGTTCGTGGTGCTCGTGGTGGCGTTTTCTCCCCCTCAGGTGAAGTTCCCCCAGACGAACATGACGCCGTATCCAGACTGGGTGTTTGGCGTCATCGTCCTCCTCTCGGTGTTGCCCGTGGCCCCCATCCCGCTGGTGGCGCTGTACCAGCTGATCTGCTGCGGGTTGAAAGGTCGGGGGAGAAGACCCTCCGCTCCCCGTTCCGGGCCGCGCGTCGCAGAGGAGGACCGCGTCTGTGACGGCACGCCGTAGTAGCCAACGGCGCCGATGAGGACGTCCTTGTAAAGACTTTCATGTGAAACCTCTTGAGCAGGGGAGTGCCGTGCTCTTTGGACATGTAGGATGGCGTTTACTGGAATATGCCCGACGTCAACCAGTCTCATGTCAAATGCGAAGCTAATGACAAACTTGAATCGAAAGCTTTTACTAATTAACTTTTGCCTGAGAAACTGTTTGTTTCCTGTCAACGGTCCCTGGATGAAACTACTGAAATGTGAAGAATGTCTGATGTCAGCTACAGTGGCATTGGTTTATATTCAACGAGTATTGATGATGAATTATATGAAATGTGCTGTAAATACTCTACTTTGCTTCGGAAATTGAAGCAAGATTAACTCATTATAAAGCCATGAGTTATTGCTATATAGTGTGGTTACTGTCCCCAGAATAAAGAAAACTAGACCTTTGCTTTCCTTGATTGCTGTATCATTCCATATAAAACAGTTTTATGACAGAGCCAAACTATCTGTATCATCATGTTTTTTAACTGGCAGGTGTGCTCAAGTGTCTTGGATCCAGGGGCAACACAGAGGCAGCATCTCCTGGTTAACCATTAATTGACAGCTTGTAGCATTACAAACACAGTCATGGCAATGAACCCTATTGTCCACTCATGCTGCCTTTTACCTGAAAGTCAGCTAAGTAGCACGTCGTTTGAATAAATCCCCTCCCCCTCCCCTTGCCTACAAGGGCTTGGGTATTTAAATCTGAGCACAACCCACTTGGAGAGAGAGAGAGAGAGAGAGAGAGAGAGAGAGAGAGAGAGAGAGAGAGAGAGAGAGAGAGAGAGAGAGAGAGAGAGAGAGAGATAGAGAGAGAGAGAGAGAGAGAGAGATGAGTGTGAAAGACAGACAGTGAATAAAGGAGGAGAGAGGGCAAAACCACATCACTCTATGCCTTTGGTCAACTGAAGAACTGGCGACTGGACTGTGAGTCCAAATCAAAACCAGGTCCGACGCCGGCCAAAAAATAAAACCCAACTGGACATCGGTGTTGAGAGTTCTTCATCATCACTGGTGTTGATTTTTTGATTTACTTGTGGTTTGAAGAGCTGTCATCGCAACATGGGGAAAACGGTGGACTCCAATGGGATGGAGGAGAGACCTAAATGGGACAACAAAGCTCAGTATCTCCTGACCTGCATTGGGTTTGCTGTGGGACTAGGGAATGTATGGCGTTTTCCATATCTGTGCCAAATCTATGGCGGCGGTAAGATGCTATTTTTGTTTTTTCTAAATCTAACCTCTATGAATACTTCATGCAACAGTGCATCTTTCATGTCCAAGTTAGAAAGGGTGATGTTTGATGCACACTATTCATTCATGTTGTCTGGATGTTTTGTGAAGAGCACAACCAGGATAAGGATCTCAGTTTACAAAAGAAAAATATTTGCGATCACAGTAATAAACACCTGCCACCAGCCCATGGCAGGTAGATTTGACCATTTGAAAGGTTAAAAAAAAAATTCAGGTTACATATTCAACAATTGCTGGGCTGTTAGATTTTTCCAATCTGGCAGGGAAAAAAACAACGGCTAAACAGCTTGTTAACCTGTTGGTTGCTGTCACAGACCTGATGGAAAAAGAGGATGAAGGCTCCTATGTGTGTGTGTGTGTGTGTGTGTGTGTGTGTGTGTGTGCGTGTGTGTGTGTGTGTGTGTGTGTGTGTGTGTGTGTGTGTGCGTGCGTGCGTGCATGCGTGCGTGCGTGCGTGCGTGCGTGCATGCGTGTGTGTGTGTGTGTGTGATTTGATTGTCTGTAAACACGTTTGAGGATATTTGTTTTATTGTGGAAAAAAAATTGTATTCCTTGAGTTGTTCAGTAATAAACCCTATTGGATGACTTGAATTGTGTACAGTTTGTTTGTGTCTGACAAAGAGCCAGACAGCGAGGACAAAGTCCCCTATTGTTTCTACATTCCTGCCTGATGTCTCAAGAATTCGCTGTCTCCCCCCACCAAGGTGCATTCCTCATCCCCTACCTGATAGCCTTGGTATTTGAGGGTATTCCACTGCTCTACCTGGAGCTGGCCATCGGACAGCGGCTGCGTACCGGCAGTATCGGCGTCTGGAACTCCATCTCCCCTTTCCTGGGGGGAGTCGGTAAGGGCGTCTTAAGATACTTCATATGGACTACGTCTCTTACCTGATAACATTTACATTGACACACATACATACTCAGATCTCAGGAACAACTACACGTTACATACAACTGGTCAGACTTCCAGGTGAAAAACAGCAGTACGGTCACAGAATGCTGGCGGATTAAACAATAGAGTTGACAACCAATCACAATTAAAGACAAAAGTGCAAAAGTTACGGTTCTGCTCACTGCTATTCCTGTCGTGCAGGCATAGCCAGCATGACAGTGTCCTTCTTGGTGGGCCTCTTCTACAACACCATCCTGGCCTGGGTGCTCTGGTACTTCTTCCACTCTTTCCAGGAACCCCTGCCCTGGAGTCAGTGCCCGCTTGTTGACAACGCTACAGGTAACAGGGAACAGGAAGTGCATCCGGATGTCGGGGCATGGCTAAGGGGGGGGTCTGGGTTAGGTTTCCAGGTTTGCCAGGGCACTATTGCTAATAGGTAGTACTGTTTGTGGACATCATGTTATCCATTACATAATAGTGCTCTGCTCTTCACAGCCTACAAACAGGAGTGTGTGGACAGCACGCCGGTGAACTACTTCTGGTACCGCCAGACCCTGAACATCAGCCCGGACATCGAGACCAGCGGCTCGCTGCAGTGGTGGATGGTCATCTGCCTGGCCACCGCCTGGTGTGTGGTCTACATCTGCTTCATCAGGGGCATTGAGACCATCGGAAAGGTGGGTGCACCGGGTCGATTTTGGCAGGGTGAATGGGAGGAGGGAACGGGAGTTTGGTTTTAAGTACCATTGTTTCAATTATTTCCACACTTGGGCAATTTAAGTAGCTTGTCTGTTTTCTTCTTCAAGGCAGTATATGTGACAGCCACCTTCCCTTACCTGGTGCTGACTATATTCCTGATACAAGGCTTCACTCTGCCTGGAGCCACTGACGGCCTGATCTACCTCTTCACTCCTGATGTAAGTCAACGCAACGTTCGGGGGATCTGCTTTCTCAGTCAGGAGTATGTTTCTTAAACGAGATGTTTTGATGCGTTGTTTTGTTCTTCCTAAACCTCTCCCTCCAGTGGAACGTGCTGAAGAACCCCCGGGTGTGGCTGGACGCCGCCACGCAAATCTTCTTCTCTCTCTCATTAGCTTTCGGAGGTCTCATCGCCTTCTCCAGCTACAACCCTCAGAAGTTGGTGCACTGTTCATAATGCCAACCATGCTAATGTTAAGCTTTCTAATGTTAACCTTCCTAATGCTAACACTAATGGATGATATTGATGAAGCAACCAGAAGCAGAACCAACACAATGCAAAAGTGCTATGAAATCCTGCATAGGTCTCAATAAAGCAAAATGAGAGGACTAGTCAGTACATTACAAGATGATGATGAGTTAATGATCAGTGTGCTTTCCATCAGGAATAACTGTGAGCGAGATGCTGTTCTGGTGGGTGTGATCAACAGTCTTACATCTATCTATGCATCCATCCCCATCTTCTCCATTCTGGGCTTCAAGGCCACAAATAACTACAACGCCTGTCGCATGAGGTAATTCAAGTTTTTAATCTTTCAGTTTTCTTTTCGTTGCCTGTAGATATCAGATCTCCTCAGAACAAATACACGCATTTATGTATCATCTGCAGCAACATCTTATCTCTGACCAACCACTTTGAAATTGGAGACCAGAATATAACCCTGGACAACTACGACCAGATGTTAACATATCTGAACGGCACACAGCCAGAAGAGTTTGCAAAGTGTAACCTGAGGACCTGCAACCTCCAAACTTTCCTTGACCAGGTACTGCCTGACCATTCAATAGATAATAAGGCAGAAAATGTCCGGTGAAGATTATATACTCATATATCTGTTTGATTTCCATCCTCCTCTCCCAGAGTGCGTCTGGCACTGGCCTGGCGTTCATTGTGTTCACCGAGGCGGTGATAGAGATGCCGGGCTCTCAGGTCTGGGCCGTGCTCTTCTTCATCATGCTGTTTAGCCTGGGCCTGTCCTCCATGTTTGGAAACATAGAGGGCATTCTCACACCCCTCCGTGACCTCCACCTGGTGCCAAAGTGGATCCCTCATGAGCTCGTCACAGGTGTGCAGAGTGCACACATTGGTGTTCTTCAACAGAATTTGAAAGAATAACCCCAGACATATTGGTAGTCATGTGGTCACTCCGAGAGTCTCTGCCCGATAGGAACCGTAGGAACCGTAGGAACCGATAGGAACCGTAGGAACCGATAGGAACCGTAAAGCTGATTTGTTCTACCTTCCACCATCACCCTCGCCACAACCTTAACCCCTAAACTTAACCTTAACCCTAACCATAACCCCTTAACCTTACCATCACCAAACACCCATACCTAGCCATAACCTTAATCATTACCCCAACCTTTACCCAAAAACCTAACACTAACTTTAACACCTAAACCTTACTATAACCCCAACCATAACAACTAAACCTAACCATAACGCTAATGTTCAACCCTAAACCTTACCAAAACCCGTACAATAACTAGGTTGATTAGCAAACGCAAAACCCAATCAGCTTGACTATGTCAAACTCCACCCATTTGGCTCTGCAGTCTGCACCACCTGATCTGAGTTTGTCTTGCTTTCCCACAGCTTTCCCAGGATGTAAAGTTTGCATGGGTTCTCACCTCTGGTGATTGGTCAAGAATTACAGAAGCTCATGGGTAGTGTAGAATACATTACTGGATAACGAGTGGAATTTCCCATGCAAAATACATATTGCCAGCCATTAAGGTGAAACATTTACGTATTTGTATTATTTTACTGTAAGTTACATTTACTGAGTAACTGTAAATGACTGGACAGAAATGTGGGTTGGAGAAGGACTGACATGTAGTATAGGGCCGCACTTTGGAATTGAATCCCGGCTGCTTTGCGGCACCTGGCCTACAAGGGAGGTGAACTAGCACGTGGAGCGCCCATGCCACTCTGAATTATGCCCTTTCTTCTCTCAACTCTCAAAGCCGGTGTGTGCCTGATATCCTTCCTGGTTGCCCTGGTGTTCACCCTGGCCTCCGGGAACTACTGGCTGGAGATCTTCAACAACTACGTGGGCTCTGTTCCACTTCTCATCATCGCCTTCTTCGAGTTGATCGGAGTCATCTACTTTCGTGGGATGCAAAAGTAACCATTTCCCTTCATTGTTTTAGTGCCATATTGGTGGTTGATTTAAGGTCATCTTTGTGGCATTCATATATCCCAATAACGTAGATTATGCCCGATGTTAGATACTTTATATGAAAATAAGTGATTTGATCTTCTGTGTCTACTGGCAGCTTTAGTGATGACATCCTGTTCATGACTGGGAAAAGACCCAACATCTTCTGGAGGGCTTGTTGGAGGTTCATCAGTCCATTGTACCTGTTTGTGGTGCTGGTGGCCTATGTGGTTGTTCAGACTCAGCAGCACCCACAATATCCTGCATGGAACCCTGACTACGTAAGTCATCATATGAAAATGAAAATGTTGCTTGAAATTGGTTTGATGATTATCTGTTTATAACTATTTTGTTATAGTGCACACTGTTTTTACAATTACATTTTCATTGTTATATCATTAGAATTTCATGTCCAAGAATATAAAAAACATAAACATAATAAACATTAAAAAAAACATAAAATGCATTCTATTGAATTAAACTCATTCATTTGGAATACACCTGTTTTTATTAAATGAGGGAGAACAGGACCCCAAACCAGAAAAACCCATGACATATGTATGTCACAGAGAGATGTATTTAATACACACTTATCCAAACATCCAGAAAATGTTTAAAAAAAAAAAAAAGCCTGTTAATATATCTCTTAAGGTCAGCTAATAGTCTTGGACAGACTCTATGATTGTAGTAAACTCAAGTGAACTAAATTACAGATTTCAGTTGTCCATCACAGAAAAATATTGCCTTTGTTTTTTTCCCCCAGGTCTCTTTCCCAGAGACCGAAGCAAAGGATTACCCAGACTGGGTGTTTGCCATTATAGTCCTCCTCTCTGTGTTGCCTGTGATCTCCATCCCCCTGGTCGCCATTTACAGACTAATTCGCTGTGGACTCGACAGACAGTCCTCCAATCGCAGTGATGGCAATCCCTACGTCAACGGCGGTTATGAGATTGAAACATAAAATCAGTAGCAGAGAAAGGTACTCTCTATTCCTTTGTATATCTTGCCATGTGAAGGAATTGACAATGAAGCTCTTGACTTTGAATTATGGGAACCTCCACCCATTTTCTTAGAATTACTCTTTTGATCCCATGAGGGAAATTTGGTCTCTGCATTTAACCCAATCGTGAATTAGTGAAACACAGTAATGGTGAAGCACACAGTGAGGTGGAGCACACACTTAAACCCGATGCAGTGCTGCCTGCAACAGCGGCGCAGTGAGGGGTTAGGTACTGGTCGGGGTTCGAACCGGCAACCCTCCGGTTACGACGCCTTGACTTTAGTGTTGCTTCTGTTGACTGATTGAACATCTGATCATAGTGGTTGTAAACAAATTGAGTTTATTACTAGTGTGTGGACTCCACCAACAGATGTCGAAATCCAATAAGAACAATGTTTAAAAAAAAATACACCTCTAAAGTTTAAACATATTCTAAACAGAATTAGTTAATTTCATATTGTGTTTGTTTGTAGATGTAGTGATTTGTAGGCTATGAGAAGGAACATGTTTGGTTTTATCTGTGATTAGTATTCATTGTAACTATTATTATTCCTAAAGTTTGAACATGCTAAGTAAAGTCAAGTTAAATTATTGCATCGTCTTCGGACAAAATCCCTCTGACAAATGCAGTGCAGACACAGTTTCAATGGCAATAGCAAACTCAAAGCCTGAGCCAGATTTGCTGTTCTACAACTGTTTTCAGATTTATTTTGGTTCACTGGAAATCCAACAGTTCAGCAACCAGACGGAGCAAACCTGCAAGAAATCACTGTGCCCCCCGACAACATCTACACATAAAAAGTTTATAAATATATGACAAAGCAGATCAATGGAAAAAAGCATCTAAATAGGAACAAAGACTGGTGTAGTCTGGGGAGTGGAGGTCATGGAAGAGGGATTTCCAAGGAACAACAACACCCCGTTTGGTACTTTTGTTGCTATGCAACAATATTTACCTAAATTAAGATATAGCTTTTGACAAACAGAAGATATGCCAACTTGAGGAGTGAAATCAGATGACTCAGAGTGCAAGGGTGGCGCAGAAACCTTGAAGATTCTTGTTTCCTGAACTTTATAATGATCCCATTTCCTGTTCTGTGGATGCTCAATAAAGGAGGCATATTGGGTGGATACTGTGCATCTGCAGACACTTCAAAGTTGAGGACATCTTAATCATTGATAGGTCAGATTCCAGCCTTGGTTAGCTTGAAGCTGCAGGAATTAAGAAATTCATTATGCGGTCCAAAAAGTTCATAATTATAGAATGTCCTGTGTTATTATTATTTCAATGCAAATGCAATTATAATCATGTACATGTAATTAATTCATCTGCTTTGCCAGGGATGGACCAAGGGAGGAAACAGAAAGGAAACATACAATTCCATTCCATTAAATATTCATGTTTTGGAAATTTAAACGTTGATTTTCCATGTGAATAACACTCTATTGAATTGAAAATTAATTGAGAGCCTGTAGAATGACAGGAAAAAAATGGGATACAGGGTCACTGGAGGTTTATAAAATCAATCTTTGCCTTTGTTGCAGAGTGAGTGGGAGTCTATTCACGTAAGCAGCCATGTTCCTGATCATGAACAGGAAGCACTTGGCATCCGTTTGTCCAAAGGGCAAACTGTGGGCGTACACAGAACCTATCAGACAACACGCGAAACCTGGGGGCGGCATTTCACTGCCAAAAATGACTTTGTGCACGCGCACAACTAACATCCGTGCACCCAAATCATTAATACCAGCACTTTTACTAAACTGCAATATCATTGCTCACACGAGCAATCATGTGGCCTGTGAAGAAAAAAAACAACGATTAATTGAACGCACAAATGAAGTAAAAGCCGCACACACATCGCAACCCCGTGCAAAGTGTTTTCCTGCTCGCCAGGGGTGAAAGTAGTTTTTATTTCTTGCCGGCTACTATCATATTGACCCACCGAAAAATGCACTTATTTTTAATTATAGTCTACTTATCAAGCATTCACTAGGACTTCTTATCACTTCTTATCACTATATCACTCTTTCAACCCCCTGTATCAGGTTTTGATTACAAATAAATTGCAAACACGTCATTTCAACAACACAATCATTTTAATAACTTTTGAAAGACAGTTGAAAACATCTTGACTTTTCATTTTGGACAATGGACACAGAACAGAGGAACAGAACAGAAAAGTAAAAGTTTAGGTAAAACACTTAAAATAAATTCCAAAGAGGCTTGAAGTAGGCCTAGCTGTTCACATCTGTTGGACGGCGCCCACGCGCGCCATCTCGCTCGTCGTCTGTCGCGTGAAACACTGCACGGCAGGTTCAGACACAATTCAGACGCAGTTCAGAACGAGTTATATGCAATGTATTGTGGGGAAAACGTGTTGCTTCTGGTAATATGAAGTCAGCAGGTGTGTTGTCATACTGAAAGTGCAATTTCTTTCAAAGACAGTATATTTTTCTTTCCGGTACGGCGTACCCCCTCCAAATCTAGGCCATTATATCCCGAAACATGATGCCATTATATCCCGAAACATGATTGGCTGCTATGACGTATCACATTTAGACGTTGATTTGTGGATCCCAAAGATATAGCCACGGATAGTCCTCATGTAGGGAGCTTTTACTTTACTTTTACCGTTTTAAATAAATATCATCATCTTCATTTGATGATCGCTGTCTCATCATTACACTAAATAACCATGTCACACTAGCTGATGTTCTACATACTCAAGCCAATCTTCAAGGCTGGCTAGGATCCACTGGGCCTGATGGTCCTGCTGTTATTCATGACACACAGTGGAGTATGTTTTGTTACCACTGCAGGTGGTAACACTGAGGTTTAACACCTTCATTTAGTTCATCATCAAAGTTTCTAAGTTAAATTTTAGATACATGGTCATAGGAAAAGTGGTTAGACAATGAAGTTGGATACATAATTAATCGAGGTCCAGCATATAGATGACATATAGATGAGCAAGGAAACCCAATCCATGCGTGAAGCAACACCAGCTTGCAGTAGATGCAGTAGACCACCGAGTTACTCTGCAGGAGGCGACAGACATTGTTAAGCTCTGTGAAGGTGACCCGAACATTTTCTGAAAATAACATGCCCAGATGAAATAGAGTACATCTCCACAACCGAAGGGGCTATAACATGGAATGTTGGTACCAAAAGAAAGAGAACACCTGTGAGATTGTTGTGCCAGTGAAATAATCAATGTGGACGTATCTTCATTAGAACAAGTAAAGCGAAAACACAGCAACAGCATAAGTGGAAGAATTCCTTTCCGCCTGAAATAGACAAAAACAGGTAGATATCTTGAGAACCTATTGTGCAATTTTGACATTTGACCCCTCTATTGAAAGGTCAGGGCATATGGACTTGAATTGACAATTGCACTACAACCACTGGATGTTGCTGAATGTGGACCCATGTGTGATGACAAAAAACACAATATTTTATATATATATAGAATCATCTTCTACAGTGAAGGCATACAGCTGACATGTATTCATTGGCTATCCCTACAAATCCAGCAAGGCTTTGATTGGTCAATACACAATACACACCTTGGCCTGGACTACATCAACAGACAATGAGCTAATTAAAGTCATCCATTAAATAACTAAGCTAATTGAATCTCGTTGCAGGGTTAATTGTAAATATGTGGTTGAAGGTCGGATTCACTAGAAAACATTAAAAGGAGAAGGAATGTGGTAAAGGATTAGCACACAAATTGAAGGCAGTGTGGCATGTGGCATAACTTGAAAAGGTTTGTGCTTGAAGCAGGTCAAGGGTTAGCAGAAGGAAATAATCTACCAGCCTCATCAGACACCTGCTGGACACAGAGAGAAGTCACACCTGCACATTGGCTGGTGAAGACTCTACTGCACATTACTGGTGAAGATGTCTGAACATGACAGTGACCTCACACCCTGCTTATCCTCCTACAAATATGTTTACTGAAATAAAAACAGCCATTACATTACCTTGAACCCTGAAACACTTCACTGGTTATCTGTAACTTCAATCATAGATTTAACCTAATATGGATTACTTTCAAGCATGAAGGATAGAACTGATCACATTTGCAAGGTAGTTCAGAGGCCAAAGTAATAAAATATAGTTTCAGTTTCAATATGTATGCAGTGCAATGTCTTTGTCATCAGAGCTCCTAAAGATTGGATCTTTAAATAAAGTGGAAAGATCAACCAGTTAGGTCTACAACTGTTTAAGTTAAATGTATTGAATTCATATTTCCAATTATCTATTCCTTCTCATTCACATTTAACATATATTCAAACTTCTTCTTATGTAGTCCGTGTTTGTAGTCCGTGTTAGGCAGTCTAGAGCAGTGGCAACCTTTGACTTAAGATGTAGGCCTACCACTAAATTCTCATCCCAGCATGTTTATTATTTATTATTTCACAACACTGTTTTCCTATGATCTTTTACCCATTTCTCCCATCTCCCGTTATTTTCCCATGTAGTACAAATGGCGGTCCATACACAACATTTGTTACATTAATGACATGCATGATAGTTTACCTGGTTTCACCTGGCAGTTGTGGTAAATGTTTATCGGCGCACACAAAACTATGAGCAGACGAAAGACTTGAAGCGCGCTGTGTCGGATTGTTCAATGGCCACTGCCTTCGTGCCTTTCGCTGTTCTCAGTATACGACGCTTTCTGTAGAGGTTCCACATGCTGGTTTTGATTTTTGATTGATTTTTGATTAAGGAAACGACGAAAGAAGCATTGTACTGAATTACTGACCAGTAGAGGTATATCTTGAACTCCAAATATTCTTCATATGCCGATATAGCCCAATACGAAATACGTGCTCTGTGTTGTCCAGTCCTGGGTCAGTCAGACAATCCATTCATCAGTCCTACAGTCATTTATGTTTAGTTGTTTTCTAAGCCTCGCCTGCTCTCCTGTGGTACACTCCTTGAACTGCATGAGTCGTTCAGTCCATCTGATTGGCCACAGGACGCCCCCTGTAGAACTCGCGCGAATGTTCCTCACGAAAGTAGCGAGTTAGCTTGGGGGCACAACTTTCATAACTTTCATAACTTTCATCAGTTGACTTATCTGCTGATGGTAGATACAATACAAGCCGTTTCAACATTTAATCGGTAGCGGTAATAGCAATTGTAGATATCAACAATTGCTGAATTGACTAATTCCAAGCCAACATATCCATTAATTTCTCACTCGTCAAAAATAAGTCTTGATATTAACAATACATGTTTTACTAGTTTAAATGTTACTTGTAGATATCTACATTTTTTATTACATTATCATACATGGAATTGTAGATCTAATTGAATTTAATTCTAAATTCTATTTTGTCTATATTACATCATATGTCGGCTTGGAATTGTAGCTAATAACAATGTAATTACAGATGTCTAGAATTGCAATTGTAACTAGTGAAAATAATATTTGTACTATTAACAATTATATTTGAGATATGTGAAAATGTGTTTGTCAAAATTGTTTTACATTTTCACACAGTAAGTCCTCTCATTTTGGCGCGTTAACCCATAGGCTATCACAGCCAACTGCTTGTTAAATTCTTGTCGAAAAGGGTGTTCGAAAATGACAGCATAAAGCTAGCAATTTATCTTTCATTGCCAAAGCTGCTGGTAGACACATCAGGATGTGACCCATTTTCCACATCTGGAATACATAAAACCCGTTTATGTGCACTATTTTGCCTATATTGTAAAATAGATGTCCAGCTACATTTTAACAAACTGCTGTCTGATAGACATCATGTTGGGATGAGACATGGGCATCGTTGTTTCTTTACCTGAACATGCTGACCAGGTGAGTCCAGAACAGCAATTCTTGTAAAGGTGTGTACGTTATATTTAAAGACAAGCAACATGCCTATGTCATTGTCAAACAATGCTCATTGCGTTTATAACATTGCTTTGGAGTTTGCATAGCCTATATACTTTTCCGTTGTTGCAAGCAAGCTACATGCTGTTAGCAGTCAGCGTTAAGTTACGTTTTGAGTGCAAAATTAAGATGCAATTCCTTCCTAGAAAACAAGTCTTTGTTAATGTAACCATAATAATAATAATAAATTTTATTTCTAGTGCACTTTTTATCAGCAGATCTCAAAGTGCTACAATGTTAAAAGAGGTTAAAACAAGGTAATGAACATTAGAAATACACTCAGTAACAATAATACAAGGTTAAAATCAGTTCTTGGCTAGCAGCCATAGGCCTTTCTAAATAAAAAAGTTTTTAGGCCTGTTTTAAAAGAGTCTAGTCTCTGAGTGGCCCTTAGCTGGGTGGGGAGGCTGTTCCATAGCCGTGGTGCAGCCGAGCAGAAGGCTCGATCCCCCATGGTAGAGAGCTTGGTAGTGGGGACTTTGAGGAGCAGGGTGTTTGTAGATCTGAGGGTGCGGGTGGTGGATTGGAGGGTGATGAGTTCTTTAAGATATGTAGGAGAATGTCCGTGGATGCATTTATGGGTGAGTAGCAGAATTTTGTAATTGATCCGGGATGAAACAGGGAGCCAGTGCAGTGATTGAAGAATGGGAGTGATGTGCTCGTGTTTACGGGCTCTCATCAGGACCCTGGCAGCGCTGTTCTGGATGTATTGTAGCTTCTGGATGGTTTTGCCAGGAACCCCGATGAATAGCCCGTTGCAGTAGTCCAGTCTTGATGAGATGAAGGCATGGACCAGTTGTTCTGCTGCTGGGAGGGATAGAGTGGGACGGAGTCTTGAAATATTGCGGAGATGGTAAAAAGAAGTTTTGCACAGGTGTTTTATGTGGTCGTTGAAGGTCAGGTGGGGGTCAAACCGAACTCCCAGGTTTGTTGCTGAGGCGGAGAGGGGAATGATCTGTCCGTCGAAGGTAAGTTGGGATATAGGTGAGGAGTGAACCTGATGAGGGGTACCAATGAGGAGTGCTTCCGTTTTATTGGTCTTAGTTATCAAATAATTTCAGTTGTACAACATTTTATCATTTTAGTTCATTCAGCATGATTGAATTAAATATTTAAATCATGATTGAGATGTCCATTGCATGCAGTAGCTCATGAAGAGAATACAATATATTTCAATAAATCAAATATTCTTTTCATTATCCTTTTAAGAATTAAACCAAAAACTTAATCAATTCAAACCATAAATCAAAAGTAAAATCAAATAATCAAAACCAAACTCAATGATAATTCACATCCAGTGAATAACTCCAGGCCTCACTAGCCTCTAGAGTTTGGTAGCTTTTCAAGCACATGTCCAACATTTCAAACACATGGTTCAAAGTGACCAATCAACCAACCATATGACATTGAGCCATGAAAACAAACTCACCGAAGAGTACGAGTTTAGAATGCACAGGAGTAGCAGGATCATTCAGAAGACAGGAGTAACAAACAGAACAGCAAACAAATAGCATAGCACATGCTGCTTTCAACTGAACTGAGGGAGTGGAGTGGCAGGAAGTGACATCACCATAGGAAATGGGGCTTTTATCCTGATCACCTGATTGAGAGCTTGGTTGCCTTGGTAACCTGGGCTACATTAAGGGACATCATTGTTAAACTATTGTTCACCATTCTGGGCTTCATAAACTATTGTTTGGATGTCTTTTATTTTTTAATCAATTAGCATACATGTGTTCTGTTGGTTGTTCTGTTGTTTAATTCAAAAAACTCTTTCCTGCTGACAGGACGTCAAAATGTGACATGAAATTAAAAGGAATCGGTTGTTAAGACAAACAAAAAATCAGCACATCACAAAACACAGCTTGACTGAGGGACATAATTGGCACATATAATAATAATACTAATAATACTAATACTAATAATAATAATAATAATAATAATAATAATACATAATTGGCACATATTAACTTCTTCTCAAATAAAGACAATGCCGTCTGTCACATTGTGATGTTGCCATGTTATGATAATGGACAAAATAGACAACATATCCTGCCAACATATGAATATGTGTTCAGCCAACTCCAGAGATGGAATAAAAGTAGCCAGCAAAGACAGCAGTGGTAGTAGAGTAGTCGACTATTTAGCTGGCAGCACCCTGCTCATGCCACTTTTTACATGAAGTCAAACCAATAACAAACACTCATCGGACCTATATGAAATAAAAGTCCCCCCTCCCCCAGCATACATGGACTTGTGTATTTAAATCCGAATACATCTGAGCACAACCCACTTGGAGAGAGCGGAAAGGGTGAGATAGTAGTAGGGAGAGAAAGTGAGCCAACAGGGGAGAGAAGAAAAATCATTGAACCTACTTTGCCTTTGGTTGACAGAAGATCCTCTTCTGGACTGAAAATCTAGACGGACTCCCCAAAAATAAACCCCCAGAGTTGTGCTGGATATCCGCATTGAGAGATCTCTGTCACTGGATTTGGGACGTCACCTCGTTAAGAGTTGTCACCACAACATGGGTAAAACGGTGGACTCCAATGGTATGGAAGAGAGACCTAAATGGGACAACAAAGTCCAGTATCTCCTGACTTGCTGTGGGAATGGGGAATGTCTGGCGTTTTCCATATCTGTGCCATGTCTATGGTGGTGGTAAGGTGCTACTTTGTTGTATTTTACTTATGTGCAAAACTGCAATTCATGCAGAAGTGCATCTTTCTTCTCTAACTCGGTGTGGGTGATGGTTGATAAATTCTCAAAATTAATAATTAGTAGCTCCGCAAATAAGATTTTGTGAAACTATGCCAAATTGGGGGAATAATAAGTAAAGCACAGCAATTCAGATGAAAAACAGTGTCTGTGATGTCTGCAACATTGTGAGGGAATTTAAACAAAAAATATATATATCAGTGGGAATTCTCATCCAGTTGAACCTATGCAGATATATTGTGAAATCTATTAAGAAGTGAAATAACGTGAAATAATGTAAGACGTTGCCTAGGCTAAAATAAAAAATGGAGGCATTAGTCATTAACCACACAACAAAATGCAACAGTATGCAAAACACATACTGTAATAGAATTGCACTTTATTCGTAACTGCAACTGTTAACTATAGTTGCAAATGATTAATAAATACAAACAAAAACAAATGTAATTCAAACATTTCTTAAAACATTGCTTTCAACTGCAATTGGAACTAGCAGAACAGTATTCTAGCTTGATGCCAAAAAGGGCTTTCTGCCAGCCAGGATTTTCTGCCAGGAAGGGCTCTCTGCCTAAACGCTAACCAAGTCGTTGTGTTCCCTAATGTTAGTAGTTGCTTTGCCGACTTTGTATACTCAACCAAGTACACCAAGTATACCAATTATACTCAACTAAAATATAAAGCAAAACTTTATTTTTTTTGTCAGTGTAAATCAGTGTAAGAATGCAATTCTCCTTGCCAAGATACTGTGTCCACCTAACAGGTGTGGCATATCTAGATTCTGATTAATAAACTGCATAATTATTATACAGGTTTATTGTTCACAATAAAGATCACCCAGAAATGTGCAGTTTTATCATAAAACAATGCCACAGATATCGTAAGTTTTGAGGGACATCTCTGACATCTCAAGAATTCCATTGTCGCCCCCCCCCCCCCCCCCCCCCCCCACCAAGGTGTATTCCTCATCCCCAACCTGATAACTTTAGTATTTGAGGGTCTTCCACTGCTCTACCTGGAGCTGGCCATCGGACAGCGGCTCCGTACCGGCAGTATCGGCGTCTGGAACTCTATCTCCCCTTTCCTGGGGGGAGTCGGTAGGGCGTCTTAAGATTTAAGGACTTGGTTGGAGTAGCTTCAAAAACGTGGTGCTGCGTGAGTTCTTCCAACATCTGGAATGAGTGCAGCAACAACCACAAGTAACATGCCACTGGTAAGACTTACAAAGAGCAGTAGAGTTTCAGAATGATGGGAGATTAAACAATAGAGAGGACAATCGATCCCAATTAAAGAGGACTGAATGACTTTCATAAATCACAGTTCTGCTCACTGCTACCCATGCCTGCTGACAGGCATAGCCAGCATATTGGCATCATTCCTGGGGGGCTTGTTCTACAACACCCTCCTGGCCTGGGTGCTCTGGTACTTCTTCCACTCTTTCCAGGAACCCCTGCCCTGGAGTCAGTGCCCGCTTGTTGACAACGCTACAGGTAACAGGAAGTGCATCCTGGTATGTCGGGTCATGGCTCGAGGTCTCAGTTAGGTTTTCAAGGTTTGTCAGGGCACTAATGCTAATAGTTGTACTAATGGTGGACATGTTAAGTATCACAATAGCTATCTGTTAACAAATAAGCATTGACAACATTTTGAAGCAAATACCCTTTCTCACAAATATGAACTGACGTTCTTCATGTGCTGTTCTTCGTCATGCTCTTTAGCCTCGGTCTGTCCTCCATGTTCGGAACCATAGAGGGCATTCTCACACCCAATGGTGCAGATAAACTCCATTCAAGTTTATACGCCTCGGTTAATTTAAATAGTTGAGTCTAGCTAAATGAAAAAAAAGGAATATAGGCATAATTGGTGTCTCTAAATTGACCATAGTGAGTGTGAATGTGAGTGTGAATGGTTGTTTGTCTATATATGTTAGCCCTGTGATAGGCTGGCGACCTGTCCAGGGTGTACCCCGCCTCTCGCCCGTTGCAGCTGGGATTGGCTCCAGCCCCCCCGCGACCCTCGTAGAGGATAAGCGGTCACGATAGTGGATGGATGGATGGAATATAGGCAACCAGCCACAAAATTTAAGCTAAAGGATGATGTCACATTGAAAATGGTTTTCACCCTCACCCTCCTGTCTACTCATATTTATCAACATGAATCCCAATTAGTATGTTATAGTATGCCATCCTTTACTTCCGTGAAGGAAGTATACCCTATGCTAAAAGAGATAAAAAGAGAAGATAAGGTCACTTCACTCAGTGAGGAACCTTCTTAAACAAAAATGGCCATTCAACTGGAGCCAGGGGTTAAAACACAGAAAGGCCTTGACCCTGCGCCCTGGTACTCAAATGGAGTTGCAGAACCATCATTTGTGTTTCTTTAATCTATGAAATTCTGCCTTTGTCAAGCCATTCAAACTTTCTTGAAACATGCCTTTTTGTTGTTGTATATTCAGCCTTTATGGGCTGAAGCGAAACAGGAAAGTGGGTTGAAGAAAGGGAAAGACATGTCGCAGACATTGAATCCGGGGCACTTTTTGGGGCTACTTGTTACATGGGTAGTGAACTAGGAAGTGGAGCCCCTGTGCCACACTGAATTTACACCCTTTCTTCTCTCAACTCTCAAAGCCGGTGTGTGCCTGATATCCTTCCTGGGCTCCGGGAACTACTGGCTGGAGATCTTCAACAACTACGTAGGCTCTGTTCCACTTCTCATCATCGCCTTCTTCCCTTCCATGGGATGCAAAAGTAACCATTTCCCTCTTGTGTTCGCCGTGATCATGGTTGTTTTAGCGCCATTTTTGTGGACGATTCAGTCATTGTTCTGCTGTGTGTATGTGTGCATCCACGCTATTTTATATCAATAACTATAATCATTAAGTATCCCTGTGTTTATTGGCAGCTTTAGTGATGACATCCTGTTCATGACTGGGAAAAGACCCAACATCTTCTGGAGGGCTTGTTGGAGGTTCATCAGTCCATTGTACCTGCTTGTGGTGCTGGTGGCCTATGTGGTTGTTCAGACTCAGCAGCACCCACAATATCCTGCATGGAACCCTGACTACGTAAGTGAACTGTGACAGAAATGTAAAAGGTTGCTTGGAATTCAGTTGATGATTTTGTGGTTGTAACTCCAAGGTTGATTGCACTTTGCTCTTGTAAAAGTTGTTATTAAACTGTTATTGACATTTGATGGAAAACATAAAACACATAAAACACACACAGTATCTCAGTGGGTAGAGCGGGTGGACAGAGCGGGTCGTCGTTGGGTTGGCGGTTCAATCCCCTTGATCCCCCTCCTCCAACTGTCCACATGTCAAACCCCCACACATGTACTGATTGTAGGTTTGGACAAAAGCGTCTGCTAAATGCCCCTTTATGTCTGATCTGAAAACAAAGGATTTTATTTTATGAATCACAGGTTACGGATTTCTGGTGTCCATCACTTTAAATATTGCCTTTCTTATGTCTTTTACCCAGGTCCTTTTCCCTGAGACTGAAGCAACGGATTACTGGGTGTTTGCCATTATAGTCCTCCTCTCTGTGTTGCCCGTGATCTCCATCCCCCTGGTCGCCATTTACAGACTAATGGACCGCTGTGGACTCAAGTTCTCCAAGCACAGTTTACCCAATCCCTACATCAACAGCAGTTATGAAATGAGAGTATGTGGCCGATTCGCATTGCTTCTGTTGATGTGTGGACTGACAATTTATGGCTGTTGTAGTTATGTTACAACTGTGACCTGCCTATTTTTGCATTTGAATCGGGGATGCATCGGGCTGACACTAAACACTGGTCCAAAGAAAATTTTAATTTTCTTGGTTCTTAAAATTTTGCTTTTTCACCCGCGTTTCTCCAACTTGCGCTTTCTTTGCAAGATTTTTTATTTATGTACCATTCAAGAGCTGGAAGAAGGTTTCGAAATAGAAACATTTGAATGGTTGAATAAATGCCATTTTCATGTCTTAAAAAAGACGACATTGTGTGCACGCGAAATTCCAATGCCAAAGCAAACTCAAAGCCCGAGCCAAATGTGCTTTTTTCAGCAATTTTAAAGGGTAAAGGGGGCATTTAGCAGACGTTTTTGTCCAAAGCGACTTACAATCAGTACATTTGTGGAGTTTGTGGACACGTGGACAGTTGGAGGAGGGGGATCAAGGGGATCTAACTGCCGACCCTACGGTTAGTGGACAACCCGCTCTGTCCAGCCACTCTGTCCAGCCGCTCTGTCCAATGAACTACTGCCACTCCCCTCAATTTTCAGATTTACTTTAGTCCATATTTAATCCGGTAAACAAAACCCACTGGAGCAAACCTAGAAGACCCCCGCAACCCCCAATCAACAACATCTACACGTGAAAAGTGAATCAATAAAGGACTAAGCAGATCAAGGGAAGTAAGCGTGGATCTAAATGGGACCAAAGGCTGGTGTAGTCTGGGGAGGGTGGCTGCAGCAGGGATTGTCTAGGTGTGAATGGCCAGGAACTCTGGAGGGACGCTGGGCTTGGTGGCCTGTCTGACCCTGGCCAGCCGGATGTCCCCCAGAAGCCTCTCCAGACTCCGCTTCCCTGTGAACCAGAGGCACAGGCTGAGGAGGACAGACACGTGACAATGGATTTGGGGGCGAAAGGATTGAAACATAAGCAGGGATTAGAAAACAAAAGTAAAAAGGAAATTATTTGGACATTTCGAGGAACAAAAACCTTTTTTGGTACTTTTGTTGCTGTGCAACAATATTTACCCAAATAAATATATAGCTTTTGACAAACAGAACATGCCATACCAATTTAAGGAGTGAAATCGGGGGGTTTTCTAATGGGTTGAGCAGAAACCTGGAAGATTATTAATGTTGGAACCTTATAATGATCCCAACTCCTGTTCCGTAGCTGCTCAATTAGGGAGACATATGATGTTGATTCTGTGCAGACCTTAATGGACAAGACCTATGGCTGAGACCTTTGACAGGTCTGATTCCAGCCTTGGTCAACTTGAGGCCGCAGGACTGAAAAAAATTCACCCAATGAAATGGTAGATGTTAAATTTATCCATAACTTGGCTAACAAAGAAGGCTTTCAAATTGATTCATCTACATGGCATTGGAACCCATTTCTAAAGTTCTATGGAGAAGTGGGTTGGTCCTACTGCTCTTAAGATAAGCTACTAGATACGACTTTCAGTATTTCCATTCAGGGGTAAAACTGAAGCAATTTTGAGTGTAGGCTATGTGTTTACTAATCAGCCGACTCTTCATCTCGAGTGGTTGTGTGGTTCCACATACGTTTGTGAAGGCCAGGGAGGAGGGCTCTGTACTGGGGCCGGTGTCGGGACAGGACCAGGACGAAGGCATAGCAGAAGAGCAGCTCCACTGCCTCGCTCTGCAGGACGCCTGTCTGGTGCCTGGTGCCAAGACTCATGCCTTGAAGACCAGGGAGGGGAACAAGGGAGGAGAGGGGTGGGTGGGAGGGAGGGAGAGAAAATTGTCATTCATTTGTTTTATTAACATTTATTTTATTCCATACATAATTATGTATTTATATCAAATTATCACTTGCTGTGTTTTTAGTATTCATTCAATTCAATAAATTATAAAAAACAATATATCACAAAATTTATTGAATTAGAGAGGAAAAGGGGAGAATTTTAACTTTTCTACATCTTCATTATTTTCCGTTTTGGCAAAGGAAACACTGATTTTCCATGTCAATAGTGTTCTTTGAATTGACATTTTATTGGGAGAGTGAGAGCAAGAGAACTAGAGAATGAGGGGAAAAAGGTTGTGGAGGAGTGGGAAGGAGTGCGATAAAAATAAGGAGCTATTAACAAAAATGTAATCTAGTTTAAGTTGAGACCAAAGCCGAGGCACTAGAGATTCATAAAGTCACTCTTTGCCTTTGTTGCAGAGTCGGATGAGTCTATTCACGTAATCAGCCATGTCCCAGATCATGTGCAGGAAGCACTTAGGATTCTTGGCAACCGTTTGTCCAAAGGGCAAACTCTGGGCGCACACATGGAACCTAACAGACAACAAGGAAGGACAAAGAAATCAGAAACAGCTACGTTTGCACATCAACACACACACACAAGAAAAAAAAAGGAAAGAGGGGTCATGATCAGAGTCATTCAATGTGACTGCAGGATTTTCCATCAGGTTTCTGAAAGGCTAGTTTGTAAATTTGTTCTTTTTCAAAACTAACCGAAATCAGTAACTCAGGAGCCCGAGCAAGCGTATGTATTCGGCAGGTTTTAATGGGAGGTTCACTGTGAGAGTGTGGTGGTCATACCTCCAGGCTTGAAGCAACACCAACTTGTATATATTGATGTAGACGGCTTCCACAGAGTTGCTCTGGGGGGGGGGGGGGGGGGAGAAACATTGTTTTAGCTAAAGGTAGGCAATTTGGAGAAACTAACCAGAGTATGCTAGATTGTGTACACATCCAACCAAGAAAAATCACACCTTTCCCCTCCCAAAGCCACTGCCTCAAAACACACACCTAATTAATGATGGATTGGATTCAGGTATGGCAGTGCACCAATACACACACAATAAGTAGGGTATATATATATACCTTGACAATGCTGGTGTGACAACAAACATAAATAAAACCCACCTAATGTCAATACTACAGTCCACATGCATACCATGACTTATTACTCTGCACGTTGAAGTACATTTTTGGTTTTGAGGATACCGATAATAATCGATAATAATGTGCCTGCGTGTTTCAGCAGACTTCAACGGAATCGGAGGGCTGCCGTTGTCTGAAACACTCGACTCCTAAACAAACTAGTGATTGACGTAGACATCCTCCCTGTCCCTACTCTGACTCTGTGTTTGAGTTATGGAGATATGCTATGACTGATTGACATTTGAAGTATTTTTGGAATGAGAATTGTTGGCTTGTTTTTTGTTTTTTTTTATTAGAGGGCAAAACGTGTCTGGAAATAATAATAACAGGTAGGCTCTGATAACAGATGATATTTACTTTGGCTGGTTAGTGAACTGCAGGCTGCTCGTGTATTCAGAGAACTGGAGTGCGAGTTCCATGGGTTGAGATAATGACAACCATAAACAAATGTTTGTTATGTAATCATAGATAAATGTGTTATTTTGCATGAAAGAAGACATTTATGCCATCATCAGTGCTTGGACATCACTTCCTTCTTTTCCCCACCAGCAAAACCACACCTGTTCAAATTTAAAGATAGACCTTAAATAGAAAATGGACCTGAAGTGACATACAGCCCGGCTTCATTCGGGGCACGCTATGTGAGGCGAAATTCGTGTCTCATGTGCTTTGGATTTGAGGGGCCCCAAAGCATTTTTGGTTGGTCTTCCCCAATACATTTACCATGAGGTCCAGAAAGAGGGCGTGGCACTTGAGTCGGAGGAGCCCCATCAGCTTCTTCTTCATGTGCACCCCTGCTCTTTGGGAGAAGCCCAGGGTGAAGCTGTAGCGCAGGGAGAGCCCAGCATAGCTGGCGCACACACACACACACACACACACACACACACACACACACACACACACACACACACACACACACACACACACACACACACACACACACACACACACACACACACACACACACACACACACACACACACACACACACACCTCAGGGTTAGCGATATTCCCAGTAATGCCATGGCTAGGTTCAAGTTTGTCTCAAAGGTTTAATGAGGACAAAGGCCAAGACCTTGTCACAAGATGTAAAACCTAATTGTGGTTTATCACATTTAGCTCCTTCAAGAGTCTGTGTGTATACATATTTAAAAAAAAACTGCGTCTACATTCGCTTAACTGCGTGTGTGTCAGACATGATGGTCATCACCTGGAGTAGTCCTGAAAGACATCCAGGGTGTGTGTGTCCAGCAGCAGTCCACACCAGGGGAAGAGGCAGCTGGTAGGCAGCACGCACACATCGACATCGGACACCTGGAAGTTGACCACCACCTTGTTCTGGTTGACCACCAAACCGTAGTCCTGAACCCCGGCTAACAGAGTCCTGCGCGGAGGCAGAGGAGTGATAGGGAAGATACACAGCTATGCAGACGTTTGACCATCTTTTTGATGGTCAGCCATAATTGTACATCATTTTGTTGCACTGGCTCTGTACTAAAGTTATATGAGGAGATTGATATGCAGTTGGTATTAGATTATATTGCCATCTGATGTCCAAGCAAATGTCATAAAATATACACACTGTAAACCTCTTCGGTTTTCTGCCAGGCTTTGTTTGCAATTCTGATGATATCTGGCAATCAAAGTCAAAGTCAAAGTAGCTTTATTGTCAATTCCTTCACATGGCAAGACATACAAAGGAATTGAGAGGACGTGTGTCATGCGCAATGTGCACGTTATAAGGGGGAGATCAAGTTGATCCCAACTCCCAATATCTATATTGCCCCAGAGTGCAAAAGTGTCAGAGAGGCTTAAATGTTTTCAGAATCTGATGATATTTAATATATTGTCTGTGATGCAAACTGTGCTCAAGGCGCAAGGGATGGGTGTGAAACTGCGACTCTCAATGCACTCAATGATGGCACCAATGCCCTTGATTGCACACACTGCGGTTCTGCAATATTGTATGAATCTCGCTGAAGCACTCGACACAGTTAGACCATGCACTGCTTTCTGGAATGGCTCAGGAGCACTGGTGTCAACAAACAAATGCTAGCTTGGTTTGATGACCATCTGTCCGGCCATCCGGCCAACAGTTAAATCGAACGCAACTGGACTTAGATTTGTCTGTGAAGACGTTTCGCCTCTTATCCAAGCGGCTTCATCAGTTCGTAACGCATCAGTCTGACTAGTCCGCACTAGTCTGACAGACAGTGGAGTTAGACCCAGGTATTTAACCTCAGTGGAGGTGTCCACCCACCAAACTCCTAAAACAATAGATCATTAGTGTAGCTTCACCTGACCATTGTTTGGGGCCTGTGAGTCATCTTGGTGGAAGATGATCATTAGGGGTGGGTGGGGCCACTGTAAAATGGGGCAATCTTAACAACGCAGAAGCGTTTTAGCCTGTATTATTTCTTTAAGAGGAGAAGGCATGTGGCTAAGCTACAGTACAGCTGAGAAGGCAGTGGGGTGTGTGTGTCATACTTGAAGAAGGTTTGTGCTTGACTCAGGTCCGGGGTTATCAGGAGGAAATCATCTACCAGCCTCATCAGACACCTGCAGGAGACCGAGAGAGATCACACCTGTGAAGTGTGACTGAGCCTCACCTGACGCCTGGCTGTGTCTAGACTCTACTAGTCTGTCGATGTGTCTCTAAAGATGTGTACTCCATCCCTCTTGCTTTGTACTTATCTGCAAGTTTAATCATAAATTGAACTGATAACTTACTTCTAAAGCATGAATAGAACAAATCCAATCAATTTGTCAGTTCAGAGTTAAAAAAAAAAAAAAAAAAACAGTTTCAGTTGCAATATTGATGCATGCAATGTCTTAGTCATCAGCGCTCCTAAAGATCGGGTCTTTAAATAGACTGGAAAGATAAAATGATTTAGGTCAACAACTGTCTAGATGAAAAGTAATGTAGTAAATGTATGAACCATTATTTGTCATATCAACTTTAACATTTCAAAAACCCATTTAAATCTGTGGTTCATGTTGCTGATCATGTGATTCACTTTCCAAATTGCGACAAAAGGCAAAAACAAAAACAACAACCATTACCCTTCATTTAAGTTCAGGTCATTGAATAAGTTGTTCTCCATGTGACCGTAGCAGAGGCAGCACAGCAGACTGGACACCACCGACCCCTGAGGGATGCCTCTACACTGGCGGAACATTCTGGAACGCACACACAAGTATAACAGATCCATGTAAACTGTAAACTGAGTTTAAAAAGGCAGAGCTATGGGACTTCTTTATGCATTTTTATGAGTCAGACATTACAAACATGGGATTCTTAAAATGTCATGGCAACAGCGAGAACCAACCATCTGCGTTTTTACATAATGGAAGTATACACTACTATTTTAAAATAGTTTTAACACTGCTTACTTTTCCCCAAATTTCACAACTCCACCAGTGAGCATTTGAGTGAAAAACCGGAGAGCATCGCTGCCATGCAGGTCTAAGGAGAAATGCTGCCAGGAGAGAACATTCAAGGATCAGAACATCCTTCTGGTTACTGATACACAAGCTAACTACACAATACCAACTAACTACGCAATAATTCAAACGGCGATATATATACTTGGGCACTTGGGAGCGCACCTTGACATAAATCAGCGCTCAGGCTGTTCCAGATTCTCTCTCTCTCTCTCTCTCTCTCTCTCTCTCTCTCTCTCTCTCTCTCTCTCTCTCTCTCTCTCTCTCTCTCTCTCTCTCTCTCTCTCTCTCTCTCTCTCTCTCTCTCTCTCTCTCTCTCTCTCTCTCTCTCTCTCTCTCTCTCTCTCTCTCTCTCTCTCTCTCTCTCTCTCTCTCCCTCTCTCTCTCCCTCTCTCCCTCTCTCCCTCTCTCCCTCTCTCCCTCTCTCTCTCCCTCTCTCCCTCTCTCTCTCCCTCTCTCTCTCCCTCTCTCTCTCCCTCTCTCTCTCTCTCTCTCTCTCTCTCTCTCTCTCCCTCTCTGTCTCCCCCTCTCCCTCCCTCTCACCTGCTCCACCAGTATAGCGTCATGAAGCTTGCCCTCTCGCTGCATGGACATCACGAAGCCTTTCATGTTGGTGGATCCACTGCTGTCATCCAAGAAATCTGCCTTCAACCCAAAATGGGATCAATAAACATACACATGACACAAAACTAAGTAATACAAACAAAAAGCTTAGGATTTTTTTTTTTTTTGTGGGGCAAGTAGTAATAGACACCTGTCGGGGAAAACTCTTCTTGAGGCCTTCGTGGCCATCAGACCAGATCTTGCCGTAGCGCCGGGTGATGAATGTGTCTTCCAGGACAGGGGTCAGCACCTGGCCAATCACCTCATTGAGTTTGTCATGAGGGATGCTCTCATAGGCTCCGCTCACGTCCGCCTGGAATGCACAGGGCCCGGCGCGGACCAATGGAAACACAAGATGGAACCAAATCAAAACGTAATATTTCCCTCGTACGTCACTGTCCACTGTCCACATCACTTGCTCACAGTATAATAAGAATTCACCGCAATACACAGTAACATTAGGACGCTGTCATTTTTCATTTTTAATTTAAAGTAACTTTATTGTCAAGTGTGCTACATGGCAGGCATTTAGCACAAAATGAACAAAATGAACAATAAGACAAACACACAGACAAACATTGTACAGACAACACAAAATACAAGTACGGCACAGAAAATACGAGTACGAACACAAAAATACAAGTACGAAATACAAAATACAAAAGTGAAAGTGAGGTAGTGCGTTGTAGTAGTGCAAAATATACTCAAAAAAAGATACTCAAAAGATACTCTAAAGTGGCAAAGTAGAGTGTGCAGTCCCTGAGTCAGAGTTCAGTCAGAGTTTAAGACGCTCTCTTTATAAAATATATATAACACCACTTAGTATTACCAAGTCTTACCTTCACAAAATAGAGGCGTTTAGGCTTGTCCTTCTGAGCCGCGGCCAGGGGGCGGAGCTTCTTGTGAATGTCGGTCATCCCCCACACGGTGAAGCCCAGCAGGTGGGGGTCGGAGCGCACACACGCCCCCAGCACGTCCAGCAGCTCGCGCATGTTGGAATGGTGAAGCTGCAGGGAAACATCAACACCGTCTGATCCACCATTGAAGACATTCTTGGTTTTACTATCTTTACTATCTTTTTTTAATCGCAAGTGACTATTTTAATTACGCGCCTTAGGCATCTTGCTCAAGACGGCAGACCTTAGGGTCTGAACCCAGATCCAGAGTCCAACACCCGAAACACTAAGACGATCCCGCACCCATCGTCCCTACATCACTCATGTTTACAATATATACACACGTACTCAAACAAAAAGATAAAATCATGTCACGTCAAAGTCACGTCACAAGAAAAGCACCCTGGATTTGGCGTCGGCTGTGATGACGCGCGTGATTGTCCGCATGCTGTTGGCCTTGGGGATGAAGCGAAGGCGGGACACCACGGCGGTCTTGGGCAGAGACGCCACCTGGGCGGGGCTCAGCTCCTCAAGTTGGCCCTTGGAGATGTGCCCTCTGAAAGAGATGTTGACCAAGAGGCCGTTAGCCCGGCCGGCGTGTCTGTCTGTGTCTGTGTCTGTGTCTGTCTGTGTGTGCCTGTCTGTGTGTGTCTGTCTGTGTCTGTCTGTCTGTCTGTCTGTCTGTCTGTCTGTCTGTCTGTGTCTGTCTGTGTCTGTCTGTCTGTCTCTGTCTGTCTGTGTCTGTCTGTCTGTCTGTCTGTCTGTGTCTGTCTGTGTCTGTCTGTGTCTGTCTGTGTCTGTCTGTCAGTGTCTGTCAGTGTCTGTCTGTGTCTGTGTCTGTCTGTGTCTGTCTGTCTGTGTCTGTCTGTCTGTGTCTGTCTGTCTGTCTCTGTCTGTGTCTGTCTGTCTGTCAGTGTCTGTCAGTGTCTGTCAGTGTCTGTCTGTGTTTGTCTGTGTCTGTATGTCTGTCTGTGTCTGTCTGTGTCTGTCTGTCTGTGTCTGTCTGTGTCTGTCTGTCTGTGTCTGTCTGTCTGTGTCTGTCTGTCTATGTCTGTCTGTCTGTCTATGTCTGTCTGTCTGTGTCTGTCTGTGTCTGTCTGTGTCTGTCTGTGTCTGTCTGTCTGTGTCTGTCTGTGTCTGTCTGTCTGTCTGTCTGTGTCTGTCTGTGTCTGTCTGTCTGTCTGTGTCTGTCTGTGTCTCAGAGTGTACCTGAAGGCCAGCTCCTGTAGCTTGGCCCACACCTCCTGTCGGTAGAAGCGCAGCATGTTTTTCTGTCCCATGCCCTCCGTGACGTAGAAGCACGCTCGGACCAAACCCACCACGTAGCCGTGCAGCAGCCACGCCAGGAACTGAGCAATCACGCGCGTCCGATAGGCCAGCTCACTGGGGGGGACGCGGCCTGAGAAACACGCAGGACGAGTCACCGACACTGACGCCACTGATGAGGAATTTGTTCTTACACCAAAAAAAAAAAAAAAAAAGATTCTCCTGATATCGATTTCATACAACGCCCTCACCCGTCTTGCTGATCTTCAGCCAATCACACTCGTTCACCCTCGTCTTCCACAGCAGCTCGGCCAATGACAGCCTCTCGAACTTGCCGCTGCGCAGGAAGCCCCTGACCCTGCGCAGGAAATGGACCCTGTTGCGGTCGGACCCCCAGAGCTCGGCGGGCACCACGGCGCAGAGGCAGTTCCTGACGAAGAGGTACACCTGATGGGGTGTAGAGGTTAGGGGCAGCAGGGAGCTCATGTCCCCCCGCGCCTCCGGGCCCAGCTCCTCCAGGCCCGAGGGGCACGCCCTCCGCAGGAGGCTGCCGTAGGGGCATCCGCGGTGTCGACGCAGCAGCCGCTCAAACAGAGGCACCATGTTGAAGAAGCGCCGCGGGAGTTTCCTCGGCGCCTTCTCCACTCCCTTCAGATAGGCCACGCCCTCAAAGAACACCATCCTAACCAAGTCCCGCCCATGAAGCCGCCGCCGCCGGAGCTCCGTGGCGCTCCGCTTCTTGCGATTCAGGAGGAACCCCTGCATCCCCTTCCCGCCGTACAGCATTGCCGAGGTGCGGATGAAGCAGTGGGCGGAGAATCCCGATCGCCAACCGGGACCTCCTGCGAAAGGAAGAGCGGCCTTCGACGCGGTGTGCTGCCGCTTGGGATCAGCGCTGTGTCCTTCTGCGGGCTTCGTGGCCACTTCCGCCGAGTGAGGCTGCACGTCGCCCCCTGCGTCGACGCCACCTCGCCGTGTCGCCTGGGTTGTCCAAGCCGCCCCGCCTGTCCTCGTCCTCTTTGCAGGACGAGCCAAATCGTCTGCCAGTGTAGCCGCCCTTTTTCTCTTCCTTTGATTAAGATCCCTCGCCCCGGGCGCGTTCTCGCTGGCGTTGAACCTTTCCCCTCGTTTCCAATGCTGGCGCGTCGCAGCCCGTCGATCCCCGCGAGGTTTGCGTCGGGCGTCGGGCCCGGCTTTGGTGCGAAGGAAGGAACCGGCGGAGCCAGTCACGACGGAGACGCGGTCGTACACGGGCACGCCGCACACCTGAAACACACAGGAAGGGGGCGCCACCACAAACACGGCGCAGCTCTCCAGCAGGTACCGGGTCACGTCGGTGCCCAGGCGGCAGTGCATTTTCTTCCACAGGTCGCTGCCGTGGATGTAAGCCGCGCTCTGGGTGACCTCGCTCTGGTACCTGAGCTGGTTGGCGTCGCACTCCTCTTGTGCCAGGAAGAGGAAACCGTAGCCGTGCGCCAGGACGTTTCTTTTCTTCTTCCTCTTGAGATGGTTCAAAACAAAAGCCAGTAGCTCGGGGAGGGTGCAGATCTGTGTGGGGTGATATAAATAAAAAGAACAATAAATAAGAGACATACATGTATATACACACACACACACACACACACACACACACACACACACACACACACACACACACACACACACACACACACACACACGGATAACGTGGTAATGGTAAAGGTAATGTTAGGTGCATGAGCCCGAACAGACAATAATCCAGATCCAGAGAGCCATCCCAGGTTTGGTAGAGCTGCTGTCATCCGATTTGACTCGGCTGTGTTGAAATGTTGTTTTAATTTTCACATTCAGATTAAGTGAAATACTCAAAATACTGAGCACGTTGCATGTTAAAACAGGCTTCAGGTTTCTTCAGGTTTCTTTGACTTTGACAGAGCACATGTCATCAACATTAAATGAATTACATTTGGGATACTAATTTACCTGGTTTCTGCTTGGCCGTTGATTAAGCGGTTTGTCAGTGCACACAAAAATACCCCTGACGAAAGACTTGAAACGTGCTGTGTCGGATTCTTCAATCAGCACCACTTTCTGCTCTTCTCTGAATACAATGCTGTCTGCAAAGTCGTCCACCGTTTGCACATGCTGGTAAAGTGACTTGAGCATGTCGAGTACCCTTGATATGTCTGCGCCTGACATGTTATTGATTAATGTTAAAATCAATTGTTTGTAGAAAAATAAGACAGTGCGAATGAAGCGGTGTGCTTTACATGATTTCGGTGATGATAAAATAGGGCTGTGAGCTGTCAGGATATTGAAGAAGTATAAATTGAACTCCAAACACCCCGCTTCAGCATTGCCCAATACGAGATACGTTTACTGCCATGTCCAGCTCTTATGGACCAATCAGATGATATTACACGCTATGGTTTGTTGTGGTGGTAAACGCGCTTCGCCTGCCCTCCTGTGGCGCAGACGTTGAACTGCAGGAGTCGAGATCCCGGTGTCGGAGGCGCGTTCGGTCCCTCTGATTGGTGACAAGACGCCCCCTCCTTTGTACCAAGCGCGCGAATGCGCCCACGTCGCTCCGCCAAGTAGCGAGCTAGCTCCGGTTAGCTCGAGGCGCTCAATACGGCACTGGTGACTGCAATTCTGTCCGAGACAAAGCTTTCCGACGTGGAAGTCTCTGTATAACTTTCATCAGTGGAGTTTTATCTGCTGAGGTTAGCTACAATGGCCGACAAGGAAGGTAACGTCAATGAATCAAGAACTGTATTTGTTGTGACCTGCCGATTTTTTTTAGCTAACTGGTTAGCTCAATTAGCTAGTAGCAATTGGCACACAAGATAGCTAATCCAATTTCACATTTAATATGCAGACAGGCCTTGCTTATATCGACGGATAATATGTGCTGTAGACATTCAAATGCATATGTAATGATTCGCACAAAATCGCCGAATTCAGTCGACGTGCATTTTCCGTAAAGAAGCCAATCGGCCAGATTAAGGAAATGTGTTTTATTTTATCCGTCAATCTATGGAGTGCATCCTAAAAATGTGTCCAACACCATAAGGAAACCTGCATATCTATTTAACTGGCCGGCCCTAGCTCGGCTTTGTTATGAGCGAGGCGTATCAACATGTTGAGAGTTGATTGTTTTTTACTTACTCATTTGTGCCTTATTCAACTTTTGTCGGTCAGTGCTGCGAGTGTGAAACGGATCATCCGTTTCCATGTGAAATGTCAGTTCCCACATTTTCTGACTCAGATTACAAGGAGAAATGTATCTAGAATTAAAGCGGCATTTGTTGTTATTCAAGAATTACTTGCTAGAATAATGGCGGACTGTCTTGCATGACTAGTTGAGTTCTAGACTTCTCCTGTATTATTTCCAGCAGGTGCATTTGACGATGCGGTGGAGGAGAGGGTGATAAACGAGGAGTACAAGATCTGGAAGAAAAACACTCCCTTCCTTTATGACCTGGTGATGACCCATGCTCTCGAATGGCCCAGCCTCACTGCTCAGTGGCTACCCGATGTCTCCAGGTATACACATCCACGTTAACAAAAAACAACTTCTGCTCCCTTCCTCCCACGTTTATCCACCTTTGGAGAAGTGTTGCATAATGTGGAGGTGACATGCACGATTGATTCTCCAGAACTAATCAGTGAAGAGACTCGTTGATTTGTCAGAAATGAGCCAGAAGCAGTCTACGTGCAGGCAGGCTGGCACAGTCGACCCCAGAATGTATTTCACACTGCATTTCATCCACTAATGGCTGATGGATGCTATGACATTTCTATCAAAATGCACTAATATAGCTCTTAAATCTTACCTACGGCCCCTTTTTAAATAATTTGGTGCAGTGCATTAAACATGGGTCTAAGGAGCCGGTGGGCCTATGTTATCCTGGTTTAGGAAGCCTACAGGGTGTGGACATCGGGAATGGAACGGGAAACCTTTTTGTTGGGTTGAAGGGCTCTTGGCTGAACACAGTAGCCTCAGCACGTTCTTGCTCCCTTCATGAACCAGCCTTCTTCCCGCCTGGACAATATCACGCATTAGTTTTGCCTAATTGATTAGATTGTTTTGTTTTTATTCACAGACCGGAGGGCAAGGATTACAGTGTCCACCGGCTGGTGTTGGGTACACATACGTCAGATGAGCAGAACCATCTGGTCATCGCTAGCGTCCAGTTGCCCAATGACGACGCCCAGTTTGATGCCTCGCACTATGACAGTGAGAAAGGCGGTAAGTCAATTGTCATATTTAGTCATGGAGACTCCTAGATTTTCTTTGCAAGTATTCAAGGGAATTGTTGGGTCATTGTGGCACATCCCACATACATGGACAGAAGCCAAGCCATTACCATCGGCTCTTTCCCCCCCCCCCCCCCCCCCCCCATGAAGGTCTATCAACTGGCTGACAGTTTTGTACGATCCAATTTAATGAATAGTTCTATTCTTCATCTCCTGCAGAGTTTGGTGGCTTTGGCTCCGTCAGTGGTAAGATTGAGATTGAGATCAAGATCAACCACGAGGGGGAGGTGAACCGGGCGCGCTACATGCCCCAGAACCCCTGCATCATCGCCACCAAGACCCCTACCTCGGACGTGCTGGTCTTCGACTACACCAAGCACCCCTCCAAGCCTGGTACTCAGTTTATGAGCGGGGTTATAGATAGCAAGCTCATGTATTCTTATTCTGCCGTTGCTCTAGAGGGTGCTGCATGGTGCTATTTATGAGTCAAGGGAATATGTTATATGTGAACAATAATAAATGAAGCCAATGCAAATAATGTAATCTCATTGGCTGTGAACACGTGCTATGCTTTGCGGAGAAGTTAGAAAGCACTGGCTTTTTCATATAAAAATAATTATTTTAGTTTGGCTGCATTTTTAAAACCACTCACTACATGACTAAATATGTGTTGGTGTTCTCTGCAGATGTGTCAGGAGAGTGTCGCCCAGACCTGCGTCTCAGAGGACATCAGAAGGAGGGTTATGGGCTCTCCTGGAACCCCAACCTGTCCGGCTGCCTGCTCAGTGCCTCAGATGATCACGTAAGACCTACCGCCACAAGTGTCTGCTCTGTTTCCCAAGCAACTAGGTCCGTCTGTCTGTAATCTGAGAAGCTGGTAAAATGGGGATATAGTTATAGTATAGTTTGCTGAGAAAAGTCACCAGATTCTTCTGTTCCAACGTCAAAAGGATATTCTATGACGTTTTGCACATTGTTGCATATGGTAAATAAATATGGCATCCCTAGCAACGTACCATTTGAAAACAGGGACTAAATCAATCATTGTACACTTGAATGTGTGGTTTGAAAGTTCTAATGGGTACGACCTGGTCTTCCTTCGGTCCCAAGACCATCTGCCTGTGGGACATCAGCGCGGTGCCCAAGGAGGGCAAGGTGGTGGACGCCAAGACCATCTTCACGGGCCACACAGCCGTGGTGGAGGACGTCTCCTGGCACCTGCTGCACGAGTCCCTCTTCGGCTCTGTGGCCGACGACCAGAAGCTCATGATGTAAGCATTAGATAATGGAGAAGGTTCTCCCGTCAGCTGGCAATTACCCATAAAGACTTGGAGTCACCGAAAAGAGGTGATGGTTTAGTGTGTTGCCCAATTGCAGTTAATCCACATATTTGATTATGGCTCGCAATTAATAAAGGTACCTTGCAGTCTCGACTCCCAAGAGGGGAGGTGTCGTCGTCGACGTTTTCTTCAAGCAAACATTCAGCAATCGTTTCTGTCTGTCTCTGGCTCGTAGCTGGGACACTCGCTCCAACAACACCTCCAAGCCCAGCCACGCTGTGGACGCCCACACAGCAGAAGTCAACTGTCTGTCCTTCAACCCGTACAGCGAGTTCATCCTGGCCACCGGATCCGCAGACAAGGTAATGCAACACCCATATATATATATATATACTGTATATATATATGAATATGCAAACGCATGCACTATACCTCCCCAGCACTTTTTACACTATAAATGTTGCTGATGAGGTGGAAACAAGAGATTCAATGCCATTCTGTTTCTATACATCTCTGTGCGTTTTCTGCTGGGGTTGTGGCACTTCTGGACCGTGTGTGTAACTGTTCTGTTGTCCTCAGACTGTTGCCCTCTGGGACCTGAGGAACCTGAAACTCAAACTACACTCCTTTGAGTCGCACAAAGATGAGATCTTCCAGGTGAGAGATTTCCCGCACTATACGTTTCTGTGCAATAGACATGCCAATATTGTTGCTCTGTATTTGATTAGAAAAGAAAAATGTATATTGCATTGTTTACTTTGCATACATTCACTATTTATTTTTCTTTTGTAGTCACAAAATAATTTCAACAGTCTAACCAACTTTGGTTAGTTTGTTAGAAGCAGTGCTATCACAGTGCTTTAAATACATATTTGTTGACGGATGGCTGAGCTCATGCTCTAAACGGAACACCTGCTAGCCTTGTTTACAAGCCACCATGTTCCATTAACGGCGTGTCGACTGTAAATTGGCAAGCCAATGATTCTCATCCACAATGTTGCATGGTGTGTCTGCCTGTATCTGGCCCTGTTGCTATTTACATGGATCTGATTTGAGCTCTGCGATGGGCTGTTACAGGTCCAGTGGTCCCCCCACAACGAGACCATCTTGGCCTCCAGTGGAACCGACCGCCGGCTCAACGTCTGGGACCTTAGGTGATTGACCGCAAACCCCCTCCATTTACACCATGAATGCTCTGCTGGTGTAGCGATGTGTTAACGCTTTGTAACTCCATTCTTTCCACAGTAAAATTGGAGAGGAGCAGTCGCCAGAAGATGCAGAAGATGGCCCCCCAGAGCTTCTGGTGAGTGTGATTGCTCATCTTTTGCATGACGTTGAAAATGAAAGTTTAAGCCCCCTCATATTATCTCTGTTGATGAATAATTAAAGCTGCGTTAAAAAGCATAATCCCCACCCTCATCTAGTTCATCCACGGAGGTCACACGGCCAAGATCTCTGACTTCTCCTGGAACCCCAATGAGCCGTGGGTCATCTGTTCGGTCTCCGAAGACAACATCATGCAAGTCTGGCAAATGGTGAGCCAGACATATCTAGGCATGGTAGATGTGTGCATCAGGAAAGGCCATTGCTTCCTCCACAATGTCAAATATACTCAATGGAAATCATACAGTTATAAGCATCACATCTGATTGATACATCATGCAGTTTATGTCCAGTTCGAGAAGATATGCCACACAGGCATCTTTTTGTTTTTTTATGTAAAAAAAATCTTTTAATGGTTAAATTGACTAAAACAGAACTTCTAGACAAGAACTTAAGAGCTTGGAGCTTTGCATGGTAGCTACATTACTTGAGAGAGAAGACACATTTTGAACCCAGCTCAGAGGCAACGCTACCTGTTATCTGAATGAGGAAAGTGAGCATTGAGGAAATGATGAGTTTACCAAACCAGGTTGCATAATAAGCATTATACAGTGACTGCCAAAATACATGCAGGCATTTTAGGTAGGCATTTTCACTTAACACGGCTAGAAATTCAAGTCTAGATCAATGTAGAAATGCAATGGAGGTGTATGCAATAAAGTGTATGCAATGGAGTGTGTAGTACTGTCATGGAACAGCCCTAACTCTGGTGTTGTGCCCCCTGCAGGCGGAGAACATCTACAACGACGAGGACCCAGAAAGCTCTGCGGACCCCGAGCCCACCGCCTAACGGCCCACCCAGCATCGCGCCCTCTCCCTCCTCTGCTACGTCACCTCAAAACCTCTGAGAAGGTCATCGCAACGAGTCCTGCTCAACTACCTCCTCCATACTTTCTATTGGTGGAACAGGTCACGTGTCTCGTCATTATTCACGAGGGCGGCTTTGCCCGCTGGTCTGTTTTTAATAATGCTGAAAAACTCTTGTCGGTTGACATTAATAATTTATTGCCTGAGGGATTTTCATTCATGCCTGATTTTTATATACCGTTGTGAAAGGATATATTTTTCTATTTGAATTGGCTCACCGTGCATTCTACTATGCCCTGGAATTGGTTAAATTAACATTTTTTTGGGTGGTCATGAGGATAGCGAGTGGGCAGCAGTAGTCTTTATTCAATATCTAGTTTTAAAAAAACAAGGAGTTGTAGAGAATGTTGGCGAGTTCTGCCAGTCCGGGCAGATGTGTGTGTGGTCGCGTAATGAGTATTGAAAGGCAATCTGTGCAGATGGTAAGGGGTAAAAGCGTGGGTCTGCACGGGTTGTTCAGGTTTCCGTACCAGCATTCCCAGCAGTGTGGCAGCCTTGCTGCCTGTATACTCTTTTGAACAAATTAGCGTTTTGAAGTGTCCATTTTACTACATACTGTCTTGCATTGTCATGTCTTTGTGTGTCTTTGTTGTATCTTAATTGTAGTTAAACTTTTTTATGTCCTAACATTTTGAAAATGTACAGTGAGTGAATTCTCAATAAAATGTTTTTTCCATCAATCCTTGGCCTGCAGAGTTGCATTTTCTTAACGGTGGCATGAGCGCGATTGCATCATTCATGTATTCATGGTTTCATTATCTTCTACCTTACAAAGGCTCTAAGAATGGGTTATAAAAGACATCTGGGTGTGTTAAGTAGTTGTCTGAGTGAATTTAATCTGACCTTAGTATAAATTTGAGCCTGGTGACGTCTCAATGTATTCGTCTTCAGCAGTGTTTGGATTCCCAGGCCCATTGGCTTTTCAAACACCGCATCCTCTCAGCTCTACTCCACGGGACTCGACTCATCAGCCACACTCAGGTTCCAATGAAAGCATAAAACTCTTTATTCAACACGACGCCCTTTCAAATGGCTGCTCTCGGGTTACTATATACACTTCTGAAGGCCTGATACCCAATGATCTGCGGGATGTGTTGTCTAGTAATTTGATGTGTAAGGCTGTTGATTGGTTCTGTTCTATCACTAAACCAGCTAAACCGGCAACTTTAGCAAAGAATGATCATCTGTTGGAAGATTTATATTTGTATATCTTGATAATACATTGTTCATGTTTTCTTCCTTTCCTCCACGGCAGCTCTGTAACAGAATATATATATATAGTCAGGGATTAAGCAAAACAAAGCTATTGAGGCCTGTGGTGGATCTTGAGGAATCAATCAATAACTTACCTGTAAAGAAGAAGTTTATTGGTGAGATTGTCTTTCATCTCCTCTGTTTCTTTGGTTTTTCTCTTCTGAATTTTAAGCTCTGTCTGCATCTCCCAGTTGCTCTCCTCAAGACTCAAGACAATGTCCTGTGTAAGTAAAGGATGTTATGAGAACCAAATAGTGATATGGACACGAGGCAAGATTGCAGGAAACTTGTGTACTGTTGTCACATTGTTTCCTAGAGTTATGGACCTCTTTGTCTTTTTCTGTTGATTACAAATAGTTAAAAAATGTAGGTCAGGTTGTGGGATGAACACATCTTTATCTGAAGCATATCAACACACATAAGTACTGTAGCTAGGCCCAAGATCAAACCAAGAATCTTTTGGGTGGGCATCGATCTCTGAACCAATAGTCTGACTTTCCCCCTTTTTGCCTCTTTGGCCTGGCAACAGCCTTAAACCATCCCCATCACCTTGTATTGCTTGACGTCCTCTTGCCTCTGCATCTGCATCAGTTCAAACCTCTCCTCCAGGCAGACCTTTTGGGCCCCCAGCCTGTGGACCTCCTCCATCAGAGGCCTCAGCTGGCCCCTGAGCTCCTGGACCTGCTCTCTGGCTTTGCTGAGGGCACTGGCTGTAGCCTCCCTCCTCTTCAACAGGTTCATCAGCATAGGCTCATACCTGACAATTGGAGGGCAGGAAGAACCTATTCTCAAAATGATGCACTTCACTTTTGCTGCCATCACGTTTTGTTCAACTCCTCTCTCCAAATCTAATTAAATATGTTGGGAAATGGAGGTTATCAAACCTTGAACAAAACTGCATTGAAAAAGCTAACGGCAATGCACCACGAGTGCATTGCCGTTAGCTTTTTCAATGCAGTTTTGTTTCAGTGCAGTGAGTGCAGGTTCATAGCTAATGACATGGTAGCATTTAAGGATGGGTGCACCTCTCCTCCAGGGCCTTCAGGCCTCCCTGCATATACTGCTGGATGTCCCCACATGAGTGCCTCCTGCACTCGGTCAGCTCCTCCACAGTGCTGTAGGTCTGTCTGGGGTTCTGTGCTTGCAGCGTGGCCTGCAGCGTGGAGAGCCTTTCTCGCTGAGCAGAGCGGAGGCGGGAGCACTCCTCGGTCAGCTGAACCACCAGGGACCGCAGCGTTTCCTGGAGCCCAAAGGCATGCAATTGTTATGGCGGCCTGGTTTGCTTTTTGTGGTTCATTCTCCTATTCATTCAATGTGTTCATTATTCTTGTGTTGAAGTTGATCAAGAACTATGCTTTGTTTTTGTTTTTCTCATCCTCACTTGTAAGTGACCTAAAAAAGCATCTGCCAAATGTGAAACGTAAATGTAGTTTGAAAATGTAAATGTGTAAATGAATTCAAAAGTCTCGTATACCTCCTCGCTCTTAAATCGCTCTACCGCACGTTGCTGGTTGGTCAGGGCAGCCAGACTGTGTGCACAGTTCCTAGCCTCAGTGAACAGCTTCCTCTTCAGCCTCCAGCTCTCCACCTGCAGCCCCTGTCTCTCCATGTTCATTTTCCACACACTCCTCTCTGCCTCAGCCCGCTGCTCCCTCAGGGCAAACACATCTGTCCGGCTCTCCTCCCGTCTCTTCTCCTCCTCCTTCTTCAGCTCCTCCAGTAGTGCCACTGCTTTCCCATCGATCGTCTCCTCCGTTTGGTCTTTCCCTTCTTGTTCTATTGTTTTGCTCTCTCCGTCTCCCTGCTTCTCGCTGTTCCTCCTCAGCTCGAGCACCTCCTCCAGCAGCGCTGTCCTCAGCCTCTGAAGGCTTTCCACTTCCACTATATACTTCTCCATCTGACACCCAACGGTGGCCAGTTCCTCTGTGGAAGATCTCTGGTGAGTCACGTCCACCTCTAGGAGCTCTAGTCCTTCTCCATCACACAAAATCATCTCTCTTGTGTCTAGACCGGCATCATCCTCTCTTGTGGGACTCCCTCTGTCATCAAACATGTTTTGTACGGAAGTCTCTTCGGAGTTGGGTGATCCATTTTGTGCTTCCATTGCCGTTGCAATCTTTGGACTGGAGCAAAGTAACCGAGGTTCCTGAGCTGAAGTCTCAGACATGACAGTCCCTGGATGTGCCTGTCTTTGCACTGTGGTACTCTCCATCTCAATTTGCCTACTTATGGGTTTGCCTGGTGTATCAGAACTGTATTGGCCTTCTGTGATTTCTGGTTCGGCATTATGGCCAACCCATGACTTGAATGTAGCTATATCTGATGTAGCTGCCATTCTGTTTTCTACAGCCGTGTACTCATCACTCCTCTGAGAACTGATTTGTATATATTCATGGTTTGTACCCGAAGCAAAACAGTCCTGTGTGTCAAAGTCCATGCCAGACCCCAAGTCGACGCCTGATTCGTCCGCACTGTTATCCAGCATGGCGAGCATCCCCATCAAATGACTCTGGTACTCTGTCATGGTGTCACTGAGGGCATTGCCCGCTGAAGTCAGGGATACATCCGCTACATCCGCTACAGCCGTTTCACGCCTGGCGCCACCGCGGGAGGAAGCCTCGTGACAGCCTTTCGTCAGCTGACCCGGGTCAGACACCTCCACACGCGTGTCGATGTAGGTGGTAGACGAGCTCATCCACGGAGTTGTGGTTGTTCCTCCGTAGCCGTCTGAGGAGCAGTCGCTCAACTCCGTCCATTGAGCGTCACTACGGCGCGTGTCCGTGTACCCGGGCGAGAGCCGGGAGCTCAGCGATACACCGGTGAGCTCCTCGCAACTCTTCAGCAATTCATCCATCTCTCGTAGGTAGGGATGGATTTGAGCGGAAGGGGACGACCGTGCTTCCAGGTGAGGGATTCCGGTTTGGGCCAGATTATCAAAGGCCAGTCTTTCATCCACCCTGGCTCTCTCCTCTGGCCCGTCCTCTTCCTGGATGAAGAGAGACTCGAACCCTGTGCTTGTTGAACTGAGCCCGTCGTTTTCCATATCGTTTGCTCTGCAAAATATTATCGAATCATCAGAGTGATGTCAAATGATGGGTATACTTATTAGCAGACAATAGTTTTTTTTTTTTCCATGGACTTATTGATGCATGGAAAACGGCACACAGATCTTTTCGTTATCCATGCAAGCTTTTATGCACAACCCCCATTCCTATGCCCCCCCCCCCCCCCCCAAAAAAAAATAAAAAATAAAAATGGTATTGAGTTTATTTACTTGGCCTCTAGTTAACACAATAGATGCGCCATTCTTCTGATGCCAATGCAGGGATTGGGTTCTGGCTCCACAAGGACCCCCTAATGTAAGCTATTGAGATGTTGTTAGCACATGGGGGGTATGTAGAGCAGGGCAATAGCAAGAATGCCATTCGTTGACAGCTGCCCTGGCCTACAGCCCTCACGAGAACACATTGACAGCTGGGATGTGGTCTCTAGCAAACTTCCACAAACACACACGCACAACACATTCCCATATGTGCCCCTACAGTACATCCATATAATCTATGGCATTCAGGCAAGTACTTTCACACTGCTAATTTAAACATGCCTGCAAGTATCAACATGCAGATTTGCCCCGCCTCTCAAGCTCAGATGAGTGGTATTGTATTGTCTGCATTATTGCACAACAAAGCATAACATGTCATGAAGTTTTTATTTTATCTCTTTGGGAAGAATCATCTCACACCTTTGGGCTCCTGCATAGATTGGACTCAATTTCTCCCTCACTTAATTGATCCTATTGGCCCATTAATGTCATGGCAAATTATTTAGTAATGCAGAAATAGCAAATAATACAACTGTTGGATTCCTGCTGTGTCCAAGCAAAAGCTAAACTCAAAAATTAATATATACAGTACAGTGTATGTATGTATACATTTGCCACCAATCTTACCTAAAAACTTTGGCTGAACTTTTAAAGTGCTAAATCTCTTACGCTTTGAACCCTCTCAAGCCATTCAAGACAAAGCAGACCGCTCTAAGAGAGCAGGGCAGACACACCAGCTGTCTCGGTGACGTTCTGGCATGGGAACGAGACACATACCTACTATTCTGGACTACTCAAAAGTAGTTTACTGGCCTACATTTGATGAGAACATTTAGGGACGTGTGTACAAATGCATAGCAATCCATGAATGTCGAATTGAATTGTCATGTTCAAACTTGAAGCAGACATGATGGTGGTAAATTTAGCTTTAGAAATTCTTATTTTCTGACTTTATTTTAGCTTTTTGTCATTAACTTTAAGTGGTCTACCCCTTTTATATTTTGGGTGAACTTCAAACAAAGTGAACTTACCCTTTTTACAAGGTTTCCTCGTCGTCATTAGGGGGTCCAAAAACCACCAGGTGAGAATGATAGGCCGGGGTCCGAAACACAAAGACGGTGATAAAGGATTGACGAGTCGGAGAGAGAGAAGTAGGGGTACAGACGAGCGAGGTTAGCCACGCTCTCTCTCTCTCTCTCTCTCTCTCACACACTCTTAACAGCCAGTGTGTAGCTATGTGTGGCCATGGCTACACAGAATCTGTTTAGGTTTATTAATAAACACTGGGTGCAGGAAGAAAGAGGAGCCACGGTGCCCCCCCTGCCCGTCTTTATCCACCCAGGGGACAGGGCCTACCAAGTGGCCAGGAGGACCACCAAGCCACCTGGTCCCTTGTCCTCACAAACCAAACGCTGTGCGTGGAAGCATCTGGATGCACACTTGATCCACACTTGAAGTCGGGGATATTGTGGGGGCTTTGAGGACACCTACCTCCGATCATACATTCATGTGAACCCACACAGACATACCCTACTCCGCTAAACGGGGGGAGTCAGGGGGGCTTCCATGACGACTCCTGAAAGGGTAGTCACGGCTCGTTTGTTCAAGTCGAAGAACACGGCTGTTGGATTGTGCCCATGTCTCCTCATTATCGGGCCGCCTTTAAATAGATTCATAAAGCCACCACACAGGAGGATTGGTTTCCCCCTTAAACTTGTGACCTCAACAGAGCACAGCACATGTGGTCTTGTGTGTGTGTGTGTGTGTGTGTGTGTGTGTGTGTGTGTGTGTGTGTGCGTGTGCGTGCGCCGAGAAAGACAAGTAATACTAATATTGGACTAACATTTGGAGAGCAAGCATGAAGTGAAAATGTGTGCACACTACTGGATTTGGTTTATTGGAACAGAGTGGAGGGGATACAACGAACGTTGATAGAAATTGCCGAGTTATAAACATGGGTATTATCTGAATCCCAGCTACTTCCTGTTGTGTGCCCATGTAAACAGCTTCCACTAGATGGTGTCACAGTCTTACCAAATACCCTCACACTCTGAGAGTAGAAACTAAATAACAATGACTATCAGTATGCACACTCTGTTTCGACATCCATGCCCTTTCCACCAAAGTACCATCTCTTTTGCCAGTCTTTGCCCAGACTTTCTGTCTGCTTCTCTGTCCAAACAGTGATTCAGATGACAAAGCTAGTCATTATGCATATACAAAAACGTATCATCTACCAGAATGGCACTGATGCAGAATCTCAAAATAGAACTGGCTCTATTTTAGCTTAACAGTCTGTGAACCATTTTTCTGTCTTGTTGTTGTTTTTTC
>JAXIVH010000019.1:6820196-6825196 GCA_036785325.1 Urophycis tenuis | reverse complement strand
AACTAGGAATAATGGTTAACAGGCCTTGACACCAACACTGTAGATTAACTCGTACAGTACTAGGTCTAGTACTGCTTTTAGGCTCGGTCTCCTTCAGTAATTTGGTATTCCAAATTACTGAAGGAGACCAAGCCTAAAAGTTTCCTTAATCAGTAAAATGACTGAATAGGGAATGTTTCACGTTCTGTTATCAGTAAGGTAAACCTTAGAACACTGCAACCTACTTGTATTGACAAGTTACATTTGCTGACCTTTGGTAAACTTTGACCCTCTGGATACCTGCTGAGAGGTGGGATTCCCAGCTGCCCCAGCTTTGTTTCAGACAAAAGCAGTTGTTTCTTTGGCCAGACCGACTCATCATTCAATTACCCAACATAACCTGCTCGCTATGTTGTCCGATTGAATACACCTCTTGTTTTCCTCTCTGTGCTATGTGAGTTTTGATCATAAAACAATAGAAATATATAGAGAATGAATGAATGAGAGAGGTAGAGAGAGGGGCAGAGAGCCAGAGAGAGAGAGGGGGGGGGGGGGGGGGGGGGGGGGGGGGGGAGAGAGAGAGGGAGAGAGAGAGAGCGTGTGTGAGCATGTTCCCACCCGATAAGGGACAGTGCGTTGTCTTTTTCTACCTTTCCACTGCTGGTAATTAGTCTGGAAACCTGCTGAGTGACTTTGCGCCGTTGTGTCGACCTGGCCAGACGAAAAAAAAAATCACAAAGGAAGCTGTGATAGACACTCACACACACACACACACACACACACACACACACACACACACACACACACACACACACACACAGACACACATACACGTGCACACACACACACACACACACACACACACACACACACACACACACACACACACATACACACATACAGTATATATATATACATCTATGCAGACACACACACACACACACACACACACGTGCACACACACACACACTTTACAGCAGCATCTATCTTTCATCTCAGCTATTTGTACCTGTAAAAAAAAACATGACCCTCACTCACAACCCCTGTGGGGCGGCGCGCGGAGCGGTGGATTTGCGATGGCCGTCTATGGCGGCCTGCAGTGCCTTTTTGTCATAAGACACACTGTTGACTTGTCCAAACACGAGCACTCACAATTCACACAGTTGCCTTCAGCGGGAGTATCTGGACAGGTTGGCTCCACTTGGAGAACAGCTCATCTCGGAGCCTCATCTCGGAGCTCCTGAAGGCCGAACCTGCAGGACGGTGAATGTGGCTGAGCCTTGGAGTGGAGGAGTCAACCAGCGAAGCGGCACACACATCAAGACGTACCTCTGGAGAGCACCCAGAATGATGGAATTTGAACACCTCTCTGAAATGAGAAAGGAGACCTGACAGCGTGTAAGGCGAGCTTTGCGTTGAGCGATTTCCCATAAGCGCAGCCCCCAGTAGCCATGGTGACAGGTCGATAACATTGTTATTGTCATAGTTTGTTGACGTGGGTCCGGGCGTTCCTGTGGCTCTGTAAGCTCTGCCCGCTTCAGTTTATTCAGAGACTGGCAGACCAGTACGGCCCAACTGCCATCTTTTAGACAGATTCCTCTGCAATGAAAAATAACAACTTTGATGTGCCGGATTCCTGAGAGCAGAGTGTCCAAGCTCTAAGAATGTGTGTGTGTGTGTGCGTGTGTGTGTGTGCCTGTGTGTGTATGCAGACTGTGGTTTGATTTGGGATAGAGTTATGTGATAGAAACCAAAGCTTTCTGTGAATCACAAAGCCTCATTCATCCTGAACGACTCTTAGGGAGCTCTTTCTCAAAGCTGTCTTTAATTAGAGAACCCCCCCCGCCCCGCCCCCCCCCCCCCCCCCCCACACACACACACACACACACACACACACACACACACACACACACACACACACAGACACACATACACACGCACACAGAGATACATGGGCATGTTCAAGTACAGCTCTTTAAAGTTTGTTTGGTCATGTGACTTTTGTTCTATTTCATCTTATTTATCCTCTATTCATTGTCAACATATGGCCGTATCTGTGGTGGTGTCCTCGCTTTATCTCAAGCTTTCGCCACGTTCAATATGTTTGTCCGTACGGCTTGAGAAATAATCACTTTCATTTGCATTGCCTATCGTGTTTATGTCTGTGTGTGTGTGTCTGTGTGTGTCTGAGTGTGTGTGTGTGTGTGTGTGTCTGTGGGCATGCCTGTTTGCGTGTATGTCAGAGTGTGTCTGAGCGTGTGTGTTCATGCGTGCGTATGTCACTTTGTGTATGTGTGTGTGTATGTCAGTGTGTGTGTGTGTGTGTGTGTGTGCGAGTGTGCATGAAGCTGATGTAATGAGTTCTGGCGGTGGGTCGGCGCCACCATAAGCCCAGTAAAGTGCTGCTAGCACACAAACACAGGAATACCCTCTGATACACACACACACACACACACTAGAATGACCCCTGAACTACCTGCTTTGTGCAGCCCATGTTTGACTGCCGGCTGTTTCATCAGTGAGGTCATTTTAACAACAATCCCTGGGATTCCATGTGGATATGTGTGTGTGTGTGTCTGTGTCTGTTTGTCTGTGTGTGCATGCATTTTGTGCCATACGGGGGCAAAGAAGTGAAAATCTGTGTGTCTGCCTGCTTGTGCGTGCGCCACTCCGACTCTGCACCACCGCAAGGCCGCGTGAGGCGTCGACGCCTCACGCAGATTACAGGTTGTGAAAATCCCCACCATCTGCACCTCTTTCCTCCTGGTGTACGCTGCGCTACTAGACACCCCCCCCCCCCCCCCCATGCGATGGGGTGTCGCCCGGCAACGAGGCAATCGCACTCGAGTGCGTGGCATCAAACTGTGGCCACCACAGTCCGGGCCGATGAGCCCGGCGGTGGAAAAGGAAACGGCGCCGAGCGGATGAGCGTTAAATGTTTAATGGCGGCCGCACGCCGGCATCACCGGGCAATCAGGCGCTCCTCCGCACAGCCTGGTAACCTCAGCCGGGGGGCCGCAAGCCGACACCGTCGAGGGCGGCCCCCGGCTCCCGAAGCGCTGCCACGCGTTGAGAAGGCGGCCATGTCTCTCCGGGGCGACGACCATTGAGTGGTACCCGTTGCCCGGGGCGACCTCTCGCCGGTCGCCGCGTTCTGTGACAATGGGGTCCGAGGGTGACGTCATGGAAGACGAAGGGTGGGTGGGTGGGTGGGTGGGGTGGGGGGGGGGGGCGGCGGGCGATCGGAGAGGGATTGGGTGGCAGAGATGAAAGGGCTTGCGATAATAGGATAATGGGGGGACAGAGGTTGTGACCCCCCCCCCCCCCCCCCCTCCTAGTTTTGTTACAACGGTAATACTACGCCTAACCGCTTAGACAGCCCATAAACCCTGTTGATCGTCCACTGTCTGACCGATAGAGTGCACACACGCACACACACACACACACACACACACACACACACACAATTATCTGGACTTTTTGGCATGTACGATAAAATAAAACACACATGGGAAAATGATGTGTCTGGGTGAATATGTCAGGATTTGGTTTTGTCCAATTGGTTGCACTTGACCAAACAGGAAATATGACAGCACAGCCGTCTTCGCTTATCTCCACGAATCTGTTTATCCCATGGATGTATTATTAAAACTGGATAGATTGCGTAATAATACCCCTATTCATTTCAATGAAGCAGCTTACTCCCACAAATGGCAGTGGAAGTGAATGTTTTTTTGCTTATTCGTCAAGCATAATGGTGTTGAACCTGTGGCGCATGCTCACAATTGGTGACAGGGGCGTTCTGGATATACAGATATACGTACTGGATATACAGTATATCCCACAAAATGGTTGCCACAGCCAGGACCTGCCAGTGTAGGGGTTTGGTTCAGACATATCTAAACCCTGTTCGACTTTTAGGGACGGCAGTTAGCTCAGTGGATAAAACGGGTGGGCAGAGCGGGTCGCCCACCAACCGTAGGGTCGGCGGTTTGATCCCCGCCTCCAGCTGTCCGCATGTCGAAGTGTCCTTGAGGTAGACACTGTGAACCCCAACTTGCTCCCCGGGCGATGAACATAGCAGCTCACTGCTGCTATGTACTATAGGATGGGTCAAATGCAAAGACCAAGAGGTCCTCTATAATTGCTTCCGGCAAAAAAAACCCAATGCCTAATTTTTAATTAGTTAAATTAAGAATTTATTAATCATGGAAAATATCACTTTGCAGTAACCATTTAACAGTCCTTCTTTTGTAGTTCATCAATTGTAAATGTTGTTTGCAGATGGTAAAATGCAATTCAATCACTTAAACTGAGCTGGCCCAAGATGTCCTCCAGGGGCCTCATGGCGACTGGTTTCCAGGCCGTTGCCTGGCCGACGGAGGCGCTGTAGCACTGGGTCACGTTGGCGCTGCTGCAGCCGCCGACCGCAGAGCCGGGGTCGACCCCGCTGCTGCAGCCAGATGTGGGGATGCTTGGAGTTCCCTGAGTGGGGAGCGTGTAGTAATAGTAGGGCTCCCACTCCATATCCATCACAGCGCCGGGGTCAGGGTCTGGGTCGCTGTTGGGCTGCTGCCCGGAGGTCAAGGTGTCCTGGGGGACAAGCTTCATCGTAGATAGGTTCCACGTGTTACTGTCAGAGTTCTTAAAGGAACCTTGAGCAGGTCTGGGCTTTGACCCGCCGTCAGAGCACCAGTTGGGCGGCGAGGCGGCGCGCTCAAGGCTCATTGCCACCAGGTTCCCCTGCATTGTGTCATCCTGGGCGGGTTTTACATCACTTTCACCGGTGCCACTGGCATAAGTTATAGACTGGCCACTGCTGGGGGCAGCCGTTCTGCTCTCGGGGTCTCTTGGAGCTATGCAGATTATGTTGCCCTGAGCTGGCTGTCTGGGATGCGCTGCAAGGAGAAGACAGAACGCAGTTCTATAGTTTGATCTCTCGCCTCGGTTCATCACTTTGGTATAACCAAGGGTCTCAAAGACAATAACATGTCTTTGAGACCTTGGATGCCTGGCATGGG
>JAXIVH010000019.1:6802696-6805196 GCA_036785325.1 Urophycis tenuis | reverse complement strand
GCGGCTAGCGAGAAGCCCAAAATCCGGTGAGCCTGGCGCTGTTGAGCTGATGATGCAGGGCAACGCACACACACACACACACTCACGATTTACAGGAATTCTAGTGTGCAACCACAAGCACGGCCGTTGCATAACACATCTTTTTATATCTGTTGTACACGGGTAAGCAAATTCTTGACAACTTCCACATTTGTTTTTGTGGTATTGTCTGTAAGTATATTTGCGAGTGCCAGGTCAACAAACACGGCTTTTGTGCTGCACCAGGGTGTCTGGAAGGCAGCCTGTCAGGGCTTAATGTGTTAGGTGTGATTCAGATGTCACACACACACACACATACACACACACACACACACACACACACACACACACACACATACACACACACACACACACACACACACACACACACACACACACACACACACACACAGAGCCACGCAGAGCTGCAGCCCTGCTCTCTTGACCCTCACTGCCTCACTTTCAGCATAAAAGTACAGAACATCTTGTAATATATCTAATTATGGTTCCCATGTTTGAGTACAGTGGTGTTCATTGTGTAACTGCAGTGAGTCCAATCAAGGTCATTGTGATGGCATTGGTGATGGCGGTTATTGAGGTGTGTGTTTTTTTTGATTTGTTGTTGGAAATACGTGGTTGGTTGTCCAGAACCAATGTCAACACTATTTTGGGGTGATTTTCAGTTCCGAGAAACGGGTGAAAAGGGAGGGAACAGACAAAGATGTTTACCCAGTATGCTCACCAGCTGGTCGAGCCACCAAGACACTCAGTAAACACTATTCTTTATTTAAAAGGCCGGGCCCGCGGCATTCATTCCGTCTTAATCCTATGATGTCACGCAGTCTCCCTCCGTCCAGCTCAATGGCGTTTCCAAAAAGGCCTCGCGGTCGGGATCGTTGCTAAGTCAGAACTGGCTTCTCGTCCCGTATAGCTCCAAGGTCTCCACGTCCCGGGCCTGAACACATGGAGGAGATAAGTGTGGGGAGACCGAGACAGTTCAATTACCGCCTCGTCACTCATCCGTCTCACTCAGGAGGAAACCTGACGGCGTCCCCGGAGCGATGAGGCGACGGCGAGCAGCGGTGAGAGTCCGACCCCAGGGCGGATGACCGGTTTGCTCTTGCTCGGGGGTGGGGGGGGGGGGGGGGGGGCGGAGCCTGTCCGGAAGCCGTGGGCCCCTCGTTAGGTTATTAACATCCATCTCGTTCAATGAGACCGTTTGCCATTAGGGGAGACAGCAGCTCTCGCTCTGAATAGCTGCTGGCGTCCTCGCTGCTGCTATTTCAGGCACCAGAGATGGTGGCGTGTTTCCGTAACGTACGCCTCGCCCGATCTCTGTGCCTTTTTTTTCGACTCTCTTTCTTGCCTTCTCTCTCTCTCTCTCTCTCTCTCTCTCTCTCTCTCTCTCTCTCTCTCTCTCTCTCTCTCTCTCTCTCTCTCTCTCTCTTCTCTCTCTCTTGCACTATGAGTAAGACTTCCGATTGTCTGCTTCTCCATTGCTCTCTCTCTCATTATCCGGGGTTGTGCAAAGGTCTCCTCGACTCGATCGTCAACACGCACACACACACACACACACACCCACACACACACACACACACACACACACACACACACAGACACACACACACACACACACACACACACACACACAGGTACATACTTGCTTAGTGTGCTGGAAGATGTGTTGCTGTTTGTTGTGGATGATGTCAGTGCTCGGGGTGACGAGGTGTGGGGCTGTCTATCACAACACCTCCTGGTCCTGAGGAGCTTGTGATTTGGAGCTTCCCGAGAGTCTTGACAATAGCATGACAAGGTGGCACAGCAAGTCCTCCCCCTGAACAAAAGGACATTGAAATTACCTTTTTCCAAGAGAGAGATAGAGAAATATGGAAAAAGACTATATATGTAGATTATAGTAATATGTGATATATGTGTATATGAATATGTTTGAATGTGAAAAACCCCGGCTATATGCTAAATACTTACGAATCTAGCTTGTGAATGGTGGTCATTTCACTATTCCACCATTGTTTTTTTTTTCTCTCTCTCTCTCTCTCTCTCTCTCTCTCTCTCTCTCTCTCTCTCTCTCTCTCTACCAGGGGTCATAAAACTGCCAGAGCCCGACGAGTAAGGGTTAGAATGTGACCAACCATAAACAGTCAATAACACACACACACACACACACACACACACACACACACTCAACAACCAGATTCATACACTCACACAGATGCATGCAGGAGTCCTCATTTACTTCACTGCCTTTTCCGCTAATTTGTATTCTATGGCAGTAGTGGCAGGATGTGTTTACAAGCCTACTATGCTTTATATGAAGTGGTACAGTGTAGTATTAACTAGGGGGGGGGGGGGGTAGAGGCCAGGGGAGTCAAGGTGAGAAAACTACAGCAGCCCTGATCCCTTATTCCCTCACAAGCAGGTGTTATTCTACATGCATACACGCTACATGCATATTCTACATACC